>CM076580.1:131531016-131685702 GCA_034641835.2 Pinus albicaulis | reverse complement strand
GGAGCTCAATAAGCTCACCATTAAAGACAAATTTCCCATTCCTATGATTGATGAATTATTGGATGAATTACATGGAGCAATTTATTTTACCAAGTTGGATCTTCGTTCGGGATATCATCAAATTAGAATGAAGACTGAAGATATTCCAAAAACAGCATTTCGAACTCATGAGGGTCATTATGAATTTTTGGTCATGCCTTTTAGCCTTACCAATGCACCTTCTACATTTCAAGGGTTGATGAATTCCATTTTCAAACCCTTCCTTAGAAAATTTGTGCTAGTATTTTTTGATGATATACTAATCTACAGCAGGTCCTGGAAGGATCATGTTGAACATGTTGACAGGGTGCTCAAACTATTGCGGGAGAAACAATTATATGCAAAAAAATCCAAATGTTTCTTTGGAGTACAAGAGGTGGAATATCTGGGTCATATTGTATCTCACGAGGTTGTTAAAGTAGACCCTAACAAAATTAAAGCCATTAAGGAATGGAAAGTCCCCACAACCATAAAGCAGTTGCGAGGATTTCTCGGGTTAACGGGGTATTATCGCAAGTTTGTTAAGAATTATGGGAGAATAGCAGCACCTCTAACAACATTATTGAAGAAAGATGCATTTTCATGGACTTCTGAAGCAACTAAGGCCTTTGAACGTCTTAAAGAGGCAATGTGCCTAGCACCGGTCTTAGCTACACCAGACTTTACAAAAACCTTTATTGTGGAATGTGATGCCTCAGGAAATGGAATTGGTACGGTTTTAATGCAGGAAGGAAGACCCATTGCTTTTGAAAGTCGTCCAATCAAAGGAAAGTATTTACAGAAACCTATTTATGAGAAGGAAATGTTAGCATTACTACATGCACTAAAGAAATGGCGAACTTACCTAATGGGAAGACACTTCAAGGTAAAAACTGATCATGATAGTCTTAAACACTTTTTGGAACAAAGACTATCATCAGAAGAGCAGCAAAAATAGGTCACAAAGATGTTGGGTTATGACTTTGAAATAATCTACAAAAAAGGAAAGCTTAATGTTGTTGCAGATGCACTCTCAAGAAAGAATGAAGAGGTGGAAGCATTGCTTTGTGCCATTTCTATTATCCAACCAGATTGGATAACTGAAGCAAGAGATGAATGGAAGAAGGACAACGATGTATGGATACTCATTCAAAAGTTGCAGCAAGATCCTAGTACATCTGATACATTTAGTTGGAAAAATGATTCCTTATGGTACAAAGATCGCTTATATCTTTGTAAGAATTCCCAACTGAAACAAAAAAAATTTCTGGAATTGCACACTTCTCCTTTAGAAGGACACTCGGGATTTTTAAAAACTTACCACAGGGTGAAGAAAGATTTTTTTTGGGATGGCCTTAAATCTGATATTCAAAAGTTTGTGGCGGAATGTTTGGTTTGCCAGCAGAATAAAGTGGAAAAAATTAAGACCCCGGGACTTCTACAACCTTTATCCATTCCAAGTCAACGTTGGGAGGAGATTTCAATGGATTTTATCATAGGTTTACCTAAGTACGAAGGAAAGAGTGTCATCATGGTGGTAGTTGATAGACTTACCAAGTATGCACACTTTTGTGCATTATCTCATCCATTTAAAGCAAGTACAGTTGCTACTACATTTATGGATAGAATTCAAAAGCTACATGGAAGCCCAAGGGTTATTGTGAGCGACAGAGATCCCATTTTTACTGGAAATTTTTGGACGAGTTATTTTCTTGTTTGGGTACTCAATTAGCTCATAGCTCATCTTATCATCCTCAATCTGATGGTCAAACTGAGATCGTAAATAAATGTTTGGAAGGATATCTTCGTTGTTTTGTATCTGATAAACAAACACAATGGGTCAAGTGGTTACCTCTTGCTGAATGGTGGTATAACACTTCCTTCCATACTGCGGCAAAAATGACCCCATTTATGGCACTTTATGGATATCATCCACCATCCATCACATCATCTTTAAGGGAAAATTCGAAGGTTCAAGCAGTGGAAGATCACATCGAGCATCAGCAAGAAGTTCTCCAACTCTTAAAGGATAACCTAAATTTGGCACAAAATCGAATGAAACAACAGGCAGATCAACATCGCAGCGAGAGAAGTTTTGATGTAGGAGATTGGGTATTTTTACGGCTACAACCATACAAACAAATTTCCCTCAAGCAAGCAAATAAGGATAATAAATTATCGCCAAAGTACTATGGTCCTTACAAGGTGTTGCAAAAGATTGGTACTATGGCATACAAATTGGAGCTTCCTGCTTCTTCGCGAGTACATCCAGTTTTCCATGTTTCATGCTTAAAGAAGGTTATGGGTGAAAATCTTCCAGTTCAAACAGTATTGCCAGAACTTGATGGGGAAGGGAAAATCATATTGGAACCTGAAGCAGTCATGGAAAAAAGAACTCGACAACTACTGAATCGATCAATTTCAGAGTATCTCATCAAGTGGAAGAACTTACCCACTGAAGATTCTACATGGGAGGATGAGAATTTTATACAGAAGCACCCGGAGCTACTCAAGTGTTGAGGACAACACTTTTTTGAAGGAGAGGGGCATGTTGGGTCCCTATATCACTAGTATAGTCCCTTATTATTGTTAGTGTAACCCCCTTATTGTTATTATTGTACCCTTGTAACCCCCATTTTGTTATTATTGTGCCCTTAAATTATTATTGTTAGGTCGGCTAGGATTACATTGGGGCCCACTAGGATTACATTATGGCCCCATGGACTCCTATATATAGAAAGGAGGTTTTGTGAATTGTATCATCCAAGAATTGTTCATTCATGTAATGTATTGGAGGTTGCCCCCTCGAAGTGGCTTATTTCTAAGGCGTTGATATCTCTTTTCTTCTCTTTTTGGAGTTGGTTACACAACATTACATAGGCTTCTGGCAAGGCAACATGAAAATTGCTAGAGGTGATGCCATAAAAATTATTATCATATACCCACCTGCCAAACCCACTCTTCCCACTCTAAATATTCACAAAAAACCACATACATACTGTTAAAAAAACATTCGTTCACCACTGAATATATTTGATGGAATCGAATTCAAATATCAAACTGAAGATGATGTAATCAATAAATTCATGAATCATCCACCTACTTCTAAAAATTTAAAATGCCAAATGTTAAAGGCAGTTCTTGATAATGAATCACAGGAAGACCCCTTGCCAGACATTGATAATCAGCACATACCCACGACTATTGTTCGCAATGGAATACCAATTGAAATTGAGCCAGGAAAGGTTTTAAATATCAATGATCGTCTGGATAGTAACCAACAGCAAAATCTCATTAAGGTTTTACAGAAATATAAGGGAGCATTTTCCTGGGACCACCCAGAAATGAAGCGTATAGATCCTCATCTATGTACACGTCATATTTATACTAACAAGGATGCTTAACCTATTCGACGGCCCCAATGGAGATTAAATTTGCATCTAAAAGACATTGCAAAATATGAATTGAAAAAGCTGCTCGATGTAAACTTCATCTATCCCATTTCAGATAGAAAATGGGTCTCTCATTTAGAATTCATTCCTAAGAAGAATGGGAAATTGAAAATATGTGTGGATTACAGAGAATTGAACAAATAAACACAGAAATACCACTTCCCCCTCCCGTTCATTGATTAGGTCCTTGATACATTGGCATGAAAGTGGTTCTTCTCCTTCCTTGATGTGTTCAGTGGCTACAATCACATCTAGATAGCCCCTGAAGACCAGGATAAAATGACCTTTACCTATCCATGGGATACATTTTCCTATAGGGTATTTCCATTTGGGTTATGCAATGTCCCAACAACATTTCAAAGAGCCATACTCAGCATTTTTTTCTGATTCAATAAATGAAGGACTCAAAATCTACATGGACTCGAAATCTACATGGAAACCTTTACCCCATATGGAGATGATTTTGATCAAGCACTGGAAACACTAGAAAAAGTGTTGGAATAATGTATTGCTACCAGGTTGTGTTTGAGCAACGTGAAATTTCACATGATGATGACTGAAGGAGTAATCCTAGGGCACTACATCTCTGCAGTTGGAATACAGGTAGATCCGACAAAGATAGAGGTAATCCTTTTATTAGCCACACCTTGTACTCTGAAAGAGGTACGTAATTTTCTTGGGTATGTAGGGTACTACTACAGGTTTATAAATAATTTCTCATGAATTGTTGTGCTCTTGTATGCATTAACTAGAAATGTTGATTTCCATTGGTCTGATAAATGTGACACTTTTTTTTCATATTAAAAAAACTGGTCTCGATTGCACCAATATTACGTGGCCCCAATTGGGAGTTTCCCTTTAACATTTCCTTAGATGCATCCAACACAGCGATAGGGGCAGTTGTCGGTCAAGAAAAAGATAAAAATCCTTATGCTATTTACTACATCAGCAAGAGTCTAACTCATGCCGAATTAAACTATACAGTGACCGAAAATGAGTTCTTGGCTATCATTTATGCTATTAATAAATTTAGACATTATATAATTGGCTATCAAGTATTCCTGTATACCGATCACTCTTCTATTAGATATTTATCCAATAAACCTATTACAAATGGAAGAGTGACTCATTGGTTGTTTATTTTATAGGAGTTTGACATAACTATCAATGACCGCCCATGGAAGGAGAACGTAGTTGTAGATTTCCTATCAAGGGTTCCAAAGTCAGATGACTCAATAGTAGTGGATGATCAGTTCCCAAATGAGCATTTGTTCGTTATAGTAGTAAAAACACCATGATACATAGATGTAGCGAATTATCTAGCAGTAGGAAAGCTTCCAAGACACTTGAAATCAAAGGAACGGAAGCTGATTGTCTAACATAGTGCTAGATTCTCCTGGATCAGTGGATACCGTTTTCATACAGGACCTGATATGAATATACACAGATGCATCCGAGAAGACGATATTTATGACATCCTAAGGGCCTGTCATGATGAGCCATGCGATGACCATTTTGCAGATCGCAGGATGGGGCACAAAGTATTGAAAATGGGCTATTATTGGCCTACAATTTTAAAGATGCGAAGAAAAATGTCCAGGCCCACCATAGTTTCCAAAGAATGGGTTGCCCGGGCCAAGCTGAAAAAATTCCATTACAACCATAGCTAGTATTGGAACCTTTCAAATGGTGGGCACTGGACTTCGTTGGACCATTCAACGCACCATAAAATTGAAAGACCTACATACTGGTTGCCACAGATTATGTGATGAAGTGGGTTGAAACAATGACTTTATCAAGAGCTACAGAAGAATCTGTGATCAATTTTCTTTTTTAGATATTTGTGCGATATGGGTTACCTTGGGAAGTGATAACTAATGGAGGGGCATAGTTTGTGGGGAATAAAATTACGGCCACTCTGAATAACCACCATGTCATCCATAGAGTCACCTCTCCCTACCACCCGCAGGAAAACAGGCAGGTCAAAAGCACCAACAAATTCCATGAGGCAATGCTCACTAAAACAGTCTCAACGCACTGCTGGGATTGGGCTACTAGACTACCAGAGGCTTTGTGGGCTTACCGCACAACATGGAAAAACACCACCGGATATTCTCCATACCATCTGGTATTTGGAACAGAACCAATTTTTCCTATCGAATTCGAAATAAAGACTCTAGCAAATAAATGAATTGGATGAAACAGGACTACTTGCTCTACAGTGAACTGCAATTGTTCAACAACAATGAGCGAAGTGGCATGAAAACCTCATAAAAAGGAAGACATTCCAGAAAGGAGATTGGGCACTTCTCTATGACTCCAGATTCCAATACTTTCCGAGTAAATTACAAACAAGGTGGCTCGGCCCATACGAAATCCAGGAAGTACACAACAATGGTACCATTACCTTGACTACCATAGACAGATATGGTTCCACCATCCGAGTCAACGGAAACCGAGTGGGCCTCTATCACAAACCACTTACAAAGGAGTCTTTCTGCTAGCAGGTTCATGACGATCCCACCATCCAAATTTTAGTTGCAGGGGGCGATGGCCCCACAGCTTTAAGTTCATGAACATTTGTTATTTCCTCTCGTAAATATTGTATATATGCCCCCTGCAATTTATAGTTTTTCTCATTTTTGTACATTCCACAACTGCATTCTTTCCCTTTATCCTTTATTTCATGTGTTTATTTTTGTTAAATTTTGAACAACTATTATTCAATCCAATTGAACGCCTTTTGTTCAATCGAATTGAACAACTGTTGTTCAATTCAATTAAACGGTCATTCTTTCATGTGTTGATTTTTTTTGTTCAAACCTTTGAATGACTGTTGTTCAATCCAATTGAACGACTTTTGTTCAACCAAATTGAATAGCTGCTATTTAATTCAATTGAACGGTTGTTTTTTTGTGTGTTTATTTTTGTTGTTCAAACCTTTGAATGGTTGCTATTCAATCCAATTGAACAGTTGTTGTTGAATCAAATTGAACAATTGTTGTTTAATTCAATTGAACAACTGTATTTTTCTGTGTTTATTTTTGTTTTTCAAACCTTTGAACGGTTCTTGTTCAATCCAATTGAACAACTGTTATTCAATTCAATTGAACAACTGTGCTTTGTGTGTTTTTGTTGTTCAATCCAATCAAACATTTGTTGTTCAATCGAATGGAACAACTGATTTTTGTTTATTTTTTTCTCTCTAGGCATGTTTTTCCTTCTTCCTTTTTTAGATGATCCCTTTTTGAATATCCACTCCTCTTTACACAATCTTTCCATAAAAGACATTTTTGGAAGGGAATTGGCACCTTTAAGAGGAGAAAAGTAGTGATACTAATAATATGGTGATCCTATCAAACTTTGATGGAAATATCTACTCCAGAAGCTGGCATTGTTTATCTATGCAATGAAGGGATAGACATCTCCTATTCATACTATCACATAATTCATTTTCATGTTCTTATGTTGGTATATCTTTCTACACTCTCAAGTAGTAACTCTCCTTGACATAGGGATATTGGAACAAAGAATATTAATTGTATTGGCATTATTTTTACTTCTCACACCATCCCTAACTCTTAAGGAGTTGATGAGCCTCCCTTCATGTATAAAAAACAAGAAAATATTATGTTTATATGCAAATTTTTAAGAGAGAATAGGGGGTATCATCACGAGCTAGCCTACCATGATCATAAGGGTTTAAGAGATGACATGCCCACAATGGCCAACACACTAGGGTAATGAACTTCTCAATAGCTCAAACTGCTTGAAGGATAAGAGGTCTCATCACGAGTTGTCCTGATCACTCTGTTACAATCCCAGTGAGTGGCACTGTGACCATCCAGTCACAACACCAGCACAATCGTCTCTCCATAAAACGAACAAAAATTCCTATTTTTCAAAAAATATTTTGTCTATATGCATATTTTTAATAGAGAATAGGGGGTCTCATCATGAGCCAACCTACCATGATCATAAGGGTTTAACAGGTGACATTCCCACAATGGCCAACACACTAGAGTAGTGACCTTCTCAATAGCTCAAACTACTTGAAGGACAGGAGGTCTCATCACGAGCCAGCTTGATCACTCTGTTACAACCCCAGTGAGTGGAACTTTGATTATCTGGCCACAACACCAGCACAATGATCTCTCTATAAAATAAGCAAAATGTCTACTTTTACATAGAGGATTCTGGCTCATTTCCGAGTTAAAATAACAACCCTGTCGAGGCTATGAATGTCTGCTGGCAGCAACAGCTCTGATTGTGGTATGGAATTATTTTTTCTAATAATAGCCAATTACTTTTATATATGCCTTATTTCCTGTTAATCCATTCCCAAGATAAACACACTACTTGAATAAGTGTTATCACTATCTACCCGCATAATTATCTATGAATGAATGAATTGTATTTTCATGTTTGAATTAAGGGATGGAAAAACCAATAATAATCTATCACTGTCACGCTTCCGTCATGCTACACCGTCAAAATAGGACATCCTGTCATAATAATTTCTATCCCGCTTTTATCCTCTTCTTCGGTCATTTCCACCTGATGTACAGTTCTGATGATTATGGATTTCTGACCTTTGCCTCACATGCATTCATAATTGTTGCAATTTTTCCTCTTTTCTTGAACTCCAAGGCATGGACACCCTTCTCTCACAAATTTGTGATTATTGATTTCTAAACCATGCCTCGAATGCATTCATGATTGATGCAATCTCTCTTTTGTAATTAAGGACATGGACGCCCTTCTCCCCAGGGAGGGGGTGAAAATATCCATAATGAATAATCATGTGAATTCCCCACACAACTTCCTTCGGGTACACTCATGGGACTAAAATATCATTGCATTTATGATATGAGGTTGCATTTTTTTCTCGCATGCAGTGCTTTGTTTTAACCAACAGGGCTAGAAGAAATGCAGATAGAAGGAGAAATTAGTTTAGGTAACACATTATCCATGGGAGGGAATTCTCTCTGAAATGAACCCACAACCTTCCAAATCTCAGAAGAAGCTTGCACCATTCTCTAGCAAGTTGGCTGGTTTCCATATCTACACATACTACAAGAATTTAGCACAGAGATAGCAGTTGAATTCCTACAAAATCTGCGGGAGGGACATACCATACTCAGAGGAAGGATTATACTAGTCGTTGAGGATATCATCGCTGAGGTATTCGGTGTTGGGTATGTGTTATATTATTTCCATGAATAATCACGTGCGGGGGGGTCACAGGGGGGGTGATAGGCCCCCCTATACGTTGCACTGGGCGCAATGTCGGGGGGGTCACAGGGGGGCTGGTAGCCTCCCCTGTTGAAGTCCGGGGCAACACCCTGGAGAAATATTTTGGTCCTTATTTTCTGGTGGGCGGATCCGCCCATGGTTTTGTGCATGGGTTTGCACATGGTTTTGGGGTACGATGGTTTTCAACCCTTGGTATTTTGTAGATCTGGTCAAGGGAACTACGGTTATGTTCTAATCCAGGGTTAATGGATTGGGGTTTATGTATGCTTCGGCATGTATATATATGTGTTGTAACACTAAAAGGAATATAATGAAAAATCAAGTTGGTCGTCCCGATTTGGAATCCAGGGGAATATCTCTGTGTTTATCTGTTATATGTTTTATGTTCTCGCTGCTGTTTATTTTCTATCTTTAAGATTCGTTTGCAGATAATTTCTATATAGGATTAAAACCTACATTTGGTATCAGAGCACTTCCGGCTTCAAGGGGACACCTTTGCTGCTGAGGGGATTTTTTTATCGGGCCTGAGGTAGACCCTGTTCAGTAGGAGATATGCGGGATCGATTCTTGCAGTGAAAGAAGATGGCGAGCAGAGGGAATATAGAGATCGAGAAATTTAATGGTCAGTGTTTTGAGTTGTGGAAGCTCAAGATGGAGGATCTGCTGGTGGATAAAGATCAGTGGATTGCGGTAGATCCAGGTACTAAACCAACGACAATGTCAAATGAATACTGGAAGAATCTGGATCGGAAGGCAAAGAGCACAATACGATTGTGTGTCTCATATTCAGTATTTTTGAATGTATTCGGGGAAGCTATGGCAAAGACCTTGTGGGACAAGCTAGGGACTTTGTACCAATCTAAGTCTCTGGTGAATAAATTGTTCCTGCGGAAAAAGATGTATAACCTGAGGATGAAGTATGGAGACTCGGTGATAGAGCATCTGAATGCCTTCAATACTATGGTAAGTCAGTTGTCATTTGTTGATATTAAAATATCAGATGAAGATAAGTGCATCAGTTTGTTGTGTTTTCTACCAAATTCTTGGGACAGTCTGGTTATTGCAATAGGTAGCAATACAACTACCTTGAATTTTGATGACATTGTCTCAGCCTTACTGTCGGAGGAAATGAGATGGAGAAATATGGAGGGTCATAATGGAGATGCCTTATCTGTATAAGGAAGGTCCCAGAATAGAAACAAGAATAAGGTTTCGAGTGGGAGATATAAATCTAGAGGGAGATATAAATCTCCTGGAAATTTTGTAACGGTGTGTTGGAAATGCGGAAAGGAAGGGCACTACAAAAAGGACTACAAATCTAAAGCTCCTGATAAAGGAAAGGGATCTGATGATGCTCCTTCTACAGAATCAAAAACCACCTCGGATGAAGGTGGGGATGTGTATTTTGCTTCTTCTTCAAATACACATGTAGATCATGAGTCATGGTTGATTAACTCAGGTGCATCCTTTCACTTCACTCCTCATAAGGAGTGGTTCTACAAATATGAGAAATATGATGGCGGTGATGTCTTCTTAGGTGATGATAGGAAGGCCAGAATCGTCGTATGTGGAAAAGTCAAGCTAAAGCTGCAATGTGGAAGGATTAGAACACTTCCTGGTGTTCTACACATCCATGCATTGGCAAGAAATCTGATTTCTATAAGCAAGATGGATGATGCAGGTGTAAAAACAGTGTTTGAGAAATATGCTTGTAAGATGGTTCGGGGAGCACTGGTATTAATGTAAAGATTTCAGATTGGAACTCTGTACAAGCTTTAGGGAAACACTATTATTGTTGGGTGCAACAGTTCTGTGGTTCTCGAAAGTGGTGTGGAAAGCCTAGTGGTCTCTGGAGAAAAGACCATGCTATGGCATCAAAGGCTTGGACATATTGGAGAGAAGGGCCTTCGGATACTGCATGGAAATGGTATGGTAGAAGGTATGTCTAATAGCTCTCTAGATTTAAATTTCTGTGAACATTGTGTATATGGGAAGTAGAATCGGGTGAGTTTTCCTTCTAGTGCTAAGAGGGCGAACAAGATAGTAGAGCTTGTGCACAGTGATGTGTTTGGACCTGTGTTGGTTCCATCACTGGGTAAGTCTGTGTACGATGTTTCATTCATAGATGAATTCTCAAGGAATACATGGATATATTTCTTGAGGAAGAAATCTAAAGTCTTTGACAGATTTAAATAATTTAAGGCTCTGGTGGAAAACCAGACAGAGAAGAAGATAGAGGTGCTGAGGACAGATAATGGTGGGGAGTTCTGCAAGAAGGAATTTGAAGAGTTTTGTAAGAAGTGTGGTATAGCATGGAAAAAGAATACTCCATACACACCTTAGCAAAACGAAGTTGCAGAAAGAATGAACAGAACATTGATGGAAAAGGAAAGAAGCATGCTCAGTGGTACCAGGTTAGGACAATAATTATCTGTTGAGGTAGTGGAGACTGCATGTTACTTGGTTAACAGATCACCTTCATCAGCGTTGGAGGATAAGACTCCACATGAGGTATGGAATGGTAAGAAACCCTCTCTTTCACATCTATGGGTATTTTGATGTGATGCATATGTACATGTTCCAAAGGAGAAAAGGAGAAAGTTGGATAATAAATATGAAAGGTGCATCTTGATTGGGTATAAGGATGGTTTAAAGGGTTACAAGATTTGGAACCCAAAAATAAGGAAGGTTGTGTACCACCGAGATGTGGTGTTTAGAGAGGTGAAAGATATTGTTAAACATGAATTCCTACGAAAGGAACTTGAGAAGATAGAGTTTGAGCTAAAGGAGGATGAATCAGACTCTACAACAGAAGAAGACTCAAAAGAGGAAGAGCCACAAACTCCAGCTGTGAGAAGGTCAGCTCGGGAAATAAGACAACCAGAAAGGTATAGTCCATCTAATTTCTGTTCAAATTTTGCTTTAACTATAACTAATGATGATCCCAGAACTATCAGGGAGGTAGTAGATTCAAAGGATGGAAAACTTTGGAAGGAGGCCATGGTTGATGAAATGGCATCCTTGCATAAAAAAGAGGCATGGGATCTAGTGGAGTTGACAGCTGGAAGGAAGCCCATCGAGAGCAAATGGGTGTTTAAGAAGAAGATGAATGTAGAAGGCAAGGTGGAGAAATACAAAGCTCAGCTGGTAGCAAAAGGTTATTCCCAGGTGTCGGGAATTGATTTTGGTGATATTTTTTCTCTTGTTTCCAAAGTTACTTTTATTAGATTAATTTTATCTGTCACTGCTGCATTTGATTTTGAGGTAGAACAAATGGATGTGAAGACAACATTTCTTCACAGGGATCTGGAAGAGGAGATCTACATGAAACAACCTCAAGGCTTTATGGTGAAGGGGAAGAAAGAACTAGTATGTAGGTTAAAGAAGTCTCTATATGGGTTAAAACAGTCACCAAGGATGTGGTATCAGAAATTTGATACCTACATATGGGGACTTGGCTTCACCAGAAGCAAGGAGGATCACTGTGTTTATTTTAAATTAATTGGTGACTGTGTCATTTATTTGGTCTTGTATGTGGATGATATGTTGTTGATTGGAAATGACAAATAAATTATCCAATATTTGAAGACCCAATTGTTCTCCAAATTCGACATGAAGGATCTTGGTGCTGCAAACTGTATTTTGGGCATGGAAATTAAGAGAGATTGGGAAAAGAGGAATCTCTGGTTAAAACAGAGGAAAGTATGTCGAGACTATATTGCAGAGGTTCAATATGCAGGATAGTAAACTGGTGAATGTTCTGATTCCTATAGGTACAGAGTTGTCTGTTGAACAGTGTATAAAGACACAAGAAGGAGAGGAGGATATGTCCCGTGTTCCATATGCATGTGTAGTGGGTAGCCTGATGTATAGAATGGTCTATACTAGACCAGAAATTGCACATGCAGTGGGAGTATTGAGCAGGTTTATGTCAAACCCATGGAAGGAGCATTGGACAGTAGTGAAGCGGGTTTTCAGATATTTATGTGGCACTAGTGATTATGGCTTGTGCTACCAGGGAAGACTAGTATTGGAAAGAGTGTTGGACATTTGTGGTTTTGTTGATAGAGACTGGGCTGGAGATCTGGACCAAAGAAGATCTACAAGTGGGTATGTGTTTAGCCTATTTGGAGGTGCAGTCAGTTGGATGAGTAAAAGACACTCTGTAGTGGCTCTTTCAACTACAGAGGTTGAATACATAACAGCCACTCATGCAAGCAAGGAAGCAGTTTGGTTGCATAGATTGTGTTCAAGTATGGGGTCGGTGCAGCAAGCTATACGGATAGATTGTGATAGCCAAAGTGCAATTTTCTTGGCTAAGAACCCTGCTTATCATTCAAAGACAAAGCACATTGATGTTCAATATCACTTTGTGAGAGATATGGTTGAGGCTAAAAGGGTGTTTCTGGTAAAGGTGGACACTCTAAAGAATGTTTCAGATGCATTGATGAAGTCTGTAAGCACTCAAAAGTTATCTTGGTGTAGAGAAACAATGGGTGTTGCAGAACTAGGTTAATGACTAAGCTCTCCTATGGCCCCCTGCGGAAAGAAAACAACAAGTGGGAGAATGTTGGGTATGTGTTATATTCTTTCTCGGAAATTTTTTTTTGGTCCTTATTTTCCGGTGGGTAGATCCGCCCATGGTTTTGTGCATGGGTTTGCAAATGGTTTTGGGGTACGATGGTTTTCGGCCCCTGGTATTTTGTAGATCCGATCAATGGAACTACAATTATGTTCTAATCCAGGGTTAATGGATTGGGGTTTATGTATGCTTCGGCATATATATATATATATGTGTGTGTGTGTGTGTGTGTGTGTGTGTGTTGTAACACTAAAAGGAATATAATGAAAAATGAAGCTGGTCGTCCCGATTTGGGATCCAGGGGAGTATCTTTGTGTTTATATGTTTTATGTTTTATTCTCTCGCTACTATTTATTTTTTGTCTTTAAGATTCATTTGCAGATAATTTATGTACAGGGTTAAAACCTACATTTTGACTACCAACAAAAGGAGAAAGATGGACTTAAAACATGTTCTCCTACAGGAAGCAATCTCAGTATACCAGGACCCAATCGAACCATTAGAATAAAAAGGAAAGGGGATTAACCCTGCATCTTTACATCAGCCTTGGAAAGAATTGGAAATGTTCATACAAAGGTAAATCACATGTGATGGATGCCAAGATGTGGTAAAGTCTCCCCAACTTAAAATCTTAGTTGTTCTCAATCGAAAAATTTTAGTTAACTTGCCTTTTTTTTCTAAATTTTGTATTGCACAATATTGTTGTTCAAATTGGAAAAGCCAAAAACCACCTAGCAGTTGTCAGCAACCATGGCCTGATTAAATTGATCATCATTGATGAGCTATACAAACACTAGATAACTTGGGACAACTTTGTTAATCCTGCCTTGCCTGCCTCTGAGGAAAACCCTATCAGAACAGAGATTGAACTCCCCAGAATAACCATACCCAAGAAAGAAAGAGGGAAAAGGACCCATGTGTCGACCATGGAACCAGGGAAACGAAGACAGTCTGAAGGGATACAATTATGGCAAGACACCTCTAAATTTCCATATGAGGCAGGACCATCCCATACACCACCTTCAATCCCTCAAAATATATCCCTGCAAGACTATGAAGAAGAAATGGCTCAAGTTCTTGAGAAAATGAGAGCATCTTGTTAATGTGGGAGCCCATCTGAACAATCTGAGGGGTAGGGGAACCTATTGAACAAGTCTGCCACTACCAGCAACTCTAACCACACTGAAATATTATCTCACCAGGATGAATTTCAGGCTTCGAGGGTTTTACCCCCCTCTGATAATGAATGAATGAGTAGGGAAGACCGAGCAGAAGGAATAGCTGAATCTGGAAGATAGTCAGGAGACACTTTTCTATTATAACAAGATACAAACATTGAAACAATCCTCCTAATGCCTGAAGGAAATGATATTTCACCCAGCCAGGACGTTAATGTTGAAATAAACTCTTGGATGCCTGAAGAAAAAACTATTGTTGATAACCTTAGAACTGGCACAACCATTTATGAAACTGAAGCTATTGCTCCTCCTTCTCCTGCCAAAATTATGCCAAAAGAAAAATCAGCTGAGATTAAGTTCATGAAAATGAGTAGAAAGTGCAAGAGGTTGAGAAAATGATAAAATATCTGAGGAAACAGTTGAAAGAAGCAAATAAGGCTTAGAAGCCTGAGAAGAAATTGGCTACCATGGGAACCCAAATAGATTTTGTTTCCCAAATGGTAGAGACTTATGAAATTTATGTATCGGTCGACCTAATGGACAAAGCTAAAGCCTCTGTACAGAACAATTTAATAGATATCACTAAAGCTGTTGTACAAACTGAGTTAATGAATAAGTCTGAAGCCTCAGTAAAAACGGAGTTGGTACTCACTGTCGAAGCCTCTGTGTAGACTAATCTGTAACTTATAGAAGATAAGGGGACTCAAACATAAGTGATACCTGCCAACACTCCCCTAGTAGAAAAAGTTTCCAATCAAAAGTTTCACAACGAATTAATTCAAGTCCAACACGAATTGGCCCATTGTAGAAAGGAAGTAGTTCCCTTACATGAACATTAAGCACTACTGAAGCGGTTTAAAGACCTTTTTGCAACTGAGGATGAAACATTTTCTCAACTCATGGAAGAAAGGACAAAATTAAAGAAATCACACGAGCAAGTGGAACAAGCTAAAGAGAAAACCAGTATGGTTTTCTTTCTTTACTTAGATGTATTAACTTGCAGGGCACCAACCACTAAATATGCTCTATTCTTAGTGGAACGATATTTATTGTTGAAAGTCAAGGCTGTCAGGGCAGGGAATCCCACCACTTTTAAAACCATTGAGGAATTTTTCCAGTGTTTCAATGAGTAGGATGAGGAGGTCCAACATTTTTTGTGTGAATTATATTTAAACAATTTATTTCTAGAGGAGGACAGGGATAGTAATCCCAACCCCTTCATAGGGGACGTTCATTTCCAGGCCTTCCTATATTTTTCTAAAAACCAAACTCAGTGGGCTAAGGCCTACAACACTTTTAAGAAAAGAGAGCATGGCCTAGACCTATGGGTTAGAGGGGAACCTACTAAACCCCTGTACCTGTTTACCCAACATAAGAAATTCATGTAGTGGAAGGGAGTGATATCAAAATTGGGACCGATTCACATAGATATTGTGCAGAATGGCTGGGCATACTTCCAAGACATTTAGGAAGAAGCATTAGCAGCAAACAAACAGAGATGGCTAGCCTCTACAAATAGTTTGAAGATTAGAGAGTCATTTGGTTACCGGAACTTCAAAGCTGCTGCCTCCAGGTTCCTTTTGTAAAAAAACCTAATTTTGAACATGGGCCCTACATGGATAGGATGCAGATACATGTGTCCCCTCATCTGGTTCCCCCCGAAATACTATCATCACAATTTTGTGTTACCAAAGGGGCACACCAACGCAGCAGTTGCAAAGATCAAACAGAGGCATGGCTTCATAATTTACAAAGAAAAGGTATACCCTACATATTCCTTAACCCATCTGCACCTCAACCATTTGTTTACATGAGGACCTGTAATAAGGTAAGTAGGGGAGTATGTTGGGCCAAGAAAAAGGTATGTTTCACCCCCATTGTCACCATGATTTGTCATACACTTTTATATATTTTCCCTTCATATTAGAAATAAAGTAAAGGAAAATAATTAAAAAGTGAGGCAGAATGGTTTAGTGATAAAGGAAGTGTTTGATAACGTAAAAATTGATTTATCACCACCTTTATTGATAGGGAAGCAAAACAGACAAACTGTTGACCGGATGACCGAAAGACAGTAGACAAGGGAGGCAGATGGAATCATATCGTCTCTTACGAATCAGCGGAAGATGGAAATGTATGGCCATGCTTGGTGTACTCAATTGATAGCCACGAAGTGGCAGGGTCCCATAATGAGACAGGTATGTTACTACTCGTGAATTCGCCTTTAAGCTATAAAAGGTTGAAGAATGAATAAGAAAAATATTTCCTGTAATTTAATATTTCTATAATAAACGTACTCGAATAGAATTGTCAAGTTTTTTAATAATGGATTGCTCGATGGATTAATGAATAATTTGGCATTTTTGGAATATACAAATTCTGATTATTCCTTAGCAGTAGGCTTCTAGTGGCTTTGGGCCCAGCCCTGGGGGTTCTTCTGCTACTTTTGTGCTTTACGTTTATTTACAGAAGCTATGTTTCAAGTTATCCATTGCGTTTCATAATACAACATTCAATTAGTTAATTGCGATCATGAAATGTTATATCTTCCTTTTTACTATATTAGTTTACCATTCCTGTTCTTTTATCTAAATTCAATGCTTTTACAATTGTTAGATTAGCTACAATACAATTGCTGTTCAATTCTACATGTAGTTGACGGTTGATCTTTCCATCATTATTGTGAGAATTTTATTGATGTTTAATTCAGAAGGATGTTATTAATTTGATTAAAAGAGAATTCCATTGCAAAACATAGAATAAATTATTGTTGTTCAATTCATCAAAGCGTGCTATTCAATTGCAGTTTATTCTTTTCAGTCTTAAGTAGTTATTTCTTCATAGGCTTAGAACAGAGTTAGCTCCCTTGAAGAGTCAGAAGCATTTAATAATTCACTCCCAAGTTGGTTTGATTGAACCTTGAGAATTAGAAATTCTTCCTTATGATAATTTAGTGCAATTAACCTCCAATGTCACTTGCAAATATTGTGCCTACACTCTTGAAATAACAAGACTTTCCCTGGGTTGATAATTAATGAAGAGCATTAAGGTTACCTTTAAACAATCACCTTTATAACCCAACAGTAATTATGGATCTTCAATATCCAAAATTCGTCCCTATAGTATCCCTCTGAAGCTTCTTTCAAATGCCAAAGGTCTCACTTGATTTGGACTCTTCAAGGAAAAGTTATGCCCAATCTCCCAGAATGACCTAATTATGGATTAGTTTAGTACAGAGAAATTTTATGACATGCCACGTGTCATTTTTTCCTCCTTCAACTATGAAATTTATAAAAAGTAAACTATATTCTATGTACTTATGGCCAAATTTTATAAAAATTCTAATTCGATGCTCAGAGAGAGAGTTATGGTGAGTTTCCCATGGTCACCTCTTTGAGATGAAATTTGGGAGCCTGAAAAAACCCTAACTTCCACAAATCATATCTCCGACAATATTGTGAACCAAGATCTAAAATTGTTACATGAATTTCCTCAGGATTTCAGCTTCGCTCTGTAAAAATTTCAGCTTCTGAACCTTAGTAGAAAAAACTTTATAGGAAAACTTCCACGATGACCAGTTTTAGGTGAAATTCAGGAGCATGAAAAAACTCTAACTTCCATAGATCATATCTGTGAAATATTGTGAACCAAGATCTAAAATTTTTAAACGACGTTCCTCGGAATATCGGCTTCTCTCTTTAAAAATTTCAGCTTCTAAACCTTCGTATACAATAAGTTATAGCAAAATTTCCACGATGACCTATTTGGAGCAGCGAAACACTAGAATCCAAAGCTCTGATACCAAATGCTATGAAACCAGCTCCAAAAATGGAATAAAATGGAGATCAACACCTTAGAAATTAGCCACTTCAAGGGGGCAACCTCCAATACATTACATAAATGAACAATTCTTCGATGATACAATTTACAAAACCTCCTTTCTGTATATAGGAGTCCATGTGTGACTGTCAATATAATCCATTTAAATGAACACTAATAATGTATGGGAACAATAATAACAATATTGAGGTTACAAGGGCACAACAACAAAAACAAGGGGGTTAAATTAACAAATAATAAGAGACTATAGTAGTAACATAGTGGGACCCACGATAAACATTCTGTACACTCCGAAACTCCAATGTCTAAATTTGGTCGGGAATCAAATACTTTGAAATGAAATACATGTAAAGAATTCAAGATGATCTATATGAGATCTTAATAAATTTGTGCTTGAGGGTTTGCAAATTGCAAGTGTTTAAATTGAGTTTTTGAGAGCTTTTATGTTAAATTTTAAACACATGAAGCATGTAAATAAACTTTGAAATGTACAAAAAAACTAGGCAAATGCACCATAATAATAACAAAAAAAACAGATGATGGAGTTCACCCCTCCTAGGCTATGTCTCCTTTGTCCAACATGCAATGGCTTGGCCCTCTTTCACTATGCTCAAAATGGTGATTACATACATTTACAATGCTCAAATGGCTCTAAAACTTGTTCCATTAGCTTTAGAATGCCAAAAAATTCCTGTATTGCCTCTTTCTAATCTAAAATTCGTAAAAAGCTAGAGAATTTATGAGCCTCCCACAATTTCTTGCTAACCACACCAAAATTTCCCCAAAATCTAGACCAGTCCTATAAATTCACCCCATTTTCAGCCAAGAGAGTGACAATTTCCTGCAATTCTAGGTGAATTTTTCGTATTGTTTAAATACATAATGGCACCTAAAATATGAAATTTAAACCATATGGTTGGTGCATTAAGAATGATTTTTTTTAATATAAAAAATTACCAGATAGTTCAATAACCGACGACAGTTAGGCATGGCCTCCATCATGCCCCTTGAATCCGGCGTATGGTCATTTCATGTCCTATTTGGGGGAGTCGGGGCTAAGACCTGGCCCCTACCCCCATATCTCCACCACATACATCATAACATAAGTTTTTGACCATAGATTTAATAAGGTGCAATGATAGTGCATTGGTAATGCTTGACACTGTTACAAAGGAGATCTGTAACATTCCTTTTTTCGGAAATTGCTACAACAATGAGAATATCTCAAGATATTCTAAAGTTGGAGCTCCAGCAATAAGCAAGCACAATAATGGTGCAATAGCAACACTCAACTCATATAAATGTAAGAGAAAATCATAGCCATCTCATTAAATAATAGCAGCAACAAATACATACAAGATCTTGAGGAAATGCTACACAAGATAGGCAATGCTCAACCTCAAGAGAAAATTACATGAAACATAAGAAATCCATTGCTACCTATGCATGCTCAAGCTATGACATCATAGTCCATGAAGGGAAACTGCTGCATAATAGTGTCGATACACAAATATTTCAATATGTGGCTCAAATACATTATGGGGAGCAAGATCTCAACCCCTGGAAACAATAATGCACAATCCCTAAAAGGATTGGCTGCAAAACATACAAAATGCAATTTCACAGAAATGTCGGAGTTGTTGGGTAGCTGCAGCAACTCAAAAATAGAACTGGATGGAGATGGCTGAATCTAATGCTCAAAATAAATGTGCCTCCTCCAATGCATCTTTCAAGTGAAAGGCTGATCCCTTCACCAAAGCTCTCTCCCTTCAATACTCTACAAGAGCCCCACTGCAAATTCTCCTCTCAAAATAACGCAGTCACTGGATGGAACTACGTTGTAGGGCAATGGAATGAGTTGGCCTAGATTCCAAAGTCTACAATAAGCTTTGGGATACCTCCAAACTGATATCCCAAAGGAAAGAGAGACTCCTTCTCTGAAAATAGATGATGAATGTGGTGTAGTGAACCGTCAATACAACACCCAACAACACAACATTAATCTGTTGCAGAAATAACGTTGTCTTGATGGAGGATTCTTGGCCTCAAGCCTGGATGTGAGGAAAATGAAGAAAAATCCCTCAAGAGACCTCTCAAGAAGGAGAAGGAAACCTAAACAGGAATTCCTCCGGAAATTCTTGCTAAACAACAGAGAATGCACAATTGTCTGAATAGACAATGAGATGAATAATCATAGCATGAGAAACAATGGTTGCCTTGTCCTCCTTTTAAACAAATGAAATCCCTTCTCCATGGGTCCCACTCCTTTTAGGGTTTCCTCCACCAAATAACCCTTTCCTCATTCATACTGTGCTGCTTCTCTAAGTGTGCTCCACCTCTTGGCCCAGTGTTGTTGACTTGGTCAAACTTGACCTTGTCCACTTGCAAATAACCCTGTTCACACATGAGGGTGTGAAAACCAGCTCCAATGATGATCCACTTTCATACATAGAGGGATTTTATTGATATTTTTATTATGAATGGGTCTCCTTACCCATTTCTCTCCTCCTAGGTGAAATCAACAAAAATTAATGTTCCAAATTATTGTCGAAAAATTTGGGAACATTACAGTCCTCCCCTCCCAAATGTTTCTTGTCCCCAAGAAACTGCAAGGAAAAAATTGGATAGCCTCTCCTCAAGGCATTGAGTCTAAATTTTTTTGAGGAACATCTTCCTCATGTGGATCCTCCATCTCCCAAGCAATCATCCATGTAAAATGAGTTGCCTCCCAATTAAGAAACTCCTGGAAACTGTCTTCCACCTCTAGCTCCGGCAATGTAGGTGGGATGAAAATTTGCTCATGGTAGAAAATTTAGCCTACCCCATGTTGTCCTTCCCTCCACTCATGATGAGTGTAGAGAAATTTTTGATCCTGGGCTACAAAATACTTTCCCTCAAGTGGCAACATGAAGACTAGATCCCCAAGGACCTCTTCTCCAATGCTGCAAATCATGTTGGCCCAAGTCTCTCCATATATGATGAGTTGGATGTCATCATCATATGGAATCTCATTCCACATATGGCTCATCTCATAATGAAACAAATGAGCTGCTGTAGTGGCCATACCATCTCCCATGCTCCCTTTAGAACATGTAGTGCAAAGTGTGTGGGAGTTTTCTCCCTCCAAGGACACATCCACCCAATGTGTCTCTCCTCTAATCATGCTCCAAATAAAAGCTCCAACAATATCAATCAAGGGAACCATAAGGAGAATAAATGACGATGGTAAAGGAGAAGGACAATGGTCCCTCAAATGTAGCCAATGCAGTTTGACTCTCCACTGTCATAGGAAATAGAATGATGGGTGGCCTCCCCACCATTTTCTTGCTGCCCCAGTCTCTTCACAAATATGGAGAAAATGAAGGATGTAATGTGCAATGTGAGTACATTCTTCATGAGAAATATCCTCCCCATATTCACTTAGGGAGTGATCACCCAGAATGGCCTTTTGTAGGCCACCAAATCTATAAGGAAGAGTATCCTTCCCTCGAGAAAATCCCTGCATATATATGGTTAAGAGCTGCATATATATAGAAAAATTTCTATGCAATCCAACAATACTCTTACCATATGTTTTTCTCATATCAATGGAGTGGCTCATAGATGAGTCTTCCCTCATCCTCAAAGGGAAAAGAGTTGACTATGCTAACTCCTTCATCTCCTCATGATCTATGGAATGCCTCCTCAAGTTCTTCAAGTGGTTCCCCCCACAAGAAGTACATAAATATAATGTGGAATTCATGGTTGGCCCATGGTTCCTCCTGAAATGTACAACATGTATAGTGAGGAGAATCATGCTCCCAATGGGCATCCTCAATATCAAGCCCACTCTCCAATAAAAGCTCCTCATGAACATAAACATATCAACAATACATGGAAGCATAGTACAATAAGAAAAAGCTGGCAAATGACAACCACAAAGTGGATTAAGGTCCCTCCCATGGAACCAGCGCAGTGCAACCTTTGCCTACATCAAATCAAACAATAACAAGTGCTCTCCTGACCACTTTCTTGCTGCCACAATCATCTCATAAGATATAAACATGAAAGTACAAAAGGGTGTCAATGGTGCACACCAAAAATCATGTGGCCTCTCCCACAAACCACCAATGAGGTAGCCAATATCAAAGCTAAAAATGGCTCCAAGTACATCATTATACAATATGCAATAAGTAATGATCCTCCTTGGTACAATATGCTGCTTATAAAAATACAAGAAGTACAAAACATGAAGTAAATTTGTACATCCTCCATTATGTACTTGAAGGCTTGAGCTGGAATGGCTCAACTGAAATTTCTCCCTTACTCCCAATGAGTAGGAAGGTGGCTGTGACATCTTCTCCATCATCATCTAGGCTATGCATCTCTCCATATGCTGATGTATGTCCTACTGGATGCCCTCCCAAATGAACTCCTCTACCAAGGCAAGATATGCATAAAAATGCATGGAAAATAAGTCCTCCAGTGTTGCATGCAACGACTTCTCCTTGAGGCTAGAATCTCTAGTCAAGAAGACTTTGTCATGTGAATAGATGACCATATCATCCACAATGTATCTATCATCTCTCTCCGGGTCATCAAGAGTTATGCATGCATCAAGATCCTTGGAGTACTCAACTAAGAGCTGAGATCTCCAGTAAGGATCAATCCTCCTCAAAGATAGCACTGGTGATCTGGCATGTGAAGCTCTCCTCCTACTGTTGTCTACTACTTTGACATCCCCCATGGCAAAGTTCTCCTCCAAACTATTCACCTCTCAAAAATCCAAGAGCGGTGAATCCAAAGATAAAATGTCTCTCATCAATGATAGATCTGGTGGCCTCCCTGGTGGAATGCCTCTATGTAGTGAGACATCAATGTCAAGAGTGGACTGTATATATGGTTGGGCACCCTTGCCTTTTCTCTCAAATAACAATACATTCTTCCTCCTCTTTGCACTATCTCTCTAAAATAGAGAAGGGTGTGGGCCTCTCATCACAGGATGATGCTCTTCCTCCCTTCCTTCTCCTTCCAGCTACCATGCTGCACAATCATGTTGCTCATTGATTGTGCTTGGACCTCCATGTAAGATATCTTGGGGACTCCCTTGCAAAGATGCAATAATCCCTCCAGTTGGAGCAAGAGCTCCTCCTTCCTCTGCATGAGGTACTAGGTTAACTCTAGAAATGACAGCACTGTTGCCCTCAGCTTCCTTAATATGAGTGGGAAACTCTCTGATGATTGGATCCTCTTTTGGAAAAAGGATCTCTTTGCCTCCTTGTGCCAAAAATGAAGAACTTGCCTCCAATAAGGCATCATGCAAGATATCAACCTCCTTCATAGCTTTCTGCAGTGATTTTGAGTCTATGGTTTTCTTCATTACATGCAAGGGTTTTGTTTTTTTGAATGTGTTTGTTTCCTCTACATGCATTTCAAAATTCCTTCTACCAAATCTCCTCATCAAAGTTCTAATGAACATTGCATAGGAAGAGGTATTTTCATTTTTCAAAGTAAATGACTCAAATAACCACCATGCATAGACTTTACCTCCAAAGTGCAACGCTACTACTCTGATGGCTTCATCTTTGGAAATCTGATGCTACTGCAAAAAGGTGTCTAGCTCTTCTATCCAAGCCCTGGTTGAAGAAGTAGGGGAACCATCAAAGATAAATAGAAGAAATTTATCCACATTATGCTAATTTCTCCTCCTCACCATGATCTTGCAAAACTCCGGAAAAGTAATATGATCTCTAAACTTCTGAGTTTGAAATTCATATTCATGCAAGAAACCTCTAAGAGTTCCTCTCTTCGGCATTTCTTCTTCTTCTTCTTCTCTCATGGAAAAACTGGCCATGTGACTACGCTATATATCATAGGGTGTAGCTGCATGCTCACATCCCCTACAAGAAAATATATATTTTGACTTGGTTTCAAACCCTCTTGGAAATTTTGTACAAATCTCCCTCCTTATCTTCTCAAATTCTTCATGAATGCTCAGTAGAGATCTTGGAAGAAGTTGGGTAAGCTTCTCTTCCCTTTTCTCTCCATATACTGGAGTCTTCATCTTCTCTCTCCTTGATAGCATGATGGTTGAGATCCACTGGCTGGGCCAGAGATCATGCTTTGATACCACTGTAATATTCCTTTTTCAGGAAATTGCTACAACAATGAGAATATCTCAAGATATTCTAAAGTTGTAGCTCCAACAATAAGCAAGCACAATAATGGTGCATAAACAACACTCATCTCATATAAATGTAAGATAAAATCATAGCCCTCTCATTAAATAATAGCAGCAACAAATACATACAAGATCCTGAGGAATGATGCACAAGATAGGAAATGCTCAACCTCAAGAGACAAGTACACGAAACATAAGAAATCCACTGCTACCTATTCATTCTCAAGCTATGACAACACAGTCCATTAAGGAAAACTGCTACATAATAGTGTCAATACAAAAATATGTCAATATGTGGCTCAAATACAATATGGGGAGCAAGATCTCAACCCCTGGAAACAATAATACACAATCCCTAAAAGGATTGGTTGCAAAACATACAAAATGGAAATTTCAAAGAAATGTCGGAGTTGCTGGGTAGCTACAGCAACTCAGAAATAGAACTAGATGGAGATGGCTGAATTTGATGCTCAAACTGAATGTGCCTCCTCCAATGGATCTTTCAAGTGAAAGGTTGATCCTTTCACCAAATATCTCTCCCTCCAATACTCTGCAAGAGCCCCACTGCAAATTCTCCTCTCAAAATAATGCAGTCATTGGATGGAACTGCACTGTAGGGCTATGGAATGAGTTGGCCTAGATGCCAAAGTCTGCAATAAGATCTGGGATGTCTCCAAACTGATATCCCAAAGGAAAGAGAGACTCCTCCTCTGAAAATAGTTGATGAAGGTGGTGTAGTGAACCCTCACTGCAACACCCAGCAACACAACATTAATCTGCTGCAGAAATAACGTTGTCTTGATGGAGGATGGTTGGCCTCAAGCTTGGATGTGAGGAAAATGAAGAAAAATCCCTCAAGAGACCTCTCAAGAAGGAGAAGGAATCCTAAACAGGAATTCCTCTGGCAATTCTTGCTAAACACCAGAGAATGCACAATTGTCTGAATAGACAATGAGATGAATAATCATAGCATGAGAAACAATGATTGCCTTGTCCTCCTTTTAAACAAATGAAAGTCCCTTTCCATGGGTCCCACTCATTTTAGGGTTTCCTCCACCAAATAAACCTTTCCTCATTCATACTGCACTGCTTCTCTAAGTGTGCTCCACCTCTTGGCCCAACGTTGTTGACTTGGTCAAACTTGACCTTTTCCACTTGAAAATAACCCTGTTCACACATGAGGGTGTGAAAACCAGCTCCAATGATGATCCCCTTTCATACATAGAGGGATTTTATTGATATTTTTATTATGAATGGGTCTCCTTACCCATTTATTCTCCTCCTAGGTGAAATCAACAAAAATTAATGTTCCAAATTATTGTCGGAAAATTTGGGAACATTACAAGATCACATCATCGAATCCCATGAAGGTGTGGTTTGACCCTTAAAAAAATTTGGTGGCCTCCTGTTCTACCACATGGCGGCCTCTGGTTGGTCCACGTAGTAGCATGTGGTTGGCCACCTCAACAACTAATCAAAAATTTTCCAAGCCAGAGCCAATCACAAGAGGCCAAATGGCAAGGCCAGATTGGCCTAAAAAATAATACCTTTCAACTAACCAGAAGGGCTAGATGGAAGCCTGCCACTAGCCCAAAATACACAGTCACCTATCCCTTTTTTGGAAAAATTCGCATGATTGGAAAAGTAGACAGAATGTGTTTTTGGGGACATAAAGTGTCAGTTTTCTATGAAATGAGTTGTGATGGATTCAAAATGACGAGATCAACGCAGTTGTTTAGGTTCCACACCATTCTGATAACTTTAATTTTTAGCATAATTTTGAGCACCTGATCACTCCTCCCTAGCGGAAGGTTTTGGACCCCAAAAGATTACTTTCATTTTTTTAGAAGATGAGGGTATAATTCCCTCACCTTTCCAATCTCGATCCATTTTTTCTTGCTTTTATTTGTGCCTTTCAGCGCCACACAAAGGTACTCCACATTCCCTCATTTCAAAGACCTTGTTCTTCTCTCAAGAATGGTGTCTTGTTATAGTTCATCAAGGTATTCAAGAGAAAAGTCATCAATTGAAGGAATCTGAACATGTTCTCCTTGATCTTCAATTAAAGGTAAATTAAGGCTTCTCTTATAAATCTACTGGGGAATGTTCGGGCTGCTGTTACACCATTTTTTGGTCATCTAACCTTTTATCATTAGATGGACCCAAGTACACCATGCAAGACCAGTTTTACCCCAAGTAAAACTGCTTTCACTATGTTAATTAAAGAAACCCCAAAAGGAATAATTAATTAAACCATAATTTAAATTATTATTCCCAATTATAAGTTTATCCAAACAAAGAAATTAAATGAGATAATTCCATAGTTATCTTATTATTTTCTAGGAATAAGTATTTAAATAATATTCCTTGTTAAATATGACCAAATCAACCACTATTAATTAAATAAATCATTATTTATTTGATTATATCCCAACCACTTCTTTAAAAGGATAAATAAATCATTTATTTATTTATTCCTCACTAATCAAGGGATTTGACCCAAGTCAAAGTCCCTTTCCCTCCAACAAATAATAATAAAATATTCCATAGAGGTGGATCTAGATTTGATTAACATTATTTTAATCATGCACCAAGATCTAGAATGTCCCAATATTTTGTTATAAATAGGAGGGTTTTCCCCATCATTCTTCACCTTTTGTTGCCTATTAGATCACTCTGGATCTATACACTTGGTCTCATTTTTACCATTTTGCTCCCATTGAGCTCTATCTTCTACATTGGGTTTTCTATATCTACAAGAGAGAGAAAGCTTAGATCTGAAGTGCTGAGGACTGCAAAGAACCCATCCCATTGAGGAGATCTGGATACACCTTCTTGTTTCCTCCCAGGTGCCCTGTAATATAAAAATTCATTCAAAAATCGTGTTCTTGTCTTGTCTGTTGGATGCATGGAGCAAACTCTTTACTGTACTGCTTAATGTCTTTCCATTTATAGATCTGTTTGTTGCAGCACTTTAACTACTAATTGCAGATCTGAAGATGTTTTGCAGCCATTATTGTTGTTAGGGCTATTAGTTATGCGTAGCTAAAGTGGTTCTTTTTCGTACACTTCGACGAAGAATTCATACTAACAAATGGCGACTCCACACTGGTTTTAAATTACGACCGCTGTCGTTTCTCATATTCCTGCATATCCAGCTACTTCAGGCCCTAGGGCTTCTTTTCAGCTGCTTAGTTTTTCTCTTTTCATGTCATTTTTCTCACATAAAACCCTAAAAACTTAAAATTTCTAACTTCCGTGTTTTTCTGGCCCTATTGCGCAGGTAAGCGACACCAGCCGCAACTGAGACGGCAACTTTTCAGAAAATCACGAAACAATCCTGAACGGGGGTCACACCTTTCTGCCCAAACCCGCGACTGACGCACTTTTCACCGTCAAGCTTCGCGACTCAACTCGCATCAGGTCAACTTACCCTGCCTTTTTTCCAAGATTTTTCCGCAAATTTTTCAGTCTCACAGCTCACAGGTTTTCTGCACTGTCTCAAATTCTCATTTCTGATCAAGATCTGATCTGCTTTTACTATCTATGAACTCAGCCTTAGGGCTTTAGTACTTCTACTTTTTGTGGAAGAGTTTCAGCTGTTTCAGCCGTCGGTTTCAGAGCTTCAGCCCCCTCTTTTTCCAGATCTGTTACCTCACTTTCAGATCCATTGAAATCAGCCTCTTTTCCTTTCAAATCACCTCTTGTCGTTTTGATTGGACCTCTTCTAAAGGCCTCTGCCTTGCCCCCCCCCCGGTTTTTTGCTGATTTCCCTTTTTCCAGCCACCTTGCCTCTGTCTCTTGGCTGTGATCTGCACCCCTTGTCTGCAGCTTTATCCTCCAGATCTCTGTCCCCTTTGACCCTAGATCTGTTGAGTTTCCTTTTTGTGTGTTTCCATAGTTTTTCCCTTTCTTTTCTGCATAGTTGTGAGAGACCCACCTTCTTGGTTTAGATCGATGCATACGTAGCTGTTATTTTTCTGTTATTTCAGCATTTTATTCTGTTCTCTGTAGGTTTATTTTCAGCTACGTCGCACACTTTTTCTTGCTCTCAAACAACGGAAAGGGTTTAAAAATTAAAATTAACGCACGCCACACACCGACCCTAAGTGAAGAAGCGCCTGGTTTCCACCGCCTGGCAAAGACTCTAAAATCAATTGTCACTGCACCTTTTCTGCCCTTGACCTTCTTGATTTTGTCCCTTTCTGCCCTTGTCGGTTTCCTTCTTCCTGTCATCATTGCGCCCCCAAGGCGCCTTTCCTGGAGACTTCTTGGCCTTCATCCTCAGTTTCCGGTTGATCGACCTGCTCCGCACCGTCGTCGTCGAGCCAGTCCACCTTCGAGTCCGCACTCCGACTCCTCTCCTGATTCATCGGGTCCCCCTTCTCCTTCCGGTTCTCCCCCTTTTACCTTCACCATGTCTGGACCAGGGCCTAACGCTAGTGGTTCTTCCGGCCCCAATGCCGGCCCTACTTCTAGCGGAACCGTCACAACCACTACTCCAGCCACCCCTGTGCTGCCGTACATTGCAGGCCTCAGCCTCCCCGATTTCCATCAGTTGATTAACGACCCAATTCACCATAATACTACCTGGCCCGCTATGCCCACCAAACTACCCTCTCATATCCCTAAGTTCGAGGGCCTTAATGGCGAAGATCCAACCAATCACGTCCGATCTTTCCACATGTGGTGTTCCTCCAATTCCATTACCGATGACTCCATCCGTCTTCGTTTGTTCCAACGCACGCTTACCGGCGAAGCTTCTAAATGGTATGTCGAATAGGCCACTTCCTCCCATACCACGTTCGAGACTCTTGCCCAAGCCTTTTTGTCGTACTTCCAGCTCCCTCTCCGATACGACACTGGCACGGAGCTCTTGACTTCATTTAAGTAATCCTCTTCCACACGCCTTTCTGCCCATGTTCAGGAATGGCGACGAAGACGGAGCTTATGTCGAGCCCCTCCCTTTGAAGATCGGGTTTACATGGACTGGTTCCTTCGCACCCTCCCGTCTCCCATCGGCAAAGATGTCACCTCTCACTTTCCTCAATCTGAAGAAGCCGCCCTCCAAATAGCTTTAAAATATGACCTGATCTACGCTCAATCGGGTTATGTTTATACCGTTCTGCCTGACATCCCCAGGCCCGGTGGCGCTAACGCCCCGGGGGCATCTCATTCCGCCGACGGTATTGTTGGATCTCTTTCCCACCCATCTGCTCACCCTCCTATAAGCCATGGTCTCCCTCAGGGAGGGGCCAGCACCTCGAGCAATCTTCCCCCTCCCGGCAACATGTATCCAGGATACGGCATGCCTCCTCCTTTTGCCCAACCTCCTGCTTACCTCAATGTTGCCCAACCCAACCCTTAATTTTATCCACAGCCTGGTGCGCCAGCTCCTCCAGCATATGCGCTTCCACCTCCCTTGCCTCCTCACAACCCGCAACAGCACTTACAACCCCCTCCAGGGCAAGTATTTGCACAGCAGGGTGCGATTAATCCCCCTTCTTCTCAAAGAAGGCGAAGAGGCAACCAGAACCCATCTGCCCCCGGTAATCGAGGACCCAATTCTGGTATGGACCCTAACACTAGCAACCAGCCTCAGGACATTCCGCCCAGGCCGGACAGGCCGCTTCGCACAAACAAACCCTGTTCGTGTTGCGGTGTTTACGGTCACTACACTCACGATTGTCCTCTCTTACCCCAGATGCGACAGATGTGGGAGTCTCAAGCCACATTGCGCGGACAACACGCCTCCCCTCAAACTCCTCCTAATGTGGCCACTACCCAGCCAGCTGTGTTCACTGATCCTTTCCCTCAACAGGGATTCGTGGCTACCCAACCCCCCGACAGCCATGCAGCCACCCCCTCGTCCATTTCTGGTTCCTCTGACTACCAGATCCTTATGATGCGCTCCGATCCGTCCCCTTCCGTCGACCTTCACCTTCAAACTCGGTCTCGCCAGTACCCCATGCCTCCTGCTCAGTCTGCTCCCGAGCCTCCATCTTCAGGTTTTACAGAGCCTCTTTCGACATCCAGTGGCCCCTTACACATCCCTCAACCCAAAGTCGAGGTTCATCCAAAGATTCCAAAGGGACCATTACGCCGAAATGCTGCTTCCGGTCGAGCCGCTCAATCGTACAGTATAGTAGATGATTTGGCACAATCCCCTGCTGCCATTTCCACACTGGAACTCCTCCAGTCGTGCCCTTCTCAAAAGAAGGCTCTACTATCTGCCAGGGGCGCTGTTGATCCTGCTGATGACCAAATGATTGTTTTCGACGCCACTCAATCGGACCACCCTCCTCTTCCTCCTTCTGTTGCTTTCCAAATCCCAGTCAAAATCCGGAACGCCACTGTGTCCTGGTGTATAATTGATGAGGGGGCATCCACCTGTGTGATGTCCGCTTCGGTTTGGAAGCAACTCGGATCCCCTGAGCTGGCCCCTTCCACGATCACCCTTCGAGCGTGGGACGGTCATGCCTCCCAGCCTATTGGCCTGTTTCGTAACTGTCCCATCACCCTAGCCGGTAAGACTGTTTGCGTTGACGTCGAAGTCATTGACGCCCCTCTAGACTACAACATTCTATTGGGGCGAAGTTACACCTATGCCATGTCCGCTGTCCCATCCGCGGTTTTCCGCAAGATGTCTTTTCCACATAATGGGAAGATAGTCACCATTGACCAGCTATCTTATCATGAGCCGCCATCTCAGACCTCCTCCGAGACCACCATCTCTTCTGTAACCAACAAGAAAACCGTCGATTCCTTGACCAGTGTCTCCCCCGGTGTCTATAAAGATTCCACCCTGCTGGGTACTTTTCCTCACCTTCCTCCCCCTCCAGTTACTGATCCCAGCTTGTCGAATGTTTGCATGATGCAATCGTCTCAGGCCACCCGTAAGCGGCCTGCCTCGGCTAGTCCGCAACCTCCTCCCCGCCCTCCGCGACCCGCTTCTAGCCATTCATCTCAGCCATCCGGACCTCCTCCTTCCGGCCCTCCCCCCACAGCTGGTATCCCCGAACCTCTTTATCCTCCCGGCTCGGTTCCCCCTGGCCTTGCCCATCTCGGAGCCGTACCTCCTGGTCATTACCCTGCTGGACAGATCCCCTTCTTGGCTCCCCCCCCTGGAGTATCTTCTGTCCCCATCATGGCCACCCTCTCTCTCCCTAACTTGACCTTGGGCATTCCGGTCTGGTACCTTGACCCCCCAGCCGCCACCCCCCCTGGTCTCCCCAAACCTTATATGGCTTTGACACCGGTTCAACCGATCCCCCTCGCTTCCTCCATAGCCACCGTGCCCCCAGCACCTCCACCGGACCCTTCTCCTGTTGTGCCGGCTCCCGAGAAGACAGGAAAAGCCCGCAGGGGGGCAACCCATAACGATCCAGCCCCCCCGACATCCCGTAACCACCCACGACCACCAAAGCCCGCCATTCGATGCGCTTTGTGTGATGTCGTCGGTCACGCCACTCACATGTGTCCTGAATTGCCCCACCTCAAGCTTCTGGTCAACGAGACATTCCCCGACTCTGATCTCCCAGAAGTCCATGTCACTATCCCCGACTCCCTCCCAAAACTCAAACACTTGTGCACAAACCACCCTTGTGCCTTGTGCGATTTTCACGGCCATTACACCCACCTCTGTCCCCGCCTTGACGAGTACCGTTCCTCCTTGGACTTGTACCGCCAATTCAAGGCCACTTCAATCGGACCAAAGGACATTCACATTCCGCCTCCCGCTTTTAAGCCAACGGAGCCCTCAGTCACCATTTTGTACCTGTCATCATCCTTGAGACCTAATTCACCAGCCACTCAACCTACCGAGCCCCTCAGCTTCTCAGCCGACCTTGGATCTGTTGATATCGCCCATATGAGCCCTTCTCCTCATGATGACCCGTTCCCCACCACTACTCCCTCGGGTGTCCCATCTGCCTCCAATCTTCCCATCTTCCACTCTGATGAAGACATCATGGAAGCCATGACCAACCCCGATTTTCCCTGGGATGATATGCACCATCGCGCATATTTCCTCCCACAGCAATCCCACGACCAATACGCTGTGGAAACCAAAGACTTCATCCCCCATGCAGTTGATTGGTTTAAAAACCCCATTCCTGCACCTGACGCTTTCGAAGAAGGAAACATGGCCAATATCTCGTCTACCATCAAAGTTAACATTTCGGCCACACCAGGAATCGAAGAATACATCACATTGGGTGCCCAATGCACCCCGAAAGAAATTGAAACTTACACCAAGATTTTCAAAGAATTCCGCGATATCTTCGCCTGGTTCTATTCTGAAATGCCCGGACTCGATCCTGCCATTGTCGAGCATCATATCGACACCTGGCCTGACGCCAAACCAGTCCGCCAAAAGATGAGACCCATTCATCCTTCCCGACGTGACGCTATTAAAGCCGAAATCGATAAGCTCAAGCAGGCCGGTTTCATTTACCCCATCGAATACACCACTTGGGTTTCTAACCCCGTTCCTGTTCTCAAGAAACAAGGCACCATTCGTGTCTGCACGGACTTTCGCGACCTGAACAAAGCCTGTCCCAAAGACAACTTCCCCACACCGTTCATCGACCAAATCATCGACGAGTGTGCGGGGCATGAGATCCTATCCTTCATGGATGGTTTTTCCGGATACAACCAAATTGCTATCCGTCCTGCTGATCAACTAAAAACCGCGTTCATTAGTCCGTGGGGAACTTTCGCTTACCGGGTCATGCCTTTCGGCCTAAAAAACGCCGGCGCCACCTTTCAACGGGCCATGTCTTATTGCTTCCATGACTTAGCTCATATTATCCTTGCCTACTTAGACGACCTCACAGCACGTTCTAAGCATCGGGCGCAACACATACACGATTTGCGCACCATTTTTCTCTGATGTCGCAAGTATAATATCCGACTTAACCCATTGAAATGCGTCTTTTGCGTTCCTGCCGGCCGCCTCCTAGGCTTCATCGTGTCTAAGGACGGTATCACTCTTGACCCTTTGAAAGTACAAGCCATTCTTGAACTCCCCATCCCGCGTACCCTCCGCCAGCTCCAAAGCCTCCAAGGCAAAGCTAATTTCCTTCGTCGGTTCGTCCCTGAATACGCCACCACTGCGCACGGGTTCCTTAGACTCCTACGTTCCCATATCCCCTTTGTTTGGGATACCCATGCTCACGAGTCTTTCGATGCCCTCAAACAGGCTCTCACATCTGCTCCCTTAATTCGCCCTCCCGACTTTCATCGGGACTTCATCCTATATATCTCCGCTTCCACCTATTCGGTCGCTGGAGTCCTTATCCAAGAGGATGACCATGGCATTGAGCATGTGATCTACTACGTCAGTAAGAACCTTGTGGGACCCCCTGTCTCATATTCCTATGACGAGAAATTAGCGCTGGCTATCGTGTTCTCAGTCCAAAAACTTCGTCATTATATCATCCTGCGCTCCACCAAGGTTGTGACAAATTCCAACCCCATGGCCTTCCTACTGAGTCGTCGTATACTTACTGGGAAGTACGCCCGTTGGGTCGTTATCCTTCAGGAATTCGACCTTGAATTTGTCACTCCAAAAAGTAAGAAAGGCTTAGCCCTCGCTGAGCTTATTTCTGAATTACCTACCGGATCGCGAGACCCTCCCGTTAATGACGATTTCCCTGATGAACACCTGTTTGCCATTACTTCCGATGACCCGTGGTATGGCGATATTCTTACTTATTTGCGAACCCAAAAGTTCGCCCTCCACCTTGACCGTGAGGCTCGTCGACGTATCCGACACCAAGCCCCCCGATACCTTCTTATTGTAGACGACCTCTATCGTCGCGGGGTTGATACGGTCCTTCGTCGTTGCCTCACACACGCTGAAGCTGAGCAGGTCCTTAATGCCTGCCATAGCGGCGCTTGCGGTGGCCACCTCTCCGGTCTAGCTACTGCCCAAAAAATAATGCGCGCCGGGTATTTTTGGCCTTCCCTCTTCAGTGATTGCATTGAGGCAGTCAAACACTGTCCCAACTGCCAACATTTCACCCCAAAGGTGAGAGCTCCACCAGCTCCCCTCCATCCGGTCGTTTCCACTGGTCCCTTTTGTAAATGGGCCATCGACTTTATGGAGTGTCGCCCGCCATCCTCTGGTAGCCACAAGTATATCATCGTGGCGGTCGACTATTTCACCAAATGGGCCGAGGCCATACCAACGTTCAACAACACGGCAGCTACCGCGGCCCTCTTTTTCTTTAACCATGTTATAGCTCGCTTCGGGGTTCCCAAGCAACTGGTCTCTGATCATGGCAGACATTTTGAAGATGAGATATGGCGTGAGCTATCCTCACTGTTGGGTTTTGAGCACCAATATTCCTCCTCCTATTACCCCCAAGGTAACGGCCAAGTTGAAGCAGTCAACAAAACCCTCAAGACTATGCTTCAACGAATAGTGAATAAGCACAAAACCAACTGGCATCTCATGCTCTTTCCTGCCTTATGGGCCTATCAAACCTCCGTCAAAACCACCACCGGGTTCACCCCTTTCCACCTCATCTTTGGAGAGGAGGCAGTTTTACCGATCGAGTGTGAAATTCCTTCTCTGCAACTAGCCGTCGAACTTCTCCCTGACACCCAACCGCTAGAACAACGACTTATCATGCTTGAGCGTGCCTCCGAAGACCGCCGTATTGCCTTACAAACCATGGAAGCGGCCAAAAAACGCACCAAAGCTCAGTATGACCGAAAAGTCCAGCCTCGCACTTTTCACGAAGACGACCTTGTTTTAGTCTATGACCAGGCCCATGATGTCCTGGGTCATGGGAAGTTTGACTCATTATGGCTAGGCCCTTACATCATTAGTAAGGATCTTGGAAAGGGGGCATACCTCTTAGAGGATTTCGAAGGCCATCCCCTTCCTAACCCTCGCAATGCACTCTATCTCAAGAAATATTACCCTTAGCATTTCCCTTCGGAAATGCATGTTTCATTTTTCTTTTAGATAGCCAGCATCTGTTGTTTCATTTTTTCTACTGCACCAGGACCCATCTTCGTCCAATATGCAGCTACCACACCTCCATTCAAAATCGAATTTCCTCACCTACAACACCTGTACTGGGGGCACCATACTGCCCCCTTACTCGTCCATGTTCGTGTCGATTTTCGTCATGAGTGCCCACTTTGTACTCATGTTTCTATGACCCCCCATTGGGGCCTTTACTGTGTGGCAGCACTATACAGTCGCCCTTGTTTAGAGCATCCAAGTCGAGTCATCATTGCATTCATGGAGTCTATCCTGCGTCCTTTTTCACCCCACTATAGCCCTCCATCCTTCTTTGCTTGGTTCCTCCCTTGTGTCGCATATCATGACCTTCAGTCCCACTGTCCCCTGTCCCTTTCGATATTGTGTCAGTCGCTGCCATGTCATTCATGCCCTTTATGCTCTAACAAGGGAAGTCGTCCATTCGCCACTCCATCCTTCCCCCTTCCACTATCATCATTGGTGTCAGTCTGTCTGTCGCTCTATTGTTCTTCTCTCGTGCCTTAGTTGAGGATCTCTCATTGCCTCACCTACGGCGGACCTCCTTCTGTCGACATCAGCACATTTATTCCAGAAGCAAGGTCTAGAGGGCAGTGTACCTTGGTTCCAGCTTCCACTCTTGTTCGGTGCCTCAGATCAGGCAGGGGGATCTCTCACTTCCCTTTGACTTGATTACTTCTCCAGCTCCTTTCAGCATGATCGAGATGAGTATACTGGACAGTCCAGTGACCCAGCAGCAGCTCTTGATGATTCCCGGGCGTGTGTGAGATGTCTCAGCCCTCATGAGGGGGTGGCCCTGCAGGTAGCCCCCCACATGCCCGAATGACCTCTTCATTGCAGCCTTTGATGCCGCTCCAGATTTTGATGATGATGGCCTTAGCCACTTGCAGCACCTCTATGATTTGCATGTATCAGTCAGATTTTGTGAGCCCTTCCCCATTTACAGGGGGCATTTGGGTTGTATTTATCTCACGTACTCAGATGTTATTGTACTAGTCCTGGCTGTTATCCCAGGCACAGCATGTATGTGAGACTCTTCATTGTATTTTTATCCGGCCCTTGATTATGCCAGTTGTACTCTATGGTTCGGTCCCTTGTTCACTGGACACACCATTCTTTTGTACTTTGTCACGGCGGGCATAGGTATGCCTCCCCCGCCGCCTTCAGCACAGGTACCCTCTCATAACAGAGACTTGTTGCACCTGCGAGTCTCGTCTCCTCAGGGTCTAGTCCTTCAGCACACTATCTACCTCACACTTCTCTCTCTGACATCCCCTTTTGTTGTCTCGTGATTGTATTCTTTTACAACGTACTTCGGTCATACGATTTGCTCCTGACACTCGCACGCTGGGGGGCAATCTGTTACACCATTTTTTGGTCATCTAACCTTTCACCATTAGATGGACCCAAGTACACCACGTAAGACCAGTTTTACCCCAAGTAAAACCGCTTTCACTATGTTAATTAGGAAACCCCAAAAGGAATAATTAATTAAACCATAATTTAATTATTATTCCCAGTCATGTTTAACCCAAAAACAAAGAAATTAATGAGATAAACCCATAGTTATCTTATTATTTTCTAGAAATAATTATTTAAATAATATTCCTTGTTAAATATGACCAAATCAACCACCATTAATCAAATAAATCATTATTTATTTGATTATATCCCAACCACTTCCTTAAAAGGATAAATAAATCATTTATTTATTTATTCCTCACTAATCAAGGGATTTGACCCGAGTCAAAGTCCCTTTCCCTCCAACAAATAATAATAAAATATTCCATAGAGGTGGATCTAGATTTGATTAACATTATTTTAATCATGCACCAAGATCTAGAATGACCCAATATTTTGTTATAAATAGGAGGGTTTTCCCCTTCATTCTTCACTTTTTGTTGCATATTAGATCACTCTGGATCTATACACTTGGTCTCATTTCTGCCATTTTGCTCCCATTGAGCTCTACCTTCTACATTGGGTTTTCTACATCTACAAGAGAGAGAATGCTTAGATCTGAAGTGCTGAGGACTACAAAGAACCCATCCCATTGAGGAGATCTGGATACACCTTCTCGTTTCCTCCCAGGTGCCCTGTAATATAAAAATTCATTCAAAAATCGTGTTCTTGTCTTGTCTGTTGGATGCATGGAGCAAACTCTTTACTTTACTGCTTAATGTCTTTCCATTTATAGATCTTTTTGTTGCAGCACTTTAACTACTAATTGCAGATCTGAAGATGTTTTGCAGCCATTATTGTTGTTAGGGCTATTAGTTATGCGTAGCTAAAGTGGTTCTTTTTCGTACACTTCGACGAAGAATTCATACTAACAGCTGCGGTATACTCTCCATGCCTCTCAGACCATATGGTGGTCTCTCTCACATGGCAACAGGAGCCGATATTGGCTGAATTTCCTTTCAAATTCAACCGTGTATGGTTACATGACCTTGCCTTTAATAAAATGGTAATTGACTGTTGGAGCAAGGAGGAAAATGACCTAGAACAGGTGGGTTGGATTAAGTTTTCTACTAAACTACGTGGCCTCAAAACCATTGTTAAAAAATGGTAAAAATAGAAAACAGTGGGTCTTAGGATGGAGCTGAGAGACATCAACAGTAAGATTGTTCAGATTTATATGGACATGAAGATCGCCCCACCTGACTCTATATCCTATGCCACTCTTGAGAAGCAGGATGGTCACAAGCTTGAGATTTTAAAAATATGGCAAACTACATGGAAATTAAAAAGCAGAGTTCAATGGTTGCAGGAAGGCGATATGAATACAAGATTTTTCCATAACTGTGCAAATGGTCATAGGAACAAGAATTCAATTTGGAGAATAAAGGCTATGGATGGCTCTTTGAAACATAAAACAGAGGACATACAGGTTGAAGCGCTCAATTATTTTACTGATTTTTATAAAGTTGACCATGAAATTGATCATCAAAGCCAAGCTTGGGTACTACAACATATGCCCTCCATGTTCGACCTACATGCAAACAATGTTATGGAGGCGGAGATATATAAGAAGGAGTTAGAAGCTGCATTAAAATCTTTTTCATGTGACAAAATTCCTGGGTCGAATGGATGGCCGACTGAATTTTATTTACACTTATATGATATGTTGGAGGATGAGCTGCTTATGGTTGTGGAACAGATTAGAATTTTAGTTTTTGTTCATGGCGATATGAATTTGACCTTCTTGACAATCATTCCTAAGTCACCAGATCTTGAATAGTTCTAAGATTTTAGGCCTATTGCACTATGTAATGTTGTGTACAAAATCACCTCTAAAATTATTGCAAATAGGATTCGGGGGATCCTATCAACATACATTTCTAAGGAACAATTCGGGGTTTTAAGTGGCAGGACTATACACGATGCCATTTCTATAGGACAGGAGGCTTTACACTCCATTCATGAAAACAAAAATGAGGCTCTAATTATGAATATTGACATCCATAAGGCATATGATTCTGCAAATTGGTCTTTCATTAGGGTAATTCTCCTAAAGATTGGGCTATCTATTCAGTCTATTAGATGGATAATGGCGTGCATAAATTTAGTAAGATATGTTGTTCTCATTAATGGACTGCCGACTGACTTTTCCTTGGCCAAAAGAGGGCTTTGACAGGGTTGTGCTTTATCCCCGCTCATATTCATCCTTATTATGGATTGCTTCAGCAACCTCATGAAGATGGAAAAGGAAAAGGGTTACTGTGATGGACTGGCTTTCTCTCCTACGGTATGTGTAACACACTCATTATTTGTTGATGATTTTCTTGTCTTTGGTAAAATTATTAGGAAACAATGGTTTTATCTACACTACATTCTCAATCGCTTTGGAGTTGCTTCTAGTTTATGCATTAACAAAGGTAAATCTCTCCTTCTGTATGATTCGGAAGATGTAGAGGAAATTAAGTTTATTGTTGAGTTTATGGGGACTGGCAGAAGTCATATAATGTTGGGCATAACATATCTTGAATTTAGACTCAAACCTTGTTCATATAATAGCAGTGATTGGACTTGGCTGATCGAGAAATTTAAAAAAAAGATACACAAATGGACGAGTAGGTTCCTTTCGTTGGGTGGTAGATATATCTTGATAAAAGCTGTCTTATCTCAATATGTGGTATATTGGTCTCACCTGTACTTTTTTCCGGCAATCACTGTTAACAAAATTAATTCCATTATTGAAAATTTTCTGTGGGGAGGTTCCTTAGATCACACTAAAATCCATCTCTGCAAATTGGAGGAAATCTCTATCTCGAAAAGATCTGGTGGTTGGGGTCTATTAAATCTCAAACTTTTCTCAAATGCGTTTCTGGTAAAATCTTTATGGCGTGCTCTAAAGGGCAACAGAGTATGGTCTAAAATAATTACACACAAATATTTTGAGGGTGATTCTATTCGATCTATATCCTTGGGATGTGTAAGGTCTGTACAAAAGGCTTCAGCGATCTAGCGCAGTTTCCAAAGAGTGATGCACATCTTGGGACAAAGACTGGTTTGGGAGTTCGGAAATGGAAAAAATATTCTAATTGGGGTCAACTGAATTCTCGGGTTTGAAAACGCATTTCTATTTGATTCACACCTACTTCACAAACTTCATCACAGTGGAATTCTCTCTCTCTTTGATCTTATATATTGCTGGAACCTTGGGGCTCCCATATGGAAATCTACAGAGATGTTGGGGTTACGGGGCAGTGAAGCACACAGCTGGGAATGCCATAAAGCTATTCTACATGCGATGGGATTATCTTTTAAAGGGGAAGGTGACATTCTGGTTTGGAATGGAAAATTCAAGGGTGCAGGATTACTGGTTAAGGATGTGTATGAAAATAAAATTGCTAAAATGACTCTCGACCCTACGTTGTCTCCTTTTTATATTACATGGAATCTTAAAATCCCTACAAAGATAATATTATTTGCATGGTTATTGTGGAAAAATAGAGTACTAGCTTGGGAGGTATTATGAAAACGGGGATTTTATGGTCCTGGAAGATGTCCATTTTGTCTCCAGCATGAAGAGGCTGCTTCTCATCTTTTCTTCACATGTACCTTCTCTCTTTCTATTTGGCAGCATTTTGTTGGGCTTATAGGTGACCCTTCTTGGCATCCTTCGGACTGTATTCAAGTTATCAAATCCTGGGCTGTTGTAAGTTGGTCTTACAAATATTTACCCTTATATGTGTTTTGGGAAATCTGGAATGCTCAGAATCATTGGATTTTCGAAGGGGTTCCCCCACAACACTCCAAGATTACATGGAATATTGCTTTATGGATTAATGATCGTCCTTTTATACCACCTGCTATTAAGAATCTTTCTAAGAGAATCCGACCTCACCATACTAAGCTCTCGACTTTATATTTTGATGGTGCAAATAAGGATGGCCTATGTGGCTATGGGGTCTGGATAAAGCTTGAAAACAAGGACCGATATCACATGTTTTGGAATGGAGGTGTTGGTTCAAACAATAAGGTGGAAATTACGGCGTTATGGAGTGGGATATTGATTTATTATCATCTAAATCTCCCTTCAATTCACATATATGGAGACTTGAAGTACACCATTGATGGGATCAGCGGAAGATGTGGAATGCAATGTGGCAAAAACATTGGCTCGGTACAGCGGATCAAGTATCTATTAGGAAATTTTCAATCCTACACTATTCAGCACATACATAGGGAGAAAAATACACGTACTGACCTTCTCTCCGAAAGAGAGCTGGAGTCTAGATATGGTGCTATTCAGGTCATGAATTACAGGGCTTCCACTTTGTTGGACTCTCAATCTTTTCCTCTACCATAATCTACATCAAGCGAGCCTGATCTTCTCAAGCGAGCTAGAATACATTTGCAAGCGAGTGGGATATCCTTTTTTCTTATGCTGCTTTTATAGGCTATATCTTCATTCTACACACCGGATCCTTTTCTGTTTTTTTCCTTTCTCCATATTCTCCTTTATGCTGTTTTCAATCAGATGATGTTTCCACTGGCCCTCGGTATGTCTCTGGGCTCAGTGATGTTCTATTCAGTTAAGTATTGGTTGGGTTTTCTGTGGTTGGTATGCGAAGTTTTGATGTGTCTTTATGGCCTTTGTACTTTTCTTATGATGGATTTGGTTTGCCTCTTCATGGGGTTCATATATTTCCTGCTATATGGCATATGCTAGAATGGTATGTCTAATGTGCTGGAAAATGATCTTTGATCAATGAATATGAACTGTTATATATAATAGCATTTTTTTTGTCCCGAAAAAAAAAGGTCGAATCAAAATATTTAGCACGCAAAGGTTTCAATCAATGCTACGGAACTGCGAATTTTTCCTTCTAGGATTATAACCACGATATAATACCTTCAATTCAGCTCAATTCATCTTAGGGTTTCAGACATATTTATGTCTTTGTTTTGATTTAAACTTCGAATTCGCTCAAGTCTTCCACTTCCACGTTAAGCTACATAGAATTTATGGTTACATGATATACACAACTCTTTCACCAGTGTGGCAAGGCTTCAAATATTACAAAGAAGAGTAAGAAGCATACTAAGTCTACCATTACCCTAAATTTTGAAAGCTTTGTCACTTACATGGAAAGATTCAAACAATTGCCTTGAAAAACAATTTTACATGTGATGTTCATATAAAATAAAACGGTTTCACTGAAATGGGTTGAATATAAACTCTCACCTGATTCATGGAGGTAACGAAGAACCAGTTAGTTCATCTCGCAGGAAGTGATCATGATCATGGCCATCCACGCCTCTTCTGATAAGCCCACTTGAACCCCTCAGTGTAATGGAGCTAATGGAACTTTCTGTGGTAGTCTCGGGATAGATATCACCGTGATTGGAGGCACCGAGATTCCAATTTCTTGAGTTCAAAAAAGTGTATCAAATCAGAGTTTGGATAGCATGGACGCAACCTTTCTCATCCTTCATTGGAAAAACCCTGCAACGCGAGGGAAATAGACGAGGGAAAAGAAAAAATTTGATATTCAAAAAACAAAAATCCCATGAACTAGTTTTACTCAAAAGCTAAGGAAAAAGGGTTTTGAGAGAGATTATTGAACACAAAATCTACAAGGATTAGGAAAAGTTTTTTCCTACTAACTTTTTTTGTTATGATATGGTGGTGTAACAATTTGCATTAAGTAATTAAGTAATGGGTTACAATGGGGTTGGAAAAGATGAGATTTTAAAGGACTAAATGGCTATGAAGGACACAAAAGCTAAAAAGCAAGTTGAATAAGTTTTGAGGAAGTAGAGATGATTAATGAGTGGTGGCTGAACTTGATGTGTGAAAATGAAGAAGGCAATGAGGATTTGCAAAAGTAGATTAAATAGGAAGAGAGTAGTGAAGTGAGGATGAGAGAGTTGGATAATTTCAATGGGAAAGGTGAGTTGGTGAGAGGATGGTTGTGAAACAAAGGGTTGATGATAAAATATAGCTCAATAAAGAGTGGTAGTCAATGCACCTCAATGAGGTCTAATGAACACATTGGAGTGAGGTTACAAGACATATGTGATTACAAAGTAGTAGGTTGGATGCAATGTAGGATGAGATTGCGAATGAGAAAGAATCAAATGAACTAATGGGAAACCATATCCTAAGGCCATCAGAGGATGAGAACCAAGTAGTGGGCATGGCACTAGACAATAGCAAAGTTGGCCTTATACCAACCTTGCCCCTTATGCTTCTTAAATACAAATAGGTGACACTACACTAGCATGTTAATAATGGTTCAAGTCCACCTTGTAGTCAGCTTACTTATGGAGGAACAATAAAAATAGAGGAAGTATTCTTAACAATAGTGCAAGTTTGAATATTAAGAGTAGCACACTTAGGAATTTTAGTTATTTAGAGCAAAAAAACAAGAGTTTCATGAATTTTAGTACATATGATGCTTTGAATTATAACCTAGGAGCATGTAAGAGAAATAATATTAGAGTGATGTACTATTTAAAAAATTTAGTCATATGTAAATGCTTTGGAAAAAAACATAATGATCCACATGCCTTGATATAAAAAAAAACCTTAAAAATGTCACTTTTAAAATCTCTTATGTAGTTACCTCATGTCACTCGGGTAGATATCACAATTACTTATGTAAGTAGTCGTGCGATCATATTTTTCATTCTCTTAAAGGAACTCTTTCTAGACATGCACCCCATCAAGCTTAAATCATCCTAACATATACATTTGAAGTAATATAAATCATCCTATGACTATCCTCAAAATAATTCTCACCCATAGCCTTGGTGATGGTGTAAGGCTCGTATCAAAATGGTATGAACTTCTTCTAGGAGTTTGTCAATTGCTCTTTATGCAAGTCCAATAATAACTCGTCGTCAACCTAAAACTTATGTGGATCTGAATGGATTGTGTATCTACTTGTACTTGGAGTTCGCAACTTTCTATAAAATATCATGAACTTGTTATTGAATTTGTTAGATACATTCTTCAAAATTGGTTTCGTTGCTTACCTTGTTCCAAGTTTGGGAGGTATCTTCATGTGTTATTCCATGAATATAACTACATCAATTTGTGTCAATTTTTTGGGACCCCAAGCACACTTGAAAAGGCTTGTGGGCAATAGAAATATGAAGAGTTATGTCAAATTTCTGTTGAAAATATGGAAGGCTTTGAACATGCGTATGTGGATCCTCAAAATTGTATACTCTAAGGACATCTACAATAATCATATCAGGTACTTTTTATTTATCAAACTAGGGATGGAAGGCAGTGGATTTGGTCAAACTTGATGTTTGTAATGGACCAGAGGTTAAACCATAAAATACTGAGGAACCTACTATCCCCTATCAAGAAATATGGTCTTTGGCAACCCAAAATGAACCAAAATATGCTCGAAGAAGAGCTTATGAGTGGATTTTGTTTCAACAGTCTTCTTATAGGGTGCCAAAATTCCCATCCAAAGGAAGTGATCAAAAACAACAAAAAACACATTTGTTACCATACTTGGTTGAGGGAAAACATTATAAAGAGTAGAAAAATAGCTACTGTTGAAAAATGCAGCAAGAAAATCTCAATTTGACTTTGCCTTGGTCAAATTGAGAAAAATCAAATTTCCACATCAACAAAAGACTTGGAGGCAGTTAACTGAGGTGACATGGATCTTGTCACTAATTTAGCTTAGTAAATTTGAGTTAGAGGAGTTGGAGTTCAGTTAAGCATGTGTGATTGCTAATTTTTAGCAATCAAGGTCAATTATTTCAAGTTGCTTTCAGTTAAACTAGTTCTAAATTTTGGAGGAACTAATGGAAGATCAGTTGTGTAGTGGGACTTCAGTCTAACTCAATGATCATCTAGTTAACTTATCAATCAACCCAAAATAGCTAGTGCATCCAGAGAATTCATTTTATGTTAAGCAAGGCATGGATTGTATTGGTTACATCTTGGTGCTAAAAAATATGGTCTTATGGGTGTATTTATTATATGGTGAGCAACATATTATATGTGTTGTGTATGGAAATAATTCTATTTCTTACACTTCTTAGTATGTTGAACTATGTTTGGTTGTTCTTAGGTGTTGTAACAATGTATTTAGACACCACCTCTATTTTAGAATACAAGTTTTCTAATATACAAAATCCCTCGATTATCCAACATGGTATTAAAGATAATGGTTTGAGATGTAGCATGTTTCCTAAAAGTGTTATGCAAGTTGTAGATGCTCTTAAAAAGTCATATTTATTTACTGGATTGGTTCTAGGTTTCTAATTGCAAACTAAATCTAGGATCAAATCAATGGGTCAACATTATGAGTTTCAGGATAGATCTTATAAATTTTAATGGACACAATTATGGAATTTGGGCACAACTACATGGGAACATTGTTGAAGAGTCAAGAGTCACAGGAATTTACGAAAATGGTGGTTCTTATCCAAGGGATAACTAATAAAAAAAATTCATCAATAGGAAGAAGGATGAGGCTTCAAGAGTCATAACAACCTCCATCTCAAGGTGGATTCAATTTCATATAATCCATATCAACTACTTATATACTACATACTCTTTAGTATATCAAAGAGCTATAAATTGATGCTTCTTTTCCCCTAAGACCCTACAAACCCTATATTCTCCTTGCAAACCTTAGCCTCTATAATAAAAGAAAAAAAGCTCCTACATAATTTACAATGTCATGAATTTGAGAATTCCACAATTCAGTGACACCCCAAACATTTTTTTAGAAAAATAAATGCCTAGCTCAAAAGAATCCATGTGTGGAATTGATCACCATAAGCGCACATCATTGATTTTGGAATTGCACAGTTAATCGATCCACAACTTTGTGGCAATACGCTTTCAACCACACTGAGAGGCTCCATAGATTACATGGAACTTGGTAAAGCAAGCATCTTTATTATTTGATAGTACATTTTTTCAGATAATTTATTGGGAGGACAAATCCCTCCTGAGATTGGGTTAATGAAAAACATTTTGATATTGTCTCTCTTAGCTAACTACCTCACAGGAACTGTTCCAACTTCATTTGGAAATCTGAGTAGCTTATTGTATCTTAACTTGGGCCACAATAGTTTAATTGGTACAATACATGCAAGTTGGAAGGGTGTCATTAGATTTTGCACTTGTTATCATTGGAATATAAATTCTAAAATAGAATGTTAAGGCTCCAAATTAAGGATTGCATAATTGAGTGCTAATGCATGTTGATGGTAAGAGAGTGCCAATGCATGTTGAGGAGTGTTAAGGAGTACTAGGACAACACAAGGGAGCACTAGGTAAAAATACATGGAAGTGAATTAATATGAGGGTGTGTTAGGGAGTGGCAATGATTGATAGTTGTCATGCCACGAAGGGAGTGAGAAGGTATTATAAGCATTCACACACGTTATTGAGCACTCAATCCGTACCATTCTCACACCATAACAAAAAACCATAAAAATGCCATTCTTAAAATCTATTGTGTAGTTTCCTAATGTCATTCAAGTAGAATCTCTCAATTACTTATGTCAGTAATGGTGAGATCATTTTTTTATTCTCTTAAAGGAACTCTTTCTAGACATGCACCCCATCAAACATAAATCATCGAGTCAAAAATAATGGAAATGAATGAATAAGAGGGTGTGTTGGGGGTGTTAGCGAGTGTCAGGTGTGGCAATGCGGGAGTGAAGGAATACTAGGGAATGCTATGGAATTTGAAGAAGTGTCATGGTGTGCTAATATGTGCCAGATAGTGCCAAGGCATGCCAGTCATGCGAAGACGTGCCATGTGTTAAGGAGGGAGTGTTAGCAAGTTCTAGGTGTGCTAAGGAGGAATTGACAAGGTATGTTAGGCAATTCCAAGGCATGATAGAGTTCTAGGAAAGCATGCCAACTTGTGCCAAGTTCTAGGGTGTGCCAATGTATGCCAAGGAGTGTTATGGAGTGTTAGAGAAACACAAGGTAGCACTATGTCATAATGCATGGAAATGAATGAATAATAGTGCATGACAAGGAGTTTCAATGATTTCCATGTGTGATAAGGAGGAGTGACAAGGCATGCTTGGCAGTAATAAGGAATGATAGAGTGCTAGGGCAGGATGCAGCTAAGATGTGCCAACGCGTGCAAGGAAGTGTTAACTAGGAGTTCCAGGTAAACACAAGGGGACAATATGTCAAAATGGATGGAAATGAACAAATAAGAGTTTGTGATTGGAAGTGTTAGTGACTGCCAGGTGTGCTTAGGAGGGATTGACAACGTATGCTAGGCAGTGTTAAGGCGTGCTAGAGGCTAGGGAGACATGCCAAGATGTCCTAGGTGTTAGGGTGTACCAACACGTGCCAAGGAGTGTTAAGGAATAATATAGAAACACAATGGAGAACTTGGTAAAAATGCATGAAAATGAATGAATACGAGTTTGTGACTGGGACTTTCAATGAGCTCCAGGTGTGATAAGGAGAGAGTGAAAAGGTATGTTAGGTAGTGCCAATGAATGCTAGAGTGCTAGGGTGGCATGGCAAGATGTGCCAGGTGTTAGGGTGTGCCAATTCATGCTAGGGAGTGTTAGGGAGTGTCAAGTAAACACAAGGAAGCACTAGATCAAAATGCATGGAAATGAATGAATAAGAGTATATGATATGGAGTGTCAATGAGTTCTAGGTGTATTAAGGAGGGAGTGACAAGGTTATATGCTAGGGAATGCCAAGGTATGTTGAACTACCAAGGTGTGTCAAGACGTGTTACGATGTGTTAGGGAGTGTAAAATCATATCAAGGAATGTAGGGGATGCTAACACATGCCACATAATTCCAAGGTATTTAAGACATGTTAGGTGTTATGGCATGTCAATATGTAAACTATGTTTCTTAGTTGTTTTATGACCACATTTGCATGTGACGAGCCTTGCCTTGGTAACTTGTTAAGTGGGATCAATTGAGATTGGACATGAGTAGTCTAATATGAGTTACATGTAGTTCTTAGGTGAACAAGGCATATGTTGAATTTCCATGACACATGAGAATTTGGGTTTGGTCTTAGAATCTTTGATGCAAACACATTCAAGTGCCACAACACATCAGCTTTCACAATGAAATCTAAACACATCAAGGAATCAATTAGTGCACATGAAATTTTTAAAATTTTTCAAACCTTTCTTCGTTAAATTACAAAATGTAATAGAATAGGCTAGAGCTCTCGTACCAAGGATGATGGCCCTTTACAATCACACTGATACAAGGAATACAACTAGGGCTCGGTGTTAGTCCTTTGACAACCAATATACCTTGAACAAGACAACACTTGAATTAATTTTTTATGGTAGACACACATAGCCCTTTCAATCCACATGTCTTGAACACATCTCACAGGTCCTCTTTCCTCCCATTATGAAACTCCTCAATTTTCCTCTATCAATGAACTAAACTCCTTTATGTTACTGAACTCAGCTCAAAAAATGTTTCCCTCTATCTACCTCTTTTTTCCTTTAAGGTTTGCAACACTTAAAGTTTTCGATTAGTTGTTCACAACTCTTTGGTATGCCCACTTTTTCCATACTGTTGCTCCGAGATGACAAGTCTAGGGATATGGAGGTTTCCCCTCTTCTCAATGACGCAATACTCTACAATACAGTGGACTAGGGCTAGTTGGCTAGCCCACTTAACTGCTACTTTAGTCCTTCAAATTCTGAACGTCCTTAGGCCCAATACACCTACCCTTCTACCAGTCTTGTTTTCCTTCACAAGTACAAGACTTAGAGCTCTTCTTTGACAGTCACCTAACAACCCTCCAATTGTACTTGGACTACCATCAATTTTCCCAACCATTGTAAATTTTTTCACTGATCTAGTGCCCACAACACTGCTCTCATCTAGGGATCTTCAAATATGCCACCTAATAGTGATTTTAGTCCTCTCAAAATCACTATTCTTATGTACCAATTTTTTTTTGTCCAATCTATGAACAAATTTGAACTACTCATCTTATCATCCTTCTAAGAATTTGTAGATGACTGAACTAGGGTCACAAATTATCCATTAAAAATCCATTGACTAACTATTTATAGGCTTCTTCAGATCTCTGTCCAAAACTCTATGGACATTCCAACAAAATTAACTCCTCTTCATGTCAATCCATTCCTCATATGGCACATTTATTCTGCTCCATCTTCTACTCAGGTTCCACCTTCCTTTGGATTTGCTATCTCTGCACATACTTCTGCAAACCCTCTACCAAATTTGTGGTATATATTGCAGAGATAAACCTCTCTCTAAGGGTCAATCTTAGTTTTATGTTATATTTAGATACATAATCAATTGTAAAAAATGACAATGTAAACTTTTTTATGGATGTGTTCGCTTTGGCCACTTGTTTGGATATGATCAGAGGTGAGGGAAATATTATGAAAAATATAATTATTACATTTTATCTAATATTTTTTCCTAACTCCATCCACTTTTTACTAGGTTATATTGGGTAAAATATAATATGATATTATTACATTTAACCTAATTTTTTCCCACAACAGGCCCACTTCTTTTTGCAATTTTTCTTTATATTTAAATTTTAAAAGTAAATAAAGTCATCTATAAAATTAAGAGTAAGGGTGGTAGTGAGGGTGGTAATAAATATTGGGTAACACATAATATTATAATATTATATTTTATCCAATATTTTCCCTCACCTAATTCACTTTCTATTTAAAATTATCTTTATATTTGAGGTTCATAAGTAAACTTATTCCTATGTAAAAATTTGATCCAATATCGTAGAGATGTTGTAATATTTAACATTTTGAATAGATAAAAAAACATAAAATTAATAATTATATTTATAACTAAAATTAAAGTTAATTATAAATAATAATTAAACTAATTTAGATCTATCTTAACTCTAGATCTACCAAGGGACGAGAGCGATCAAATTTCTTGAGATGCAAATATTTTTTTAAATGAAAAGAGATTTGATCCCAATGCTCTTTTAAATTGAAAATAGATTTGATCCCAATCAACCCTTTGTAGATCTAGAGTTAGGATTCAGGCTAGTCCTACAAATTTAAGAATCATATAAAAATAATAATTAAATATTATATTGAAGAAGCATATGAAAATAGTAATTATTCTTAGCCCTCTCTAGCCCAATACTATGGAGATGTTGTAATGTCCTGTCATGTCTTGTGTAAAATTTTAACTTAGTCAAATTACATAAAAAAAATTTATAATTATAATTATAAATAAGATAAAATTATAAATTAAAATAATATTAGAGTAAAATAGTCAACTTACTTTCTTGTCCAGTTAAAACCTTTCCCGGTTTCCATCCACCACCTTCCCCTACTCTTCTGGCTCAAAGTGACTTCTCTTTGAGATCTAGAAAGGGTCACAGATACTATATATGATCCTCGGCCCATCCATCTTGTCGATATATTTGCCTCACTAGCCATGAGACTGGACTGGGTCCTCACTCCCCATCCAGAATTCCCAAAATCACCCGCGGGATAAAATCCCATATCTCAAAAGCCATGAATCAAATTAGCCTGGATAATTGTTGTTGGAATATAACTATCTCTAGAAGGGGTTCTTAGAGTAATCTATACCCCATCCTCAGTTTCCCCATAAAGTGGCTATCTTACAACTATCGAGGGTTAGCTAGCCCCTAAAAAAAACTAGCTCTAAAAAAAGAGATCTTATCGGACCATGTTGATATCATATTTCTCCAAGAAACTTTGGGACCTTGTTCAGAGTTAGAGCATACACTGTCACATTTATTCAAATACTAGAACTTCTATGCTATTGACGCACATGGACGATCTGAGGGGGTTGTTATTAGGATCAACCATAAAATGTGCATATCTTCAATATATGTGGACATAAAAATTCCATTGTAGCTTATATTTTCTCGGAAGAACTCAGTGTATCATTCACAATCGTTAATATTTACGGACCATGTCAAAATCGAGTAACCTTCTAGAATGACATGATGAACAAGTCCTTCATGAGTATGGATCGTATAATTATTCGAGGGGACTTAAATTTATCCATTGGTAGGGCTGAATGTTAGGGACATCATGCTCAAGAGGATACCCTCTTGGATTTTTTCTCCCATATTATGGAATTACAACACCTCATAGACATTGATATGGCTAAAATTATACCTACATAGAGAAATCGCCGAGTGAGGGAGGATACGATTGCTAGAAGATTGGATAATTTTTTTTATTAAGGAACCCTTCCTAGAACACCTCTCCTATTTCAAACAATGGGTCAGATCGGACGGTCAATTTGACCACCACCCCATCTTCCTCTAGCTGGCAAGTCATTTTGACAAGCCCATATTCCCCTTAAAATTTAATTCAACTTGGCTCAAAGACGAGGAATATAAAATATTAGTGTCTAAAAATTGGAGGAAGTGTGAGTTTCAGGAGGACAGATCGATGACTTCCAAATTTTATAAGAATATGTGAAATTTATAAAGGAAAACCATGGAGTGGCTTAAAAGGAAAAGACAGAGGGAAGAGGAAGCCTTAAAGAATATTGAGGCATAACTGGGTCAGTTGGAACAACCTGATGTAGGGGGATACTAATCCAATGAACCAAAACTACATCTCATTTAATTATAAATGACTAGGCGATGACTTATGGAAGCAAGAGAAGATACATGGAGGCTAAAAAGCAAGGCGATATTCTAGGCAGGGGATGGAAACACCAAATTCTTCCATCAACATGCAAAGGAAAGGAAATATTACAATACCATATAGTCCCTCTATGATGATGTGGGAAATAGGTATCAAATTTTAGAGACCTGGCTAGGATGGGAGTTTATAATTTCCAATCGCTCTTCTCGGCTCCTTGGCAAGCCTCCCTAGGGGAAATCATGCATACTTCCCAAGCCTTCCCCAGATATGCCAAGATAAGAAGGACATGCAGGAGGAAGTTACCCCTATGGAACTATAGGCTATCCTACATTGGTTCGAAAAGGATAAAAGATGAAGTCCCGATGGTTGGCCTGTAGAATTCTTTCTCGGTTTCTATGAACTAATTGGTCTGGATTTGATAAAATTTGTGAAGGAATGTCAAACATGTAGTCAAATGTATGATGCCTTCAATTCAACATTCATCGTGCTTATTCCTAAATCTGATGATCCATCTTGTTTTGGTGATTACCGTCCGATCTCACTATGTAATGCCATATACAATATCATAGCCAAAATTATCGGCAACATGCTCATGCCAATCTTATCTCGTCACATATCATAGGAACAATTTTCCCTCTTGGAGGATCGACAAATTCATGAAGCCATCAGAGTTTCTCAAGAGGGGTTTCACAATATAAAAGCAATGAAATTGAAGGGAATGATACTCAAAATCAACCTCTCTAAGGCTTTTGACCAATCTAGTTGGCTCTATCTCAGACTTCTTCTTACCCACCTTGGATCCCATATTTAATTTATTAACTGGTTCATGTGTTGTATCACAACAACGTCATTTGGTGTCCTCGTCAATGGTGCTACATAATATTTATTCCACGCTGAGAGAGGGATTTGAAAATGCTACCTAATGTCTCCCTTACTTTTCCTTTGGATTATTGAATGACTCAGTAGACTGATTCAAATATCGATGAGTTGGGGTACCCTGAATGGGGTTCGTGTTGGGGTTGCATCACTCTTATCTCATCTCTTGTTTGTCAATGATGTATTTATCTTCTTAGATGTCTCGCGAAGTGATCTTGTTGAATTCAACACAATACTGGACACATCTATGTTTCTATAGGTATGTCTCCAAATCATCAAAAATCCACCCTTACATGTTGTGATCATTCAAAACTTTAAATTACATATGCTCACAATATCTTTCGCTTTCAAATCAAGCCCCTCGATGAAGGGATCAAATACATAGGATTTCAGTTGAAGCCAAATGATTATATCAAAGAAGACTGGATGTGGCTAGTGGCCAAAATCGAAAGGAAACTAAAATCCTGGTGTCATAAGTGTCTGTCTAGATCCGATAGGTTGGTGCTCATCAAATCTGTATTAGTATCCACTCATGTATTTTGGATTTCCCTTTCCTGGATTCCCAAAGTCATATTTAACATCATAGGAAGATCTTGTTGTGGTTTTCTTTGGTGGAGGGCCAAGGAAGGGTGTACCTTTTCCTTGATCAGATGGGATAGAATTGTCCTCCCAAAAAAATGGGGTGGCTGGGGTTTAAAAGACCTGCACTGTTTCTCACAATCTCTAGCTGCAAAGGTTGGATGGAGACTCCTCACAACACACAACCTTTGGACTAACATTGTGCATCATAAATACATTATTCTGTTATCTACAGAAGACTGGATTTGACTCCAAAATAAAATCAGAACCAATATATCCACTATTTGGAAAGTTGTCCTAAAATCCTTTTCCATCATTTCCTTGAGTTTGGCCTGGCATATTGGCTTTGGGAACCATGTTAGAATCAAAATCGATCCATGGTATGGCAGTGGAAACAATCATATTCTACCACCGGATCTAGTCGCCTTCTTATCCTCTCATAGAATCAAATATTTAAATCAGAGTGGGGACCCGGTGCATTCTGATATGTGGGATCAATGTTGGCTATCCGCAACTAACCTTAAAATTCTTAATCAATGGCATAATTCCTGGGGAGAGTACACCTGGGTGATGTCTTCATCACACATCCAAATAATCGATTGCGAGGACGAACCGCTGTGGGCACTCTCAAAACATGGATCATACACTCCCAAAGATGGTTATCTATTTACCATTGCCTCAAGGGAGCCAGACTCACTTTGCTGGTGGTAGAGGCACCTCTAGAAGATGAAAGGACCTACAAAGTCTAGGACGCTATTATGGTTTATTTTGGAAAACAAACTTCCCACTAGTGACAACCTTAAAAAGTGATCCTTTTTTGGTCCCTCATGGTGTGCGTTATGCAGATAATCGGAGGAATACGTCGAACACCTATTTTTATCATGTCATGTGGCTTGCCAGGTCTAGAATTTTATTTAATAGGGGTCCTCCATATCCATAAAATGAAGGGGATAAAATATAATACAAGAATGGGAAAATTGGCGGAACGAGTCAAAAACAAATAAGTTAAGAAATATCCCACTGCTCACATGTTGTGGCCTCTGGATTGGGCAGAATAGGAAGATATTCCATAACTCTTCTTTTTCTCTGGAACTTACATCAGCTCAAATCTTACAACCTTCTCTTGGATGATGAAAATCCCCATGCACCCCGAATTGTCACCATGGAATCTATTTATTATAACATCCCTTTGGTATATTTTAATGGCTCTTCGCAGGAAGGCCGATGTGGCAGGGGAGTTGTCTTACATCTAAATGACACACATCAATTTAATTTGAAAGTCGGTCTGGGCAAAGGCACAAACAACTTTGCAAAGCTACTTAGTCTTAAACTTATTTTTTTCGCTCTTGAGAAATATTGTAGACATCCACAAGATGGTGATTCAAAGATGGTGGTTGACTCATTCACAATGAAATCCACAAGCCCCGCACACATTCACAAGTATATTGGATGAAGTTATGTCACTTAAGTCTCACTTTCACGCCATTTCATGTCATCATTTTCACATGGAGGGGAACCATATTTCAAATCAGTTATCCAAAAAGGGCGCACAATAGTCGTTTGGTGTTTGTCATGTGATAAATATGGATGGATAAGATCACTACCAATATTATCATGACATTTTTCTCAACGGGTTCCCCGTTGACATACATGAATGATCTATGTTTTTACACGTTTGGCTCTTCATGGATATATACACATTGATGGTTTTATTCTATTTTGATATCGGCTCATGCAGAGTACTTTGACAGTTTTATAGCTCCTTCAATTTTTTTGGTTTTATATACGGAACTCTCGCATTGTAATGACATACATGTATTTATATATTAAACAAATTAGACTATTTTATAGAGTAGTGACTGGTATGTGATGCCAAATCAACCAAGTTTTGACATGATGACTATGAATTATGCAACATGTAATTTTCATAACTTTAAAAATGAAAATTAGGATTTTTGTGGAAAAAAAATAGTAAGTTACTATTAACAATTTTTAGACTCTACATTTTTTATATATTAGTTTTTGTTTTAAAAAATAATATATATATATATATATATATATATATATATATATATATATATATTATTCATTTTTTAAGTTTGTGAAAATAAAACAAAAATAACTTCATGGTATTGACCCATGGTATGAGAACTTGCTCTATTGGCCCATGGTATTCATATGTAAAATAGTCTCTTTAAAAGAGAAAATTAAATAAACTTAGATCCATCTTAAGTTTGAATCTATTAAACACAGAAAATGATCAAATCTCTTTTCACTCTAAAAGAAATTTACACCTCAAAAAAATTGATCTCTAAACTTGGTAAATCCAAAATTAAAATAGATTTAGACAAATTCAATATTATATTAAAGAAATAATATAACAAGTATTATTATATTTGAATTGACATAATATAACACATTAACCATGCTAAAATAAAGAAGAATTTTTTGGCTATTAAATAAAAAATACTTAACAAACTAAAGAAAGCTTAATGAAATATGTGAAGGAAAAAAAAATGAAATGATTAGCAAAAACTTTGATGTTTAGCCATACCTTATACAAACCCGTCCTCAAGTGCATGGATCTCACCAATGAGTAAATTTGTCACACATTTATGTAGTAAATAATCTAATTATTGAGGAAAAGTTAATTAAATTATAATTTTATTTAAATTATTATTAATAATGATGACGATGATGATGATTAATGTCTACTGAGACCAAATTTTGGTTTATCGGACTTATGATTTTCTTAGTTCTTAATTGTCTGGCTTCTCGTCTTTCTTGGCGAGATTGGTGTTGTAGCTTTCTTTTTCTTCTCTACGGTCTTCCAACTTCCTTTATCTTGCAATTCCTTCATCTCTTTTGATTCTTGGGACATTGATGTCTTATCTTCGAGATCTGCTTTGCTGCTAAACGATATATATAATATATGTAATTATATTTTTAATTATATAGTTTTATCTCATATATATATATATATATATATTTGTAATAATATTTTTTATTATATAGTTTTACTTAATTTAAACTATATATGTAAAAAGCTTTTGTTAAATATTATGCGTCAAATCTTTTATCAATACCATACTATATCATATGGCCAATATAATAAGTTTTGATATAACATTTTATTTAATTACTTAATTTGAGATAAATTAAGTAAAAGAGAATAACTAATTTAGAGATAAATATTAATCTTTAATTTATAAATACTACCATAAATATTTCTACCTCTATTTTCTAAAGATTAAAACTCTACTATCCACTTAATAATTATTATTCATAATAATTTAACTATAGAATTTTTATCAATCACTCATGGTAAACCTAAATTAACCTAATTTAAAATTATAAATGCACTCATATTTTAACTTTATTGATATAATTTTATTAAAATTAGTTGGTTCTGCATATTATGATAAATTTTGCAGCACATTGTATTATATTGTATTATTTTAACACAACATTAACTCATCACTCTCTCAGCACCGCAGAAGTTCCCTTCCGGTCTCTTTTCTCATGACAACTTTCCTTCTCGTCATTGCAGAAACTCCAAAGATTCCATTGCATCATTGTACCTCTGAAGTTTCCATCTATTTCCATTGTCATGTCAACATAAATGCAATTCTTTAGTAGTACCGAGAAAGACGCAATTTTTTTTAATAAATTATCAAAACGGAATCTAGAATTACAGGAGCAGTCAAATGCAAGTGCAGGGGTTTCAAATTCCTATCCTCATGGCGAGTACAAGTTGAAAAGTCTTTTCCAAAGTTATAGAGAGCGTGGGCTTATTGAGAAATCGTTGCAGAGATAGTCACGCACACCTAAAATGAAAGTTGCAGAGATAGTCATTTTTATATGTATTGATAAGATGTCAATGTTACACACCACCTAAAATACAAATCATTACTCTCTCAGCACCGCAGAAGTTCCCATCGAGTCTCTTTCCTCGTGTCAACTTTGCGTGTAGGATATAGGCAATTTTTTTTAAAATAAATTATCAAAACGCTAGAATTACATAAGATGTCAAATCTAACAAGGGTTACAGTTTTCAAATTCCTACAAAGTGATAGAGAGCGTGGGCTTATTGAAAAAAAGTTGCAGAGAAAGTCATGCACACCTAAAATGAAAGTTGAATGTTTAGCTATGTCATTTTTATATGTATTGATAAGATGTCAATGTTACACACCACCTAGAATACAAATCATTACTCTCTCAGCACCGCAGAAGTTCCCATCGAGTGTCTTTCCTTCTCAGCACCCGCAGAAGTTCCCATCGAGTGTCTTTCGTCGGGTCAACTTTGCGTGTAGGATATAGGCAATTTTTTTTAAAATAAATTATCAAAACGAACTCTAGAATTACATAAGAAGTCAAATCTAACAAGGGTTACAGTTTTCAAATTCCTACAAAGTGATAGAGAGCGTGGGCTTATTGAAAAAAAGTTGCAGAGAAAGTCACGCACACCTAAAATGAAAGTTGAATCTTTAGTTATGTCATTTTTATATGTATTGATAAGATGTCAATGTTACACACCACCTAGAATACAAATCATTACTCTCTCAGCACCGCAGAAGTTCCCATCGAGTGTCTTTCCTTCTCAGCACCCGCAGAAGTTCCCATCGAGTGTCTTTCGTCTGGTCAACTTTGCGTGTAGGATATGGGCAATTTTTTTAAAAATAAATTATCAAAACGGACTCTAGAATTACATAAGAAGTCAAATCTAACAAGGGTTACAGTTTTCAAATTCCTACAAAGTGATAGAGAGCGTGGGCTTATTGAAAAAAAGTTGCAGAGAAAGTCACGCACACCTAAAATGAAAGTTGAATCTTTAGTTATGTCATTTTTATATGTATTGATAAGATGTCAATGTTACACACCACCTAGAATACAAATCATTACTCTCTCAGCACCGCAGAAGTTCCCATCGAGTGTCTTTCCTTCTCAGCACCCGCAGAAGTTCCCATCGAGTGTCTTTCGTCGGGTCAACTTTGCGTGTAGGATATGGGCAATTTTTTTAAAAATAAATTATCAAAACGGACTCTAGAATTACATAAGAAGTCAAATCTAACAAGGGTTACAGTTTTCAAATTCCTACAAAGTGATAGAGAGCGTGGGCTTATTGAAAAAAAGTTGCAGAGAAAGTCACGCACACCTAAAATGAAAGTTGAATCTTTAGTTATGTCATTTTTATATGTATTGATAAGATGTCAATGTTACACACCACCTAGAATACAAATCATTACTCTCTCAGCACCGCAGAAGTTCCCATCGAGTGTCTTTCCTTCTCAGCACCCGCAGAAGTTCCCATCGAGTGTCTTTCGTCGGGTCAACTTTGCGTGTAGGATATAGGCAATTTTTTTTTAAATAAATTATCAAAGCGGACTCTAGAATTACATAAGAAGTCAAATCTAACAAGGGTTACAGTTTTCAAATTCCTACAAAGTGATAGAGAGCGTGGGCTTTGAAAAAAAGTTGCAGAGAAAGTCACAGAGAGCGTGGGCTTTGAAAAAAAGTTGCAGAGAAAGTCACAGAGAGCGTGGGCTTTGAAAAAAAGTTGCAGAGAAAGTCACGCACACCTAAAATGAAAGTTGAATGTTTAGTTATGTCATTTTTAATGCATGGATAATATGTCAATGTTACGCACCACCTAAAATACAACTCATTACTCTCTCAGCACCGCAAAAGTTTCCATCCAGTCTCTTTCCTACTGTCAATAGGAATAGGAATATAGTTTATTTAAAAGGAGAAATTAAACTAATTTAGATTTATATTAAGTTTGAAATCTAAATTAAGTTTGAATTTATCAAACACGGAGAGATCAAAGTTGAATGTTTAGTTATGTTATTTTTAATGCATGGATAATATGTTAATGTTAGGCACTACCTAAAATACAACTCATTACTCTCTCAGCACTGCAAAAGTTTCCATCCAGTCTCTTTTCTATTGTCAATAGGAATAAGAATAGGAATATAGTTTATTTAAAAGGAGAAATTAAACTAATTTAGATTTATATTAAGTTTGAATTTATCAAACACTGAGAGATCAATTTTTTTTTCACTTTAACAAAAATTTACATCTCAAAAAATTTAATCTTTAAACTTGTTAAATCCAAAATTAAAATGGATCTAAATTAAACTCATTAAACCCAAAATTAAAATAAATCTAAATTAATTAAATATTATATTAAAAAATAATATAACAAATACTAGTATATTTAAATTAACATAATATAAAACATTAACCATGCTAAACAAAAAAAATAAAATTTTGACTCGAAAAAATGATGACATGATTACCTAAAACTTTGGTGTTTAGCCATACAAATCCATCATCAAGTGCACCAATCTGACCAACAAATGAATTACTAGTAGCACAGTCATGTAGAAAATAATCTAATCAGTAAGGAAAATTTGATTAAACTATAATTTTATTTAAATTAATAATAATAATAATAATTATTAAAAGAATTAGTATATGACTTTTATTTATATAGAGAGAGAGAAAGAGAGAGTTTTACTTCGTTTTATTATGAAAATTTCTAATTTGTAAAAAGTTTTTGTTAATACCATTTTTATCTTTTATCAATATTATAAAGCTAATACATAGGTGTTGGTATAACATTCTATTTAATTAATTCATTTAAGATAAATGAATTGAAAAAACATAATTAATTTGGAGATATATAATAATTCTTAATTTATAAATAATATAATAAATATTTCTATCTATTTCATAAAAAATAAATCTCTACCATAAATTTAATAATTTAATAATTATTATTATAATTAAATTAATTTTTTTTTAAATCCATCTTAAAATAAAAATCAAATCACACATAATTGTAAACTTCTAAATCCACTCCTATAATGATATTTTTAAATTTATTGATATAACTTTATTAAACTTTGTTGGTCCTGCAAATTAGTGGAATAAATATTACAGCATATTGTATTATTTTACCGCAACTTTAACTCATGACTCTCTCTCTCTCAGCACCGCAGAAGTTCCCATCCGGTCTCTTTTCTCATGTCTCACTTATAAGGATTCCTGGACCGTCATTGCAGAAACTCCAAAGATTCCATTGCATTATTGTACCTCTGAAGTTTCCATGTATTTCCATTGTCATGTCAACTTAAATGCAATTCTTTCGTAGAACTTTCCATATGTACCGAGATACACGCAATTTTTTTTAATTAATAAATTATCAAAACGGACTCTAGAATTACAGAAGCAGTCAAATCTAACAGGGGTTTCAGTTTTGAAATTCCTACCCTCATGACTTATACAGGTTTAAAAGTATTTTCCAAAGTTATAGAGAGCGTGGGCCTAATGAAAAGAAGTTGCAGAGAAAGTCACGCACACCTCAAATGAAAGTTGAATGTTTAGTTATGTCATTTTTATATGTCTTGATAAGATGTCAATGTTACACACCGCCTAAAATACAAGTCATTACTCTTTGAGCACCGCAAAAGTTTCCATCGAGTTTCTTTCTTCCTTTCAATTTTTTTAAAATAAATTATCAAACCGAACTCTAGATTTATAGAAGCAGTCAAATCTAACACAAGTTTCAGTTTTGAAATTTCAAGTCTTTTTTTCTTCTCTCATTTTTTCAGTTTTGAAATTTCAAGTCTTTTTTTCTTCTCTCATTTTTTCTATTGTAATATATTTTCATAACTTCTCATGAAAATGTATCTATGGTATTCAAGGATAATCATTTAAATCAGTATTTCATATTTTTCACTTAGATATGATGTTGATGAATATATAGAGTAACTTTAGTAAAAAAATAGCTGTAAGTTGCATTATGATATAATCATGCATCTATTTCATGATTCTTGAGTAACTTTAGTAGAAGAATAGTAAGTTGCATTATGATATAACCATGCATCTATGTCATGATTCCTTTAACGATATTAATTAAACACATAATTAACATTATGAACATGCAAGGAATCAACATCATCAAACTCACACATGTCAATCACGTCATTAAACACCAATATTCTCTAGAAACCCAGTAAGGTGAATTTATTTTATTTTTTATTTAATATATTTATTTAAATTTTTTTTTCAAATTTTCATTTTTAATTGATTTTAAAAGTTTTTTAACTTTTTATTTTAACAATGTTTTGTTTTTTCTTTACATTTAAAATTTATTTTTTATTTCAAAATTTATTTGTTTATTCATTTATTTATTAAAATTTAATATTTTTCTTTTTTAAATTTAATTTTTTATTTTAATATTAACATTTTTTTTTAATTCAATAAATTCTAATATATATATATATATTATTTTTTATAATTTAAATTTAATTTATTTTTTAAAATTTATTTGTTTTTTTAATATATATTTTTTTAAATTTAATATTTTTATTGTATTTTATTTTTCATTTTTTATTTTTAATTAATTTTTAATTTTTTTACTTTTAATTTAAATAAAGTATTTTTTTTTAAAAAATTTTATTTTAAAGTTTTAAAGTTATTAAAATTTAATATATTTCTTTAAATTTTTTTTTTTTTAAAATTTAATAAACATTTTCTTTTTCTTTTTTAAATTTGATTTCTATATTTTATTTTTTATAATTTCTTTCTTTTTTTAACTTTTTTTTACTTCTTCTTTCTTTTTTTTAAATTTAATATTTTTATTTTTTTATTTCTATATATTTTGAAATTTTAATCTTTGAATTTTTTTTTATTATTTATTATTTTTTTTTCCTTAAATTTTAGGTTTTTTTAATGTTTGAATTAAAATTTTTATTTTGTTTTTGTTTTTATTTTTGTATTCCTATATATTTTTAAATTTTAAGCTTTAAAATGTTTTTATTTTTTACATTTATTTTTTTCTTAAATTTTAGGTTTTTTTTAATGTTTAAATTTTAAAATTAAAAAATGTTATTTCTATTTTTAAAAATGTCAAAAATATGAAACAATTTTTATTTTTTTTGTTATTCCAACATCAACTGGTTTTGTTTTGAGGGTGTTTTTTCAATCCTTTTTTCAAGAAACAATTTTTTTTTAGCATAATTTTATAAAATGTTGAAATTTGACCTTAAAAAAAAACCAAGTGCATTCTGGAATACACTTTTTTTGTTTTTGGGGTGTTTTTTCATGTTTTTTGAGTCTTTTTGGGCTAGAGTTCCCGTTTTGAGGTCAGGTTCCCTATTTCATTGGTAATAGTGTTGGAAGCTTTGTATGATGATTGTTACATGATCTCTATGACATATATTATACAGATAGTTGGGGGTTTTCAGCTTTAAGCTTTCCCATAAATCACTGTGTTAATCTGTGTGAATTTTTATGGTTTTAATGTGTGCATGCAATTGATTTAATTTCTGCATATGATGATCAAAGGTGGAATAGATTATGTATTGTGCATGAAGTCAAATAGTGTATGATCAGGAGAATCTTAGACATATAACATATCAGTTATATAATTTCTACATAAGGCTCAACCAAAAGATTGGTTTGAAATAGTTTCACAAGATTAGTTTGATTAGCAGCCTATCAGGCCTGATTTTGTGATAACATTTTGGTACATCTGCCGGGAGCCTAAAGATTATTCATTCCCGAAATCAAGAAGCTGAACGTCTAAAAGTAGTAGGAGCTCAGAAAAATTTTCGAGGCTGCATCTACCTTGGTGACTCCATTCAAATTCAAAAAGTTTAAGGTGGCTTCGAGAAAGAGATATACAAGGAGCAATCTTAATCCCAATCCACCTACCATCGTGGACAATCCAAACACTATTTCAAGAGGCAGTCAAATAATTTCAAAAATATCAGGTACTCCATTTCGTTTGAAATTTTTGTCCTCTGAAATATTAAGAAGTCCTAAAGACAAAAGAGTTGATGATAAAATTCATGAAGTGTTGTTTAGATCAGAGAGTGAAAAAGAACTCATTAATATTATCTTAGACTTGCATAAGAGAGGAATTGACACTTCAGCCCTAGTAACACAAGAAGACAAAGAAGAATTTTGGGAAGTTGTTACCTCTAAGCTGTTGTTAGAAAAAGAGTCTTTAGATAAACTGAAAGAAATTGACCTTTTGAAGTCTTGTTGAAAAATAAAGCTGGTTTACCCCTTCCAAATTGGAGTTCAATTGTTAGTGGATTACAGAAACCAAATATTCCTTCTCATATAAGTTCTTCATCTTCTGTTTCTTCCATTCTTAAAACTATTTTTCACCCTTTAAACATAGCTGGTCCTACTAGGTATGTTCCACTTGTCCTTCCTGTTGTTTTACATGATCTCCCTAGAAAATATGCTACCAGGATTCAAACTTGGGGAAGAAATGAAGAAATCACAACAGAGCAACATGTAGGTCAATTTAATGATTTTATAGACAGAGAAGAAGTTGATGACGAAGATGTGAAGTTAAGATTATTTGCACAAATTTTTACTGGTGAAGTTAGAAAATGGTTTAAAGCTCTCACTCTTGGAAGAATTCGAACTTGGGATGTGTTTGAAGATAAATTTTTGAGAAAATGGGGAAACAGAACCAATCCAGCTCAAGCACTTACTGAATATAACAGTCTTAGAAGGGCAGTTGATGAATCTATCCAGAACTTTTTAAAAATATTTAATAAAGTTTTTAACTCAATTCCAGCTCATTTGAAACCTCTAGAAGCCTTAGCACAAATGAGATATGTTGAAGCATTTGACTATGAATTTTCCATCTTGTTGAGAGAAAGAGAATCACCTACACTTGCTGGAATGAAAAATGATGCAGTAAAGGTAGAGGTAAACATGATAGCTGCTAAAAATTCAAAAATGGGAAAAACTAAATTGAAAGAAGAAGAGAAACCTTCTTCTTCATCTTCTAATGATAAATTTGATTCAATGATGAAAACTATGGAGAAGTTGATGGATAGGTTGGCTCTTGGAAACACTTTTGCTCCTCCTATGCAACATGAACCTCAATTTAGAAATCCTCAATTCAGAAGACCTCAAAACCAACAAAGACCAAGAGAGAATAGAAATCAGTAGCCTGATCCTCCAATGAGACCTCCTTTTCAGTAGAATTTGGTTGATGAAGAAGATGACCCTGAAGAAACTGAAGAGTCTATTCATTGTTTTGATGAAGAAATGTCAAGAGTTTTCTTGACCAAGGAAGAACATGATCAATCAGATCAAAACAATCATGAAGAAGAAACCTCAGATTATCTAAAGGGATATCAACATGCTATTTTTGAGATGCAGAAGCAATATAATCTCAGAAATAGGAATGTACCTATCATTGCAAATAAGACACAACCTACGAAGGATGCACCAAAAGCTGTTGATGGAAATAAGGAAGCTCCTAAGGTCGTAGAAGGTAAGATAGATATACCTATTGTCCTTCCTACTAAAGAAGCTGAAAATTTTGTTTTTGTTTTCAATCTTGAGAATGAAATTTCTAAGATTAAAATATCAATCCCATTTGGCGAGATTCTCAAGGTAAATGACTATAGAAGCAAGATTTTTAAGATGTTAAATTCACAAACAGGAGCCGCTGATATTTTGAATATTCAAGAAGACAACCTGATCATATATTTGGGTACAAGACTAAAAGATGAACAAAATGAAGAAGTGCCTCTTTTTTATGTGAGTATTAGCATTCATGACATGACTTTACATAATGCTATGCTGGATTCAAGGGCTTCTCATAATCTTATGCCCAAATTAATCATGGAAAGGATGGGGTTAGAAATAACAAGACCATATAAGAATTTGTTTTCTTTCGATTCAAAAAGAGCTCAATGCATTGGCCTAATTAAGGATGTTGTTGTTGGTATAACACAAGTCCCTGCTAAGACTGTAGTCATGGACACTGTTGTAGCTGACATTCCACCGAAGTTTGGTATGTTGTTGTCAAGATCATGGGCATCAAAAATTAAGGGCACAATGCAGATGGATCTTACTTATGCTACTATTCTATTTTTTGGAGAACAAAGAAGATTGTATCGAGAGACAAGGATGGCTTACATGGTAAGTAGTAAAGATTAACCTCAAAAATTTCCAATTTATGCCCTTGATATTGAGCTTGGTTCTACTATTCTTTTCAATGAATTGACTAATGAATTGGAAGAAGAAAAGAAATCAGAAAATCAGAGTTCTGAAATTCAACAGTCCGAAAATCAGCAAGCAGAAGGTCAACAGGTCAGAAATAAAGAGGAAGAAGGTTGGCAGTCATTGCATTTTGATGGATCAACAGGAAAAGAAGGAGCAGGAGCAGGGATATGAATTAGAAATCCAAGTGATGAAAGTAAGTTCTTATCCTATAAACTGAACTTTGATTGCACGAATAACATGGTTTAATATGAATCCTTGATTTTGGGTCTAGAAGCGTTCAAAAGAATGAAGGCTCAAAACATTTATGTTTTTGGAGATTCAGAATTAGTCATACAATAGATTGAAGGAGTTTATCAAACAAAGGACACAAGGATGAGAGCATATAGAAATATGGTTTTAGACATGTTAGGAAACTTTCAAGCCTATTTATTCACAGTCAAAACTAGAGAACATAACTCTATTGTCGATTCTCGTGCTGTCTCTGTAAGCCTTTTTATTATTCCTATGCACTCCACTAAAAAGTATGAAGTTGAAGTTCGCCATAGACTAGCCATTCCTGATAATATTATTCATTGGCAAGTTTTTGAAGATGATTAGCATGTGAAAAATTTTATTGAGTTGAAAGAAGAATTTGAAAATATACAAGTAGATCAACAAAACATGTTAGCTGAATCTAAAGGGAATTCTGAAGTTTTATAACTAAAGAATAATTCCATACCAAAGGGACTAATACCTCTAGAATTTTTTTTTTATCAGAATGATGTTTTTAAATCCCCCAAGATGCAAGATGATGATGAAGAAGTTGAGAGTTGTAACCTTGGTACTATAGCTATGCCCAAAATGATTAAACTTTCAAAATTTATTTCAGCTGATATGAAGTTTAAATATGTTGAAATGATGAAAATATTTATGGATGTCTTTGCTTGGAATTATGCTGATTTGAAAGAATATGATCCCTCCATAATTCAGCATACTATTCCCATAAAGGAAAATGAAAGACCTCTCAAGTAGAAGTTAAGGAGAATCAACCCACTTCTTATGCCTTTGATTGAGAAGGAGGTTAAAAATCTCGTTGATGCCGAAATCATAGTCCCAATCATATTTTCAAAATGGCTTGCGAATTTGGTTCCAGTTAGGAAGAAAAGTGGGGAAATTAGAATATGAATTGATTTCAGAAATCTAAATAAAGCCTCCATAAAAGATAATTATCCCCTCCCAAAGATGGATCAAATTTTTCAAACCATTGTTGGTTCTCAAAGAATGTCTATGCTTGATGGTTTTTCGAGTTATAATTAGATCCTTGTGCATCCTGATGATCAGGAAAAAATATCCTTTACTACACCATGGGGTACTTTTATGTACGCCAAAATGCCATAAGGTCTCATGAATGTAGGAGCTACTTTTCAGAGGGTAATGGATATTGCATTTTCAGATGAAAAATACAAGATGGTGGTTGTGTATCTTGATGATATAACAATATTTTCAAGGAAGGAAGAAGATCATTTGAAATAGTTGGAAAAAATTCTGGTGAAATGTGGAAGGTTTGGCATATCTCTAAATCCCACCAAAAGTATTTTTTCTTTAACCTCAGGTAAATTACTTAGGCATATCATTTCCAAAGATGGAATTAATATTGATCCAAGCAGAGTCAATTTAATTTAGAAGGTGGATTTTCCAAGAAGCAGGAAGGAGGTTCAATCTTTCCTTGGAAAAGTTAATTTTGTAAGGCGTTTTATTCCTAATTTTGCTGAGATTGTGAAGGACATAACAAGGATGATGAAGAAGGGAATTTATATTAAGTGGACAACAAAGGCAAGAAATTCATTTGAAGAGATCAAAAGAGCACTCAAACAGGCACCAGTATTGATCAGTCCTGATTTTTCCGAGGAATTTCTGTTGTTTACCTTTGCATCAGAGAATACTATCGCTGGAGTTCCACTACAAAAGGGAAAACAAGGTATTGAATAGCCAATTTCTTTCTTTAGTAGGAAATTAGCGAACGCTGAACTGAAGTATAATATCTTACAAAAGCAAGCCTATGCTTTGGTGAAGGCTGTCAAAGATTTTAGAATTTATATTCTGCATTCTCATATTGTGGTGTTTGTTCCTAATACTGTTGTCAAAGACATCCTCACTCAAGCCGACCCTAATGGTAAGAGGGGGAAATGGATTGCCAAGTTGCTAGAATATTATATTGAGATTAAATCGACAAAATTGGTCAAAGGGAAAGGCTTGGCAAAGCTGATGGCATGGTCAAACTTTGATTGTCTTGATATAAATTGGATTGTAGAAATATTAGAAATTTCAAATGATGAGGAGGAATTAGTTCCTATTGAAGAGAAGTACATAACTTCATATTGGTACAAGGAGGCGGTTTTTGTTCTACAACATCATAAAACTCCTGCTACTCTAACAAAGTCCAAAGCAAGGTTTGTTAAGCTGAAAAATTTGAGATATTTTAAATTTGATAGAAATCTGCTTTGGAAAGATACCGGTGGAATTTTACTAAATTATTTGTTGGAAGAAGAACTTGATAAAGTAATTGAAGAATTTCAAAAAGGCGATTACAGAGGTCACCATTATTGGAAAGCTATAGCAAACAAAATTCTAAGAGAAGGGTATTTTTGGCCTACAATGTTTAAAGACATTTACAAAAGAATTGCTGCATGCCATGAATGCCAAATTTTTGAAGGAAGGAAGAAGCTTGTGCCTTTACCTTTGCTACCTATCTATGTGGAAGCACCTTTTCAGCAACGGGGGTTAGATTTTATCGAAGAAATACATCCATCATCATCAGGACAGCATCGCAGGATTCTTACAACAACTGATTACTTCACCAAATGGATAGAAGCAATCCCAACAAGGAAAAATAATGATTCTGTAATTATTTCTTTTCTAGAAAATAATATCTTATCAAGATTTGGTTGCCCCATGAAGATTATAACAAATAATGCTCAAGCATTCAAGTCTAAGAAAATGATTAATTTTTTTCATCAATACCATATCACTCTTGGACACTCTACTGCATACTATCCACAAGGAAATGGTCTTGTTGAATCATCTAACAAGAGCATTGTAAGGATCATTAAAAAAGTATTGCAGGAGAATAAGAAAGCTTTGCGTCTGAAGTTGAAGTATGCCTTATGGGCTGATAGAATATGCACAAAGAGATCAATTGGGACTTCACCATATGAATTAGTGTATGACACTGAAGCTATTTTTCCTACATCACTAGGGGTACCTGTCATGAAACTAATTCAAGGGATTCAAGAGGAATCAAATGCCATTCATAGGAGAATTAATTAGCTGATAGCTTTACAAGAGAAGAGAAATGAAGTTTAAGACAGCCACCAACAAACTCAAAACAGAATAAAAAATACATTTGACAAGAAGATAAAAGAAGAAATTTTTCAAATACAAGACAAAGTGTTGAAATGGGAGGCCAAAATTGAGGAGAAAGGCAAACATGGTAAGTTTTAGAATCTATGGAAGGGTCTTTTCAAGATAGCTGCTTTTCATGGGAACAACACTTATATACTGCAGGAAATTTATGGAGGATCATATGATGGAGGGCCTATTAATGGTAGGTTCCTAAAGCATTACACTTGCTGAAGTTTGATCAATCACTTACGACATTGTACATATTTCATCTTTGTCAGTTTTATTGCTAATAATGACAAGTTGAATGAGCTAGCTTGAGCACAAGGTGAAGGCCATTAGAGCTTGAGGAGGAAGCTTGGCAATTCAAAAAGTTTTTTTTTTCATAAAAAATGGACAGCAGCACTGGAGCTACTAGTTCTTAGTGTACCATAGGGGCACACTATCCCAAGTGGAGCCACTGTTATCACCCTTAAAAATTTTCTAAACTCTATAAGTTTACACTGTTTTAGTCATAGTTTCAAATATGTCTTGAGTTACTTTAGTCTTGATAAAAGGTAGGTGATAGGTTTAGAAGTCTTAAAAAGTCAGTTTTCAATTTCAAATAAAGTCTTTAGGTTTCATCCCATGGTTGAAAAGTCTCATCATTCACTTAAAAAACCATGTCTTCAACTTTCGGATGAAACCCCTGCAATTAGACAAAAAACTGCAGTTTTGTAGTGCGGTCAGTTCAAAAATTGAGTTTTGTGCTATGAAAGTGCTGCTACTTTCATAGCGCAAAGTGTGAAAAATGCACTATGTGTGTTACAAAAGCACAAATTCTTAAAAGGTCATGTCAAAGCTCTGAAATTGTCAGAAATCCGTTAGGATATGATAGGGTAACGTCATGGTGAGTCAGTTAGGAGTCATATTCGAAATGATCAACCATCCATATTCATCATTACTATGACAGGGGTTTCATATTGAGAAAAGAAATTTCAAATTCGAAAGGTCTTGTCTATTTTAGTCATTCCAGTTTTCATTTGCTCACATTAAACTGTGAGACATTCATGTTTCAAGCTCAAGCTTATGGTTGTCCTATACCAAGGATATTTCATACATTATCAAGCGAGGTTGATCCTTTTATCAAGCGAGGCTGATCTTTTTATCAAGTGAGGCTGCTAAATAAAATCAAGAGAGGCTGTTTGCAAGAGAGGTTGATTATCAAATTCTAAAGAAGCCAACAGGGTTTTTCTGAAACAAGTATGGATAAGGAGAAAAAGAACCATAGATCAGGACATTGTTTGAGGTTTGAACCTGAAAGCACAAGAGTTTTAGCTGAAAACCAAATAGTCATGGATGCTTTCAGTAAAGCAGGATGTTTAAAGTTCTGTGAAAAGCTGCAGGGTGGACATACTTAGGTATCAAAAGAATTTTCTTTACATTTCAGTGGTACAAATACAAAGGTTGGGATGTTAAATATGTCAGTGACACCTAAAACCATTTCTCTAGTGACTGAAATACCTTGAGGATAGGAAACATGGTTTAAAGGTTTTAAGTTCGATATGGAGGCATGCAAGATGTTTTCGAAGCCAAAATATACAGAGATGGACTTGAATAATGTAGTTCCCAGAAACTGTATTAAGGATAACTATGCCAAACTACTGGTCAACATCCAGAGATATTTCACGTGAGAAGACAAGTACCACAAAGTTTACACCTATCATTTCAAACTCCTATTACACTTCACAGGTATGATATCACTGGATTTACCATTTTTCCTATATAGAAGCATTGCTAAAATGGATGATAAGGTCCAAATGAAATCCGATGGCTGTGAAACATCTCTATTTTACCATGGCTTAATTAAATTGTTGGTTTTGAATGAGCTCTAGAAGATTAGTAGGGATTGGTCCTCTTTTCTATTTATAAGTGGATTTGAAATGGAAGCTCAAACTCCAGCTAAAAACCCTAACGCAAAGGAAATATCATCCTCACCAGCAGAATCCAGTCAACCTGTAGTTGTAAGGACCAGGAGGTTTGTCAAATTAAAGCCAAGGAAATAGGTGAAAGATAAAGTAGAATGGACACTAGTGATTGTTGCAGAAACCCCTCCACCTACAAAACAAGGGTTACAAAGTAGCAAGGAAGCTAAACAGAAACAAACAGCTGGTAGGCAAATAGTCCAGAGAATCACAAGGAGTCAAAGTACAACATCAAAAGGAAAGACAGTGGCCTTAGGATCAAGTGACAACCCAGGTTTGAAAGGAAACTTAGATGATTTAATAAATGCAATAGACATACAAGAATCTCCTATAGTGCAAGCTGATTTCATAGGGGTTAAAGAAAGTAAATAGAAAGGGATGAAATCATCAAAGAAGCTGGATTTTAAGGATGAAGATGCAACATTTGTTTTCCAAGCTAGGAGGCCTGTAACTAGGCATTCAAAAAGGCTAGAAGAACTTAATGCAGAAATTGAAGAAACAAATGAAGCAGCTACTGTTCATAAGGAGATAATTGATCTTTCCTCACCTGTAACAAAACTTGCAGAAAACAGAGTATCTACAGCAAAGGAGGATATGACTAAGTATAAAAGTATGGAAGAGAGGTTAAGATCAACAAATTAGGAAATTTCCAAGTTGAAGAAAAGAGCTAGAAAACATGTCATTGAGAAAATAAAGTTTAAAAGGATGAAAGCTATTTGGGAAGGTGAAAAAGTTTCAAAATCAGAAATACCAAGTAGTGAGGAATAGTTCTTCACATGGACAATCCCAGCCATTAAATAAGCCAATTTTGTAAGAGTCCTAAACACTCATTTGAGAGCTAGCAATAGAAGGTTAAGAAGACAAGCTGAAGACCTGGAGATACAGTTGAAAAAGTCTCAAGAAAAGTTAAAATGACAGTAAAATAAAGTGATAAATTCATAAGTCAATTTCTGATCAAGATGAAGGCAAAATTTGATGAAGATTATGTTTTTGGGGTCATATTATTGTGTATTTGAAATAATACCAACACCTTTAAAGTTTAGACATCTCCAAGGTACAAATTTTGAAGACAGTTTTGACAAAACTGCTTACACAGCAATTTCGTAGCGCAGATAGTGCAAATCTGCTGAAATGCGCTACGAAACTGCTGAAGCAGTCTTCAAACACATTTTAATATCAAATTTTGGGGAAATTTTGGTGAATTTTGACTTGAAATGGCTGGTGGAAGTGTAAAAATAACATATTAAGGTTTACTTGAATAAAGTAGGTCAAAATTTGATTGAAAAAAGGAGCTAAACACTGCGCTACGAAACTGAGCAGCTTTCATAGCACAGGTTTATCCTTTGTCTTTTTGCACCATTCAAATTATAGTTTCTGCACAGCTGGAGGATTAAAGATATATGGTGAATTTTTGGCAACATGACACATGTAGACTTGATCTATTAATGATAAAAGTACTCAAAACAGATAAAGAAATCAAAGAGGCTAAAAAACAGGAAAACATGTTTCTTATTTTTTTGGAGAACATCATCATTAACATCAGTGTCACTTCAAGTGAAAGGTTAGCATCCAAATTTGACTTCATGGGATTGAAGGTGGAAAAATATGTATTTAATATTAGATAAGGTTTTTAGAAGGATATTTAAGAGTTTCAATACTATTAGAATTAGGAATTTTCATAAGCATTATAGCTGTCAATTTGTAATAAATGCCATGTCTCAGATTAGGAAAGGTGTCAAACTCTTTGAGTTCAATTTATCTAGTGGAGAAGAAGGAATCTTATCTTGTAAATGTTCTATAAAGAGCATAAGGTCGAAATCCAAGAGGTTGGACATTTTTATTAGCAAAGACTGTGTTATTGTATGTCACAGTTTTTTCAGCTTAATACAAAGTTCTGTTTTGACAACTCAAGATTCATGAGGAGTTCTTGTTCATTATTCTTCTAATGGCATTCTTCAATATCTCTATTTGTAGTGGTGTTTGAATATGATACGTAGAATTCATTCATAATGCTCCAACTTCCTTCATATACAAACTGACTATGTGTTTCATCGTTCTACTATTTTACTCACTGACCTGAACTCCAAATGACTTGACTTCCATGCTAGATATACTGTGATGTTTTTTGCTGAAGTTATCTTGACTCCATGGCCCAATGAATGTTTACTAATCTGTGATGCAACCAGTTATATTATTCTATCTTTTTACCTTAGAGTTAGCCATCTATCCATTAATGAAAAATCATAAACCCTTGAGAGAGCCCTCTCAGGTTGAGGAGGCTAAGCCTCAACCAAAATATTGGTTTGAAATAGTTGCACTAGATTAGTTTGATGAGCAGCCTATTAGGCCTGATTTTGTGATAACACTCACCATTAAACCAATTACAATTATCCTACTATATTAGCCAATATGTTGACCTTGAGTGGCCTCTTTTAATATAACCCTAGGCTTTTAGTGTTATGAAATCAACTCCAAAAATAGAAGAAGAGATAGATCAATTCCTTAGAAATAAGCCACTTCGAGGGGGAAACCTCCTTTACATTACATAAATGATCAATTCTTGGATGATACAAATGACAAAACCTCATTCAAAATATAGGAGTCCATGGGGTCACAATTTAATCCTAGCCAACCTAACAATAATAATGTAAGGGCACAATAATAACAATATGGGGGTTACAGGGGTACAACAATAACAATAAGGGGGATACACTAACAACAATAAGGGACTACACTAGTAATATAGGGACCTAACATGCCCCTCTCCTTCAAAAAAGTGTTTCCCTCAATGCTTGAGTAGCTATGGATGCTTCTGTATAAAATTCTCATCCTCCCATGTATAATATTTAGTGGGTAAGTTCTTACACTCCATGAGATACTCTGAAATTGATCGATTTTGTAGCTATCGAGTTCTTGTTTCCGTGACTGCTTTAGGTTCCAATATGATTTTTATTTCCTCATCAAGTTCTGGAAATATTGTTTGAACTCAAAATTTGTCACCTATAACCTTCTTTAAGCATGAAACATGGAAAACTGGATGCACTCCCGAAGAAGCAGGAAGTTCCAATTTGTATGCCATAGTACCAATATTTTGCAACACCTTGTAAGGACCACAGTAATTTGGTGATAATTTATTATCCTTCTTAGCCTGCTTGAGGGACATTTGTATGTATGGTTGTAGCTGTAAAAATACCCAATCTCCTACTTCAAAACTTCTCTCTCTGTGATGTTGATCTGCCTGTTGTTTCATTCGATTTTGTGCCAAATTTAGGTTATCCTTTAAGAGTTGGAGAACTTGTTGTTGATGCTCCATGCGATCTTCCATTGCTTGAACCTTAGAATTTTCTCTTAAAGTTGATGTGATGGATGGTGGATGATATCCATAAAGTGCCATACATGGGGTCATTTTTGCTGCACTATGGAAGGAAGTGTTATACCACCATTCAGCCAGTGGTAACCACTTGACCCATTGTGTTTGTTTATCATATGCAAAACAACGAAGATATCCTTCCAAGCATTTATTCACTATCTCAGTTTTTCCATCGGGTTGAGGATGATAAGATTAGCTATGAGCTATTTTAGTACCCAAACAAGAAAATAATTTCATCCAAAAATTTCTAGTAAAAATGGGATCTATATCGCTTACCATAATCTTTGGGTTTCCATGTAACTTTTGAACTGTTTCCATAAATGCAGTAGCAATTGTACTTGCTTTAAATGGATGAGATAATGCGCAAAAGTGTGCATACTTGGTAATGTTGGGTGTGGAGCCTGATTATCTTGTTTACTTTGTATCACAACATTGGACCCCTATACCTTAGATGGGGCGGAAACACTGCCCATAAATTAATCACTGCGGTAGGGGGTCCGAGGGGGCGGTAGTGACTTTATGGAGGCCCCCCCCCTGGCGGGGGGTTTCAGGGGCAGCGCCCCCGAAGCTAAAAACAGATGTAAAATTTCCTTGTAAAAGTATAGTAATTTCTAGTCAATCTGGGCCGTTCATTAGGCAAATGATCTGACGGTAGAAGTTATGTTTAGTTTAGGTTTTTTTTCCCTAGAAGGCAACCCCTCGCTTTTATGAGGGTATTGTATTGCGACTGTGTATTGTATGTGTATTCTTGGAGCGAGAAACAGAGAGGGAGACTGTGAGAGAGAACAAAGGATATTACAACAGATCTACTGTAGGTTGTGTCTCTTCATTTTTTGCTAGATAATAGAAAGGAAAGATTGGTTGTTCGGGGTGGATGTAGCCCAAACTGGGTGAACCATGTATATCTGTGTCTCTCTGGTTTTATGTGTTTTGTGTGCTTGTATTTTCCGCATATTTTATGTGTTGCATTTCTCTATAATATTTAATTTTCTAACAACTGGTATCAGAGCCAAAGGTATATTTGGCTGATAAACTCGCAGGAAAGAAGGATTCCTGGTTCGAGTGGGAGCAATGGCAGAAGATGGTAAGTTTAGGGTCGAGAAATTTAACGGCCAAAACTTCCCACTATGGAAGATGTAGATGGAAGATTATCTGTATCAGGAAGATCTGTACCTACCATTGAGCAGAAAAAAAAGAAGTCGATGGCCATGACAGATGCAGAATGGAACATTCTCGATAGAAAGGCACTCGGAATAGTACGGTTGTGCCTTGCGACGTCAGTCGCCTTCAATATTTCAAAGGAAACAACAACAGAGGGTTTGATGCAGACGTTTGCGAAACTATATGAAAAACCCTCGACCTCAAACAAGGTATTTCTTATGAAACAACTATTTAATATGAAGATGTCAGAAGGTGGATATGTTGCATACCATTTAAATGATTTTCATATAGTTACCAATTAGTTAAGTTCTGTAGGGGTAAACTTTGATGATGAAGTTAGAGCTCTGTTATTTATATGCTCATTGCCAGAAATCTGGAATGGTTTAGTTATGGCCATTAGTAATTTTGTCTCTAGATCAAGTACTTTAAAGTTTGATGATGTTTTCAGTGCTATCCTTAGCGAGGAAATGCGACGGAAAAGCTCCGGTGAGACATCGGGTAATGCTTTGAGTGCAGAGTCTAGGGGAAGAAGAATGCAAAGAGGAAAGAGCTTGGGATATCGCAGTAAATCAAGGAAAGGTTGATCCAAGTCCAGATCGGGGATAGTGTGCTGGAAATGCGGAAAGAAAGGACACCTAAAGAAATATTGTAGATCTCAGAAGGGAAAAGAAGGAGATGCACAGCAAGAAAACAATCATGAAGTGAATGTGAAAGGTGATGTGTTACAAGATGCTTTGATTCTTTCTTTCGAAAATGTTACTGATTCTTGGGTTGTAGATTCAGGGGCTTCATTCCATGCCACACCTGATAAGAAATATTTTCATGACTATGTCCAAGGAGATTTTGGACAAGTTAGTTTGGGTGATGATAAACCCTGTAAAATTGTTGGAATGGGTAAAGTTCTTGTAAAACAACAGAATGGAAACCAATGGCTACTAAAGGAGGTAAGGCATGTTCCAGATCTGAAGAAAAATCTGATTTCAACAGGGCAGTTAGGCGGCGAAGGTTGTGTGACAACTTTCACAAATAAAACTTGGAAGGTCACCAAAGGAGCCCTGGTAATAGCAAAAGGCGAAAAGGTTGGTACATTGTATTTATGTAATGGTATTTCTAACTCTGTTAATGCTTTAACTTCCAAAGGAGCAGATGCAGCATTATGACATCATAGGCTTGGACACATGCGTGAGAAGGGGATGAAGATTCTTCACTCAAGAAATTTGTTGCCAGGTTTGAAGAATATTGATTTGGATTTATGTGAGAATTGCATTTATGGAAAATAGAAGAGAGTCAGATTTCTCAGAGTTGGGAAAGAAAAGAAGAGTAAAAAATTAGAGCTTGTGCATACAGATGTATGGGGACCTGCTCAGGTATCATCTCTCGGTGGCTCTCGTTATTATGTTACTTTTATTGATGATGCAACTAGAAAAACCTGGATTTATTGTATTCATAATAAATCTGATGTATTTGATACTTTTAAGAAATGGAAAGCTTTGGTTGAGATTAAAACAGGAAAGAAGTTGAAGTGTCTCAGATCAGACAATGGAGGTGAATATTGCAGTAAAGAGTTTGATACGTACTGTTCAGAGCATGGAATTCGTAGAGAGAAGACAGTTCCAAGCCTACACCACAAGAAAATGGTGTGTCATAAAGGATGAACAGAACAATCATGGAGCATGCAAGGTGCATGAGATTGCATGCAGGATTGCCTTTACAATTTTGGGCAGATGCTGTAGATACTGTTGTTTATCTAAAAACATAGGGCCTTCAAGTTCCTTGGATGGTGGTATTCCAAAGGAAGCATGGACAGGTAAAAAGGTAAACTACTTTTTTTTAAAGCCTTTTGGTTGTGAGGCCTTTGTCCATATTAATAAAGAAAATAGAACAAAGCTTGAGGAAAAATCAAAGAAATGTACCTTTATTGGATATGGTGTTAATTATTTTGGTTATCGCTTATATGATTATGAAAATCACAAAATCATTAGGAGCAGAGATGTAATATTCAATGAAAAGGTCTTGTATAAGAATCGGTTGCAGGAAAAGAAACAGGAAAAAGAAAGCAAGGAATACGCGGTTCTTGATGAGATATCTGAAAAAGTAAAGGTGCCTGAAAATAATAATAATCAACAACCATAGCAGCAGCAACCACCACAACAATAACAGGCACCTCAAATACCTGAAAGTGGTGTTAGAATATCTACCAGGATAAGTAGACCCCCTGAACGATACTCTCCTTCATTATATTATTTATTGTTGACTGATTCTGGTGAACCTGAATGTTATGAAGAAGCAATGCAGGTTGAAAGCAGGAAGAAGTGGGAGCTAGCCATGGAAGAAGAGATGGACTCCTTAATGCATAACCGGACTTGGGACTTAGTCAGGTTGCCTGCAGGTAAAACTACATTGCAGAATAAATGGGTTTACAGGCTGAAGGAAGAAGATGGAGGAAAACAGAGGTACAAAGCTAGACTTATGGTGAAGGGGTTTGCACAGAAGAAAGGTATTGATTTTGATGAAATATTTTCTCCTGTTGTTAAAATGAATTCAATCAGAACTATTTTAAGTCTTGTAGCAGCGGAAGATTTACATCTTGAACATTTAGATGTAAAGACAGCATTTCTCCATGGAGATTTGGAGGAAGAGATATACATGCAGCAACCAGAAGGATATGAGGTCAAAGGGAAAGAAAAATTGGTGTGCAGGTTAAAGAAGAGCTTGTATGGCTTAAAACGGGCTCCAAGGCAGTGGTATCTAAAATTTGACAAGTTTATGTCTGAACAAGGTTATACTAGATGTCACTCTGATCATTGTGTTTATCTGAAAAAGAAAAATGATGGCAGCTATATTATATTGTTATTGTATGTAGATGACATGCTTGTTACAGGGTCTAACATGCAGGAAATAAATGTGCTCAAAAGAAAATTGGCAAATTCATTTGCAATGAAGGATTTGGGAGCTGCAAAACAAATCCTTGGTATGAGGATAACTAGAGATAGGAAAAATCGCAAATTAACATTGTCTCAGAATGAGTACAAAGAAAAGGTGTTGAAAATATTTAATATGCAGAATGAAAAAATATTTAGTGCACTTTTTGCTAGCCATTTACAAATTAGTAAGGAGATGTGCCCCAAGACCCATGAAGAAATGGAATATATGTCTAAAGTTCCATATGCATCAGCAGTTGGAAGCTTAATGTATGCAATGCTCTGCACAAGGCCTGATATTGCACATGCAGTGGGAGTTGTAAGCAGGTACATGAACAATCCAGGTAAAGAACATTAGATGGCAGTAAAATGGATTCTCAAATATTTGAGAGGTAACACAAATCAAGCATTATGTTTTGGTGGTTCAAACATTGCTCTACAGGGATATGTTGATGCAGATATGGCAGGTGACAGAGATAACAGGAGGAGCACTACAGGATATGTATTTACTGTAGGAGGAACAATTGTCAGTTGGGTTTCAAAAATCCAAAGTGTTGTTGCACTTTCAACAACAGAAGCAGAGTATGTTGCTACTACAGAGGCTAGTAAAGAAATGATTTGGTTACAAAGGTTTATGGATGAATTGGGTAAGAAGCATGATATGGGCATGCTATATAGTGATAGCCAAAGTGCCATTCATCTTGCAAAGAACTCAACATTTTATTCTAGGACTAAACACATACATCTCAAGTACCATTTCATACGGTTAGTATTGGAAGATGGAGCGTTGAAGCTGGAAAAGATACACACTAACTAGAATCACGCAGATATGCTAACAAAAGTTGTAACCAGGGAGAAACTAAGAATGTGCTCAGTTTCAATTGGTCTTCAAGGATGATGATGAAGATGAGAAACAGCCAGGTCCAAAGAGGAGTCATTGTCCAGGAAATGAAGCAGCAGTGGAGTTGCTACAATCAGTCTCCAAGTGGGAGATTGTTGGGTGTGGAGCCTGATTATCTTGTTTACTTTGTATCATAGCATTGGACCCTTGTACCTTAAATGGGGTGGCAACGCCACCCGTAAATTAGTCATTGCTGTGGGGGGTCCAGGGGGGGCAGCAGTGACTTTATGGAGCCCCCCCCTGGTGAGGGGTTTCGGGGGCAGCGCCCTCAAAGCTAAAAACATAACGGTAAAATTGCCTTGTAAAAGTATAGTAATTTCTAGTCAATCTAGGCCATTCATTTGGCAAATGATCTGATGGTAGAAGTTATGTTTAGTTTAGGGTTTTTTGCCCTAGAAGGCAACCCCTCGATTTTATGAGGGTATTGTATTGCGGCTGTGTATTGTATGTGTATTCTCGGAGCGAGAAACAGAGAGGGAGACTGTGAGAGAGAATAGAGGATATTACAGCGGATCTGTTGTAGGTTGTGTCTCTTCATTTTTTGTTGGATAATAGAAAGGAAGGATTGGCCGTTCGGGGTGGACGTAGCCCAAACTTGGTGAACCACGTATATCTGTGTCTCTCTGGTTTTATGTGTTTTGTGTGCTTGTATTTTCCACATATTTTATGTGTTGCATTGCTCTGTAATATTTAATTTTCTAACAGGTAAGTCTATCAACTACCACCATGATGACACTCTTTTCTTCAGACTTAGGTAAGCCTATGATAAAATCCATTTAAATATCCTCCCAACGTTGACTTGGAATGGATAAAGGTTGTAGAAGACCAAGAGCCTTAATTGTCTCAACTTTATTTTTCTGGAAAACCAAACATCCCACCACAAACTTTTGAATATCAGATTTAAGGTCATCCAAAAAAAATTCTTTCTTCACCCTGTGGTAAGTTTTTAAAAATCCTAAGTGTCCTCCTAAAGGAGAAGTGTGCAATTCCAAAATAATCTTTTGTTTTAGTTGGGAATTATTACAAAGAGATAAGTGATCTTTGTATCATAAGGAATCATTTTTCCAACTAAATGTATCATATGTACTAGGATCTTGCTTAAACTTTTGAATGAGTGTCCACACTTCTTCGTCCTTATTCCATTGATCCCTTGCTTCAGTTATCCAATCCAGTTTGATAATATAAATGCAACAAAGCAATGCTTCCACCTCTTCATCCTCTCTTGAGAGTGCATCTGCGACAACATTTAACTTCCTTTTTTGTAGATGATTTCAAAGTCATAACCCAACATCTTTGTGCCCCATTTTTATTGATCTTCTGAAGATAGTCTTTGTTCCAAAACATGTTTAAGACTATCATGATTATTTTTTACCTTGAAGTGTCTTCCCATTAGGTAAGGTCACCATTTCTTTAGTGCATGTAGTAATGCCAACATTTCCTTCTCATAAATAGCTTTTTGTAAATATTTTCCTTTGATTGGACTACTTTCAAAAGCAATGGGTCTTCCTTCTTGCATTAAAACAACACCAATTCCATTTCCTGAGGCATCACATTCCACAATAAAGGTTTTTTTGAAGTATGGCGTAGCTAAGACCGGTGTTAGGCACATTTCCTCTTTAATATGTTGAAAGGCCTTAGTTGCTTCAGGGGTCCATGAAAATGCATCTTTCTTCAATAATGTTGTTAGAGGTGCTGCTATTCTCCCATAATTATTAACAAACTTGTGATAATACCCTGTTAACCCAAGAAAACCTTGCAACTAGTTTATGGTTGAGGGGACTTTCCATTCCTTAATGGCTTTAATTTTATTAGGGTCTACCTTAACACCCTCGTGAGATACAATATGACCTAGATATTCCACCTCTTGTACTCCAAAGAAACATTTGGAGGTTTTTGCATATAATTGTTTCTCCTCCAATAGTTTGAGCACCCTGTCAACATGTTGAACATGATCCTTCCAAGACCTGTTGTAGATTAGTATATCATAAAAAAATACTAACACAAATTTTGTAAGGAAGGGTTTGATAATGGAATTCATCAACCCTTGAAATGTAGAAGGTGCATTGGTAAGGCCAAAAGGCATGACCAAAAATTCATAATGACCCTCATGAGTTTGAAATGTTGTTTTCAGAATATCTTCAGTCTTCATTCTAATTTGATGATATCCTGAACGAAGATCCAACTTGGTAAAATAAATTTCTCCATGTAATTCATCAATCACAGGAATGGAAAATTTATCTTTAATAGTGATCTTATTGAGCTCCCTATAGTCTGGACACATGCGTCATGATCCATACTTCTTGTGCACCAATACTACTGGAGTAGAGAAAGAACTTTGACTAGGTTGAATTATACCAGCCTCTAACATTTCTGCAATCATATGTTCAATTTTTCTCTTTTGGACATAAGGATATCTGTAAGGATTGTTTTTTGGAGGAACAATTCCTGGAATCAAATGAATAGCATGATCATGATCACGAATAGGTGGGAGTCCTTTGGGATTTTCAAACACCTCGGAATGATTTTCCAAGACTTTTTGGAGATTTGGAGAAATAGATGATTTTGATGTTGGAACTTCTAGTGAGCATAATTGTGCAATTACGCCTCGTTTTTCTTTCTTCAAAAGCTTTGTCATGACATTAGAGCTTATTATCTTTCATGGATTCCCTGTGATACATTGTAATTAAACTTCCTTTCCTTCTGAAAAAAATTTCTTGAAAATTTCTTGAAAATTAAAAGTTACCGTCCCCAAAGATTGTAACCATTGTACTCCTAATACAACATCATCACCTCCCATCGGAATGGAAATCATTAGACTATTCAATACATATTCCCCCATGCTTAGCTATATATTATGGCATTTTCTAGAGAAATTTATATTTCCTCCATTTTCAACCATCACTTGACATTCTGGTGTTGGGTATAGGAAGCAATTCAATTCCTTGGCTACCTTACAATGAATAAAATGATGGGTACTACCTGAATCAATCAACACTATTACCTTTTTCTTCTTGATACGTCCTTCTATCTTGAGAGTTCGAGGAGTGGTAATTCCTACCAATGCATTGCACAATGGTCAGACTCATTTCTTCTTCTTCTAGGGTTGATTCCTGGTGTATATCCTCTTCTTTTGAAGTTTCTTGTTCATTTTTTTCCTCCTCTTCACAATCTATCTAAAATAATTTCTTTTCAGCACACTTATGACCTTTAGTGTATTTTCTATCACAATTGTATCAAAGCCCTTTTTCTCTTTTTTCTCCAATTGTTGTGGTGTCAACCTTGTAGGTTGTGGAAATCTAGGAGTAGCAACACTTCCATCTTTATAGATGTGAGTGGTAAGCTTCCTTGTTGCCATAAATTTTACATTCAATTTTTCTTGGCAACCTGAATGCCTTCTCCAATGAATCAGGTTCCCAAAGGTGAACCTCATGTTGGATGTTATCCTTTAAAGTCCCTATGAAGACATCAATCCCGTGTTCCTATGGAATATCAGTTATCCTTATATTCAATTTTTGGAAGTCTTCAATGTGCTCCACCACTGAACCCTTTTGTTTGAGATTTATCAATTGGAAAAAGAAGGTGTTGCTCTGTGTATCCTCATAATGTGCTATCATTTCCTTCGTAAAAATTTACCAAGTGACAATTTTTTTATGGGAGCAAAGCCATTGATACCATACAAATGTATTTTGTTCTAAATGTAAAGTTGCAATACGTACCGTTTTGTGTGTTTTTCACATTATTGAGATCAAAATATTGCTCCATCTATAGTATCCATGTTACAGGATCCTTACCATAAAACTTACTCATATCCATATTTGGAATATGGTGGTTCTTCCATCCAACATTAGAGTTTATGAAATCATGATTAACATTTATTTTGTTCTCATCATGAGTTTCCTCTACTATCTTTTCACCATTAGGAAACATTTCTTGTATCAACTTTGTCAAACCTTCCATGTATGATTTTAGATCATTATTCATGTTTTCAATGTTTTCTTTCATTTTTTCATCGATCTTAGCTTCCATATCATTATAGGTCAATTTGGGTATCATCCCCCAAGACTTGGTCAAACTAGAAATCATCCCTAGGACCAGTTAAATAGGGTCTATCATCCCCTTATATTTTAGTTGCTATATTCCCTAAGTGAAGAACATTTCATTCATGGCTTCTATTATGAGATTTCCAAGGTTTGAAGCATATGTTATATGAACTATTGACTCACCAACGCTCATTTGTAAGGGACTAACTGTGTTGCAGTGCCAATTCCTCAATGCAAGGATGCACTGCAGTGAAATTCACGACATTCAAGGGTACGTTGGTCACCTGGGAGTGGAACTCTCATTGTTCCGGGAATCTCCACATGGCTAGTGCCTTCTAGAAGAGTCCATATGTGTCAAAATTTGAATCAAAGAGTCCATGTAACATCTTTGAACTTTGAAACATTTCTCACCTATTATTAAAAAGTCAATCATTGAGAAACTACCATTACTTTCCCTATAAATTAAGCACTCATCCTAGTGCTAGGAAATGAAGAATTTTGGTAAATTTATGTTGTTGGATTCTCATTCGATAAGAGATTGAAAGCATTGATATTATGCTGGGATAATAATGGATGTGATGAGGCTAGAATGAAGCTGGAGCAGGTTGACAACAAATCAATCCATTGGTTGTAATCTTCCCCTTTGTTACACCATTTTTTGGTCATCTAACCTATTATTATTAGATGAACCCGAGTACACCATGTAAGACCAATTTTACCTAAAGTAAAATTGCTTTCACCACATTTATGTATGTTTCATGGTCATATTTAACCCAAAATAAGGATATCAATTAAGTAAATCATTATTTATTTGATTGTTTCCTAAGAATAAGTTATTTAAATCATATTCTTAGTTAAATTTGACTAATTCAAATATAAATAATTGAATAAACCATTATTTATTTAATTATATTCCCCTCATTTCCCTTAAATAACAAATAAATCATTTATTTATTTGTTATTTATAAATAAAGGAATTGACCCAAGTCAAAAACCCTTTTCCCTCCAACAAATATAATAAAATATTCCTAAAGGGTGATTCTAGAAGATGATTAACAATATTTTATTCATGCACCGAGTTCTAGAACACCCCAATATTTTGTTATAAATAGGAAGGTTTTTCCCATTCATTAGTCACCTCCATTGCATTAGATCACACTAGATCTACTCTTGTTCACCATTTTCATTTGTTTGCATTTTGAACTCCCATTGAGTTCCATGTTAGTTTGGGTTTTCCACATTAGTAAGAGAGAGGAACCATAAATCTGAAACACTGAGGACTTCCAAGAACCCAGCCCACTGAGGAGAATCAGAAAACACCTTTCTTGTTTTCCTTTCAGGTGCCCCATTCTTTAATATAATAAAAATATTATTTTAAACATATGTGTTCTTTTCTTGTCCATTGATGCTTATACTTTACTTTATCTGCTTAATATCTTCCATATTTAGATCTAGATGTATGCAGCTTATTACTGATTTTAAGATATTTTACAGCCATAATTAATGTTAGGGCTACTTGATATGCGTAGCTAAAGTGATCTTTTACGATGAAAGATTCATGCTAACAATTGGCGACTCCACACGGGTTTTCTTTTGCGACGACTGTCGTTTTCTATCCTCCTGCATATCCAGCTATTTCAGCACCTAGGGTTTCTCTTCCATTTTCTGTTTTTCTTATTTTTATGCTAGTTTTACCTCTAAAAACCCTCTAACATTCAAACTTCTAACTTCCGTGTGTTTCTGGCCCTATTGCGCAGGTGACCGACCTCAGTCGCAGCTGAGATGACAAAATTTTCTGAAATTTGCCGCCGCGAGACCCGGATTTGCAAGTCACACTTATCGGCCCAAAAAGTGCGACTTGGCCTTGAGGTCGCACTTTTTTGCCCCAGACCTGCGACCTGGACTGCCAACAGGCCAAAAAATTGTGACCTGCACTTTGCTCTGCAATTTTCCAGCACCTTTTCTAGGTTTGACTGAAGCTTCTGTTAGGGTTTTCCAGCCTCCGCCTTCACCCGTTCAGACCTATTTCTGATCTATTTCACTCACCTAAGTGGGAATCTTGCCCCTTAGGGCTCTAGTCCCCTCCAATTTTTGTGGGAGAATTTTCTGCTGTTTCAGCACTGTTTATTTCAGATCTGACACCTCCTTTTCAGATCCCCACAGGTTAGCACTTCTTCCCTTTCCAAAACATCTCCTTTCATATTGTTTGGGTTTATCTCTAGGGTCACCTCTTTGACCCTCCCTATCTTTAGTTGATCTTCTCTTTTCGCGCAACAACCTTGCCCCTGCTTCTTTGCTGCTTTCTACACCACTTTTCAGCAGACTTACCCTTTAGATCCTATTCCCTCCGGACCCTCGATCTATTGGCCTCTTTTTAGCATGCTTTGCCTCATTTTTCCCCTCTTATTGAAATTTTTTTAGAGACCCACCTCCTTGGATTCAATTGCTGCATTATTAGCTGTTCCTTTTATGTTCTTTTAGTTTTATTTACTACAGATTTCTTTTCCATTACGCAACACACTTTTTCTTTTATCTCTCAAAACGTCTGGGTTTAAGCAATTAAAATTAATGCACACCACACACTGACCCTAAGTGAAGAAGCACCTGGTTAACACCGCCTGGCAAAGACTTTAAAATTAATTGACACTGCACCCCCCTACCCTTGTCCCTTTTTTTTTTCCTTGTCAGTCTTTCTTCTTCCCGTCATCATTACACCCCCAAGGTGTTTATCTCGGCGACTTCTTGGCCTTCACCCTCAGTTTCTGTTTAGTCGACTTCCTCCTACCCGTCGTTCTCGAGTTATTCCTCCCCCGAGTCCGCACTCCGACTCTTCTTCTGATTGTTCGGGTTCTCCCCCTTCTCTTGGTTCTCCCCCTGTTGCTCTCGCCATGTCGACCTCAGGGCCTACTACCAGCAGTAGCCCCAGTTCTACTGCTAGGTCTGTTTCTAGTGGAACCACTACAAGACCTACCTCTACTGCCCCTTTGCTCCCTTATATGGTCGGCCTTAGTCTCCCCGACTTTAATCAGCTTATTAATGATCCCATCCGCCACGATGTCATTTGGCATGCTATGCCTACCAAGCTCCCCTCTGACATCCCCAAGTTCGAAGGCCTTGCTAGTAAAGATCCCTCTAACCACATCCGCTCTTTCCACATGTGGTGTTATTCTAATTCCATCACCGATGACTCCATCTGTCTCCGTTTTTTCCAACGCATGCTTACTGGCGAGGCTTCTAAATGGTATGTTGACCAAGCCACCTCTTCCCATACCACCTTTTCGACCATCGCCCAAGCCTTTTTGTCTTATTTCCAGCTTCCTCTCCGCTATGACACCGGTATAGAACTTTTAACTTCTTTTCATCAATCCTCTTCAACCCGCCTTTCCGCCCATGTCCAGGAATGGCGATGACGATGAAGCCTGTGTCGCGCTCCCCCCTTTGAAGACCGGGTTTACATGGACTGGTTCCTTCAATCTCTCCTCCCTCCCATTGGCAAAGATGTTGCATCCCACTTTCCCCAAACTGAAGAAGCCTCTCTTCAGATACCTTTGAAGTATGACCTTATTTATGCTCAATCCGGTTATGTTTACACCGTCCTTCCTGACCTTCCCAGGCCCGGTGGCCCTGCCGCTTCGAGCGCCTCTCATTCTGCTGATGGTATCGTCGGAGCCCTGTCCCATACCATCGTTCAACCTCTTCTACCCTTTGGTTTTCTTCCCGGAGGGACCAGCACCACCAGCACCTTTCCCTCTCCCGGTCACATGTACCCTGGTTATGGCGTGCCTCCCCCCTTTGCTCCCCCTCCTACTTATCTCAATGTTGCCCATTCTCACCCTTACCACTATCCGCAGCCTGGTTTCCTCCTCGTCAGGTCCTACAGAGCCTCTATCGACAACCAATGGTCCCTTGCAACTCCCTCCACCCAAAGCTGAGGTTCATACTAAAATTCCTAAGGGCCCATTACGCCGAAATGCTGCCTGTGCTCGAGCTGCCCATTCATACAGTATAGTAGATGATCTGGCACAATCTCCTGCTGCCATTTCGACACTAGAACTCCTCCAGTCATGCCCTTCTCAAAATAAGGCGCTACTATCTGCCGTGGGTGCTGTAGATCCTGCTGACGACCAATTTATTGTTTTCTACGCTCGTCAATCAGACCATCCCCCTCTTCCTCCTTCCGTTGCTTTCCAAATCCCAATCAAAATTCGAAATGCCAATGTCACTCAGTGTATCATTGATGAGGGGGCATCTACCTGTGTAATGCCCGTTTCGGTTTGGAAACAACTTGGATCTCCTGAGTTGGCCCCTTATACCATCACCCTTCATGCATGGGACGGCCATGCCTCCCAGCCCATCAGCCTTTTCCGTAACTGCCCTATCACCCTCGCCGGTAAAACTATGTGTGTCGATGTTAAAGTTATTGACGCCCCTCTTGATTATAACATTTTGTTATGGCGTAGTTACACCTATGCAATGTCTACCATCCCCTCCGCCGTCCACCGCAAAATGTTTTTCCCTCATAATGGAAAAATTGTCACCATCGACCAGTTGTCATATCATGAGCCTAAGTCTCATACCTCACCTGAGTCCACCATCTCTACTATCACCAATAAGAAAACTATGGATTCTTTGACTAGTGTTTCCCCTAGCGTCTACAAAGACTCCTCTTTTCTTGGCACCTTCCCCGGTCCCCCCCCTCCTCCTGTCTCCGATCCTAGCTCGGCGAATGTTTGCATGATGCAATCGTCTCAGGCGGCCCTCCCGCAGCCTGCTTCGGCTAGTCAGCAACCTCCCCCTCATCTAGCACAACCTGCTCCTAGCCCTTCACCTCAGCTGATCCAACCTCCCCCTCCAGGTCCTTCCCCTCCCCTCCACACTCCGGAACCTCCTTACCCTCCCGAATCGATTCTCACAGGTCTCCACCATCTAGGAGCCGTCCCTCCTGGCCATTACTCCGCCGGTCAAATCCTTTTCCTTGGTCCCCCCCCTGGCGTCTATTCATTTCCTGTCATGGCCACTCTCTCCCTACCCAATTTAACTTTGGGAATACCGGTATGGTACCTTACTCCTCCAACCGAGACCCCTCCCGGCCACCCTAAACCATACATCGATGTGACACCAATCCAACCGATTCCCGTTGCTCCTCCCACCACTACGGTGCCCCTAGCCCCTTCGCATGACCCTCCTCATGATGCGATCACTACGAGCAAGAAACAAAAAAATCGCAGGGGGGCATCCAAAGATAAGGCCACTGCACCCGACCCTACCCCCCCTCTGCCCACCAAACCTTGCACCTTGTGTGATGCTATCGATCACGCCACCCATACTTGCCCTGATTTGCCTCGTATCCAACCCATGGTTAAAGTCGCGTTCCCTGAATCGACGGCCCCTGAAACCTCTGTTTCCTCCTCACCTGTCACCAAGAACCCAAAGGCTCTTCGCACCAACAAACCCTGCACTTTATGTGGCGTCCATGGCCATTATTCTCACCATTGTCCTCACCTCACGCATTACTGAGCCTCTTTAGAGGTCATTCATGAGTACGAAGTTGAACAACATCAATCTACCTCGCCCATCCTTGCTTAGTATGCGTCAAGTTTACTTGAGGATCCCATCGCTCCCATTAACATCCCTCCTCCTGATGTTGAGATGTCCGAGTCTACTGCTCCTCTCCTGTACCTATCATCCTCTGCCCAACCCTCAGAGTACATTCCCCTCGAATCCAATCCATCTAGTTCACTTGCTCCCCCTTCACCATCGTTCTTGGGCTCTTCCGGTATCAACCCTCTCTTTACTTGATCCTCTATCTTTCCTCCTGATGACCCATATATGCACCTTTCTTCTTCCCAGACTGATGATCTAGGTAGCTTTGTAGCCTCTTGCGGTGTCTACCACCTTTCCCCATCTTCACCTAGTCCCGATACTCCCATCCATCTCTATGATGTGCGCCGCAGCATAGCTCCCCGACCTTCTTCCCTCTTATTATCTTGTGATGCTATTCCCTCGTCCCTCTCATCCACTCATTTCATTGGTTATGCTGATGGCGCTAGTCGCTATTCCCGAAACCTCGCCTCAGCCGCCTGGGCCATCTTTACCCCTATGCATACCCTTGTTCTTGCAAATGGGGTCTGTGTTGGTACCGCCACCAATAATCAGGCCGAATATGCTGCAGTTCGTGGTCTCTTAACTAACGCCCTCTCCCATCACATCCTCCATCTGCACGTTTATTTAGATTCCTTGCTTATCGTCTTACAACCTAATGACGTCCACCGTGTCCATAATCCGATCTTGTTTCGCCAATATCTACGTCTGAGACTTTTGATACGTGAATTTAGATTTATTTCATTCAATCACATCCCTAGAAGTCACAATCACTACGTAGATCAAATTGCAAATCATATTCTTGACTGGAATTTATCACAAATATGACACATCATTTAAATGTACATCAACCATATATATATCATATAACATGTGTTTTCAGAGTCCAATACTTTGAAACATATGACATGCCCATAGCATGTTACATAACCAAAACTACAAAACTGGGGGACACCACTTGCCCCTACATACAATACTAGGGGGCACCACTTTCCCCTACATACATACTGGGGGGCACCACCTGCCCCACACCTAATCACTCTCTGGAGGCTCCCGAGCCAACGGCTCTGCTCCTGCAGCTCGTAGATCACGCACCGTCTGACTGACCATCACCATACGTCGCATGATCCCTCGCCATTCCGAGGGGAGTCCAATACAAAAATCTATGTATCGGTCATCTAAATCTTACCAACCACGCTCCGACATGCCGGTCAATAGTCCCTCACATCTACGACGGATATCCTCCACCAGTGCGGCCATCTCTTCATTTTGTCCTGTGCTCGATCCACTTGCACCTATAGCTCCTGCTGCTGCAGGTCACCCCATATATCTGGTCGGTTTTACCAGAGCTATATCTGCATCCCAAACAATATAAGGATTAGCGCCATGCATTCTAGTCACCAACTATAAAAGGAACATAACAGATTAGTTGCTTGTCACTTACCATCGAGACCCCATACTCGACCAGGTGGTAGAAGCAAGTCCGGATCTCCCCAATAACTCATCCCACTATAGGGATAGTTGTCTATGTATAACGTCATCTGATCCCAATGAGCAAGAAACTCTGGTCGAAGCACCCTTCCGACCGCCCCTCCTCCTCCTCTACTCAATAGTCGTCCCCACCGATGCATCCAGGGCTCTCTCGGGCCCCCATCAGGCAACTGTATACGAGGTCGTAAGGTTGGGATCTTCTCAAAGAAGAAAGAGCACAACATCGTCCCATACGCACAATCATGATTCACCTGCCGCTTACATAGCGACAACTGGCGTTTCAGTGACGCCAACATCATCTGGGCCCACCCATAGTAGGTCCCACCCAACACCCATAGTGATGTGATGGAGCACGTGACTGCCCAAGATCCGCAACACCGCTGTGGCCACTGCCCAGGTCTCCAACCTCTGTAGATCCCCAATAGATATCCGAATCCCATTGACTCGAACACTCGGTCGACAATGTCGTTCAACAAACTCCATAATGTTACGCCCCCTCGGTAACACTGGCTACGTATTCCCCACCATCCCCAATGGAGGGAGACCAGTCAAGAAATACAGATCCTGGACCGTCAGCTCGATCCTGTGCCCCTGCACTATAAAAACCTCATGATCTAGATCCCAATAACTGATAATCCGGGCCAACAAGGGCTCACCAGCCCTCATTAAAGGGTTCTCCAAAAATTTCAGCACCCCAAATCTAGCCAGTGCATAACGGACACCCTGATCTGCTTCAATATCTGTCCGCAATGCACCTAGATCTCTTTCTCTCCATTTGATCCATATATCTGCCATATCTACACAAAAACACCATCTTTGTCAGTCTACAGATCATCAACACTGGATTAGCTCACACCAAAACTAAATCTCAGCCCAAAACAGCACTGAAACCCCCTCCCTCTCACAAGTCGCACTTTTCAACCAAATCCTGGGCCAGGTCGCACCTTTCAGGCCAAAACCTGCGTCCCAGGTCGCATTTTTTGCCCCAAAAAGTGTGACTCGGCCATGAGGATGAAGTAGGGCCAGTTCCTAAGATTTTAGACCCTAATCTGAACTTTGAATCCATCAAAACAAAGAGTAGGATTAAAACTCTTACCTGCAACTGACGGATCACGATTCCAACAGTCGGTTTATCCGCTACGATCGCCGCAATATTTAGGGCCTCCTCTCCTCTCCACATTCACCATATCTACACAAGAAAATGAATGATTTTGGAGGGAAAATGCCTTATTAGAAGAAAACCCCTGATTTGTCTTTCGCCCACTGCGACCCAACCGTAGCCCCGTTTGACAAACCGTTCGCACCGTTGGAAAGCTCTCATCGAGCACTACAATGGGTATCTGTTAGTTTTTCATGTTTTAATACTTCACCAAGACACATTTTGTCCATGAAGGGTCTCTCCATCTCTCTTCAAAATCTAATTTCTTCACTTACAACACTTGTAATTGGGGCACCACTTTGCCTCCTTACTTGTTCTTGTTTGTGATGATTTTCGTCATGAGCTACCCCATTGTACTCATGCTTTTACAGGTCCCCATTTTACCTTTACTACATGGCAGCACCAATGAGTCACCCTTGTTTAGAGCACCTACATAGAGTCTGCATCCCTCCTCGAAGTATGTGTCCGATCCCTTCACATCCCTACATTATGCCCACCATCATTTACCCTCATTACAATTATATCAGCTGCCACCCACAACATTCATACCCTATATGCTCTAACAAGGGAAGTCGCCCATCCGCTCATTCGTATCCCCCCTTCCATCATCATCATCACTGCCTATCTGTTCGTTTCTCTATTATTTCCTCTCGTGCCTTAGTTGGGGTTCCCTCATTGCCTCACCTATGGCAAACCTACTTCCGTCGACATCAAATTATCTACTCCAGAAGCCAGGTCTAGGGGGCAGTATACCTTGGTTCACGCTCTTTTTTTTAGCCTGATCGTGATTTCTACGCTTGATGGTTCAGTGATGTAGCAACCGTCATTCGTGATTCCCGGGTGTGTGTGAGATGTCCCAACCCTCCTGAGGGGGTGGCCCTCCAGGTAGCCCCCCACATGCCCGGATGACTTTGTCACTTCAGTCCTTGATGCAGCTCCTCTCATTTGACGATATTGACCTCAGTCGCTTGCAGCACCTTTTCGACTTACTTGTATCAGTCAAATTTTGTGAGCCCTTCCCCGTGTGTAGGGGGCATCTGGGTATATTTGTATCTCATGTACTACACTATTATAATATAAGTCTTGATGATTATTCCAGCATAGCATGTATATGAAATTCATCATTCTATTTTCTCTGGCTCATGTTTTGGCCAGCACCTCTTTCATTATTGCATTCTGTGGTTTTCCGAGTGCCTTATCTTTTGTACTATTGTTTCGGCGGGCATAGGTATGCCTCCCCCGCCGCCTTTCGCATTGGTACCCCTTCATATATTTGAGACGTGTTGCACCTGTAAGTCTCGTCTCCTCAGGGTCTAGTCTTTCACACACTTTAGATTACCATACAGTCCTCTCTCTCACTTCCATCTTACTATCTAGTGATTGAGTTCTTACAATGTACTTCCGTTATACGATTTGCTCCTAACACTTGTACGTTGGGGGGCAATCTGTTACACCATTTTTTGGTCATCTAACCTATTATTATTAGATGAACCCAAGTACACCATGTAAGACCAATTTTACCTAAAGTAAAATTTCTTTCACCACATTTATGTATGTTTCATGGTCATATTTAACCCAAAATAAGGATATCAATTAAGTAAATCATTATTTATTTTATTGTTTCCTAAGAATAAGTTATTTAAATCACTATTTAAATCATATTATTAGTTAAATTTGACTAAATCAAATATAAATAATTAAATAAACCATTATTTGTTTAATTATATTCCCCTCATTTCCATTAAACAACAAATAAATCATTTATTTATTTGTTATTTATAAATAAAGGAATTGACCCAAGTCAAAAACCCTTTTCCCTCCAACAAATATAATAAAATATTCCTAAAGGGTGATTCTAGAAGATGATTAACAATATTTTATTCATGCACCGAGTTCTAGAACACCCCAATAGTTTGTTATAAATAGGAAGGTTTTTCCCATTCATTAGTCACCTCCATTGCATTAGATCACACTAGATCTACTCTTGGTCACCATTTTCATTTGTTTGCATTTTGAACTCCCATTGAGTTCCATGTTAGTTTGGGTTTTCCACATTAGTAAGAGAGAGGAACCGTAAATCTAAAACACTGAGGACTTCCAAGAACCCAGCCCACTGAGGAGAACCAAAAAACACCTTTCTTGTTTTCCTCTCAGGTGCCCCATTATTTAATATAATAAAAAGATTCTTTTAAACATATGTGTTCTTGTCTTGTCCATTGATGCTTATACTTTACTTTATCTGCTTAATATCTTCCATATTTAGATCTAGATATATGCAGCTTATTACATATTTTAAGATATTTTGCAGCCATAATTAATGTTAGGGCTACTTGATATGCATAGCTAAATTGATCTTTTACGACAAAAGATTCATGCTAACACCCTTCCACTCTTTAATAAAGATTGTTGTTCATTTTCCCATACATATGTATCTATTTCTTGTGCAATGTATTCTTGAATGATGTATGTATTTCATATATAATCAATTTTATTTGAGTAAGATAAGTAGATATCTTGTATATTGTATGTTCTTTGTTGTTCTCTATTTGTGTTTGCAGGAATCGATCTAGAGACTTGAGTTGGATTGAGAGTGACGGCAACAATGACAAAAGGAGAAGGAGAAGTGAAAGAATCACAAGTAGGCTCCTTTCCCATTCTGTATATATGCTTGTTTTAGAGAAATAATAGTTATTCTTTCCTCTGTTGTTCTAAGTGATAAACACCACACTTAGGGAATTTGGTTTATCCATATATCACAATTCCGTATAACAAATTGGCGACTCCACTAGGGAGTATCCTATCATTCCTGGTGTTTTTTCCTTTGTTTATCTTCATCAATAGAATCTAATTTTAGTTATCAGTCATTTGAGTGAAAAAATTGCATTAGAAGTGTGTCTAGTTGCTTGATTTTTCAATCTTAGCTGTGCCCAACGCATTATTGGTCAAGACATAGTGCACTGCAGTGCACTGTCTCCCACTCAGGGGTGCTCTACAACAAACTATCTCCCCTTAGAGACTATGTTTCCCCCTCATCCAACCAAATTCCATCAAAATTTGTCATTGCTTTCAGTTTCAGCCACTTTTTTACTGTATTATCAGATGTCTAATACCTATTAGAGACCAGTAAACTTTCATGCTCTTCTTACTTTGAAAAATAAATTTGTTCAATGATTCATTAGTGTTTTTATTTATCATTGGAAAATCAAATCCAAAGTATTTTATTTATGCATTAGATCAATTCTATTTTTGAAAAGGAAATTTTTTTTTTCATTCCTCATTTCCTGTAGGAAAATTGTAGTTCCATTCTTCATTTTCCTAAGAGAAATTGTTGTTTCATTCCTCGTATCTCATAAGAAAACACTTTTTGATTGATTTATGCATATAGTTTCCTTTCTTTAAATCACATTAAAGGGAGCTGAAAAGAAAAACATGCATGTGCGTATAGTGAATTGTGTGTGTTGCATAGGAACAAGTTAGTAAAATTGCATTTAGTTTGTGATCTTTGTTGTTTTCTCAAAAACTGATTGCTCTTTCCCTTAGTAGCTAGGATTTTCATTGAAAAGGCTAAATTGAAAAGTTTGCTTATCATTTAGTTTTCATTTTAGGAATTTACATTACATCACACGGTGAACCTTAAAAACAAACTTTTAAACAAGATCAAACATAAAATTTACATCAATCAACCTAAGAAAGAAATGGAACATTAACGATAACATTTAGAAGGTCTAGGCTAGAGATGTGTTCTAGCATCGTTAAACATAGTAGTTGTCGCTAACTTATCTGCGATAAATTCTGAGTGTGATACCTCACTCCACGTACCTTCGGGTATATATGGTGGTGTTCTAGTACAAAAAGTATAAGTGGGTTCTCTCATTGTGCAGTTTCGCATTAGATAGCGCTAATATGGACTTGGGCCTCCACGTATCTTCAGGTATATTTTGGAGGACAACTTTAGGTTGATATCCATCCATAGGTAACTAAGTAAGCTTCCTTGTAATTTGTGATGCACCGAACACAACATTCGAGGAGATTTCCTGCATGACTTCTTGGTTCGCCAGGAGGTATTCTGCAGTTCACAACTACTTGGTAAACCTTTTTCTTAGAATTACCCTTATTTTGTTTTTTTATTTATTTATCATAAAATCAAGCAGTCATCGTGGAAGAATAGCATACCTTTCCCCCTCGTTTGTGTATGCTAGCACTTAAACCACCTTTACCATCGAAAGGCATTTCTGGTCAGCGAAGGTGACATCATTCTACCAAAACCAGTACTATCAGTACCTCTGGTGTGACATCATACTCACATATACCAGAGTCGTCTCAAGTTTTTTCTACAAATCCTGGTGTTAGATTCCTATAATTTACAGTATCAGAAGGTGACTTATTATTTCTTATAGTTTTTACTGAAAATAATATTCCATGGCTATCATTTATTTTCAGAGAAAGAAAGGGAACTCCTGACTGAAAAAGAGCTTCAAAGGAATAAATCTGCCCTTTCGTTCAGTATAAGGAAGGAAGAATTGCTGATAAGGTGTGATGGGAATAAAACTTCATTTTTTCTCTCATTCCATTTCATTCACCCCTTTTTCCCCCTCATTTCCTCCATATTCTGAAATGCTCTAAATCCCATTCAAACCCCAAAAACCCACATGCATAACCTTTGGGACTTATTTCCTTATAAACCCTTTTATATTAAAGACCGAAATTTCATGGTTACAGCTCCACACCCACTTTAGGCCCCTTGATACATTCATATATATCACATAAACCATAAAAAACACCCGCACTTCCTTGATATCCTAAGTCTGAAACTTTACCTCTCTTTGCAGTCGCACATCGCAAGATTCAAAAGGTAAGCACCCCTGGGTAAATGTTATAGTCACCAAAGTGCGATGTACGGGACCGGTGGGACCCCTATTTTCATTGCATACACCTCAGATGCTTTGAAATTATTCATATTATGGTTCAGAAGGATTTTTCCATCACTCAAATAAACTTCACGTGTCCACTTGGAAAGGTTATGGTGGGGTCTGTTTCCCGATCGCAATCGCAAATCGCAACGTTTAAAGGACAGGCGCAGGAGGTAAAGTTAAAGTCAACGGAGTGCAGTATGCGATGCTGCAGTGGGACCCGATCACCATCGCAAATCGCAAAACTTAAAAGACAAGTTACAAAGGTAAAATGTTAAAACCGCGAAGTGCGATATGCGATGCCACGGTGGAGCCCAATCGTAGATCGCAAATTTTAGAAAATAAGTGTAAGGAAAAATGTTAAATTCATCGATATGCGATATGAGGTGACGTGGCAGGGTGATGTGGCAGATGACGTGGTAGATGATGTGGCAAAATGGCGTGGCAGGTGGCGTGGCAGATGACGTAGCGGATGACGTAACCTTGGCCCGCATACTGCACATCGCAAGTTTTAATAAATAAGAATGGAGGTAAATTGTATAAATGTTGGAGTGCGATGTGTGATAGGGTGGGGCCCAATCGCAATCACAAATCACAATTTTTAATAAATAACTACAAAAGGTAAATGTTATAATTTCCGGAGTGTGATTTGCGATGTGGTGGGACCCAATCACAAATCGCAAGTTTAATGAATAAGTGCAAAGGTAAAGTTTAGAAATTGCGACATGCAAAGTGCGATGATTAGTGCAGATGTGATGTGGTTCAAAGACATAATCTAAAGATTTTTAGATCTGGGTAAATGAGTTTTATGCTATTTTGTTTGAAAAGGGTTAAACGCAAAAAGGAAGGAATCAAGTAGTAAAAGGCTCATGTCGGGTCCCACCCATGCACTATGTCATTCAACCTTTAATTGCCCTCCACCTTTCCCCCTCTCTACTCCTCTCCTTATATTCGATGGCCCTTATATAGTTTCGGCCTCCCCGTGGTATTTGAACTTTATCATGAGGGGGAGGGGGGGGGGTGCGGAATGGGCGGTATCCCATACCGCCCATCCGGCTACGTGTCATGCCCAGGGCTATTCTGCACCCCCCCCTCTCCAAACACCGCTTACCACTCATAACCCCCTCTGAAAAGCCCTTTGCACCATTTACCAAAACGCTGCACCTTTTTTACTGTTGCCAATGCCGCCACGCCACGACCTCCATTATACATCCTCATCTGCCAACCGCCATGCCTCCACGATAGGGCATACAAAATTTGAAACTCATTCTACAAAGAAATAAGGTTAAACATGACTAGAAGGGCTTAGATAGAAGAGAGGCACCATAGGTCGAGTCGGGCAGCAAAAGGCATTTCATGCAGAATTGTTATGGTTATAACAGAAGAGACTGAAGGGGTAGTAAAACACATCAACACCAGCATCAATAAATGAAAGAACCTAGCCCTACACAATATTTGATTACCTAATGCATGTTTTCTTTAAACCAAAGCCAGATGTCAGAGCCTCCATTGGCTACCTCTTTGAAACCATCATAGCCACCCCCAAAGCTTACTATTTGATCTTCCAAGGAGCCATTGAAGCATTTGGGTCTACGAAGATTTGTTAAGAATTAATTCCAGAGGCGGTTGTTGTCAGTAATGTCTGAATCAGGCATTGCATGGTCACACTTGTCATTTTCTGCTTAATTGTAATCAATGAAAGGTTGTCGACTAAGGTAGGGAAACCGACTTAGTCTTAAGATAAATACTGCATACCTTAGCAGTATCAGGGGTTGGATATATTTTAGCACCTGTATTGTAAGAACTACTATATTGGAGCACTGTAATTTTGGAGTTGGACATCAAGAATCAAAGACCGTTTACAAGATTCTTGATTTGTGTTAAAATGGTGACATTTTACTTCTCTGTTTAAATGTTTCCATTGTTTTCCCTACTGCGTATCTGTTCATCTAATTGTAAATCATAAATTTTATACTAAGATTTGTTGTTGAAGCACCCTAATTCTGTCTGCATTTACAATCTGAATGTTTTCTGCTAAAGTTTTATTAAATAATTCTTAACTGCTCATTAGTCATTACTAAACCTTATTGTTTCTTTCACCTCATAATTCATACAGCTCTTAAGATCCATTTAGCACAGTTAGCTTGCCTTGTGATTTGCTCTTGATTTTGATGTGTCATTCCAGCCTTTTGACTCCATCGCTCAATGGAATAGTCCCTACAACCCTATTTGTACAACCATACAATCAATCAAACAAATAACCCCCGTCACTGTAACTAGCCTAATATCTGCAATTATAATCTTCAAGCTAAATCATAAATCATAAAAAGAGAGAGAGCCCTCTCTGAGTCTAGGAAGGCTAGGTCCTAGACTCCAAAGTGGTTTGATGTTTTCCTCTATCGCTTGTTCTTGCCAATCTTACAAATTCTGGAGGGCTAACATAATGGCGACCATACTGGGGACTTATTGAAAAGCTTAGTATTTCATCAGAACTCAGAAACCCCAGTCAAAATATTGTATGATTCAAAAATGTTCTAAGATTGGTATCTAGTTGTTGATGGTGGACAGTAACCAAATACATGAAGGCTACATCATTCACCTAGCGACTCCATGATTCAAAGAACCCAACTTTTGAACATTACTGGCGACTCTACATCATGTTGACCAGAGTTCTTGCTAAACAAGATGACAAGGTTTGTGGCAGGCCTTCTATCCAGTGAAGTTTTAAATACATTCAAGAATAAATTATCAAAATTTTAGCTTGATGAAGATTTCCTAGAGGTTGTCTTTATTATTTTGAAATCAAGAAAATTAAGTCCTGAAGCTAAAACATGTTTTCTGGAGACAGTTGTTGAAAGATATGAAACTGGTATTGAATTTTTGAATTCTCAAATTCAGTCATATAATTTCCGAGATCCTAAAGTATTCTTGGAAAATATTCCTTCCCCTAAGCAAGGGGAAATTGTACTACTTATTGGCTTACATATTGAGGGTGATTGTGTTTTCAAGTACCAAACTGAAGATGAGGTCTCAAGGTTGAAAATTGGGGATAAAACTGATCAACTAGTCATTGAAGGCTTAGAAGCAAAAACCATACATCATGCTTTTATTGATCCTATAGTAGATTATATGGAGGTTCTGTTTAGCTCAAGTTTACAAAAAAGTGTTCTTTATAAGGATCAAATACATCGGAAGTTTCCATTACATATTATAATGTTGGTAATGAGGACACATAATCAAGTTATACTATTGATTTTCCTTACAAACAGTCAAGTTGTCCATCCATTTCTGTTGCTACTTGACTGGTTGTACTGGCATTATTGTATCATTTAGAATAAGTATCAATTCAGTAGAGTAGGGTAGGTAGGTCTGCAAATAAGCTTAGTAATCTGAGCATATTTTGATTTTTAGTTTCAGATTTTTGTCCAGTTTTTCAGTACAAGTGTGTTCCAGGCTTCTGTTTTGCAGAGAGTGTTAATTTCAGCTTGAATACTATCAGCCACAAAGGTTTTGTAGCAGAATAAGTTGCAGGTTTTGGAGTCATCCCAATGGAGAAGGCCACTAGTCTATGATGTTCTTGACACCTCTTGAAGGAGTTGTCATCCCCAACTGGAGCCACTATTAGAGTCCTGTAATTTACAGTATCACAAGGTGAATGATTATTTCTTATAGTTTTTACTGAAAATAATATTCCATGGCTATCATTTATTTTCAGAGAAAGAAAGGGAACTCTTGACTTAAAAAGAGCTTCAAAGAAATCAATCTGCCCTTCTGTTTAGTAGAAGGAAGGAATTGTTGTTGATAAGGTGTGATGGGACTCAAACTTCATTTTTGCCCTCATTCCATTTCATTCACCCTCTTTTCCCACTCATTTCCTCCATATTTCAAAATGCTCTGAATCCCATTCAAACCCCAAAAACCCACATGCATAACCTTTGGGACTTCTTGCCTTATAAACCCTTTTATATTAAGGACCGAAACTCCATGGTTACAGCTCCACACCCACTTTAGGCCACTTTATACATTCATATATATCACATAAACCACAATAAACACTCGCACTTCCTTGATTTCCTAATTCCAAACCTCTACCTCTCTTCGCAATCGCACATAGCAAGATTCAAAAGGTAAGTGCCCATGGGTAAATTTTATAGTCGCCGAAGTGCGATGTACGGGACTGGTGAGACCCCTATTTTCATCACATATAGCTCGGATGTTTTAAAATTATTCATATTATGGTTCGGGCGGCTTTTTCCATCACTCAACAAAAATTCACGTGTTCGCTTGGAAAGGTTCTGGTGGGGTTTGTTTCCCGATCGCAATCACAAATCGCAACGTTTAAAGGACAGGCCCGAGAGGTAAAGGTTAAATTCAGTGGGGTGCAGTATGCGATGCCGCGGTGGGACACGATCACCATCACAAATCGAAAAACTTAAAAGACAAGTTGCGAAGGTAAAATGTTAAAACCGCGAAGTGCGATACGCAATGCCATAGTGGGGCCCAATCGCAGATTTTAGAAAATAAGTGTAAGGACAAATGTTAAATTCGCTGATATGCGATATGATGTGATGTGGCAGATGACAAGGCAAGATGATGTGGTATATGATGTGGCAATATGACGTAGAAGGTGATGTGGCAGATGACGTAGCAGATGACGTGGCCCTGGTCCACATACCGCACACTACAAGTTTTAATATATAAGCACAGAGGCAAATGTTATAATTTCCGGAGTGCAATGTGCGATGCGGTGGGTCCCGATTACAATCCCAAATTACAAGTTTTAATAAATAACTGCGGGAGGTAAATGTTATAATTTCCAGAGTGAGATGTGCGATGCGGTGGGACCCAAATCACAAAGTTTAATGAATAATTTTAATCCCAAATCACAATTTTAATGAATAAGTGCAAAGGTAAAGTTTAGAAATTGCGACATGCGAAGTGCGATGATTAGCGTGGATGTGATTTGGTTCAAAGATGGAACCTACATATTTTCAGATATGGGTAAATGAGTTTTACGCTATTTCGTTTGAAAAGGGTTAAACACAAAAAAGGAAGGACTCGGGTAGCAAAAGGATCATGCCGGGCCCCACAAGTGCACCATGTCATTCAACCTTTAATCGCCCTCCACCTTTCCTCCCTCTCCACTCCTCTCCCTATATCCGATTGTTATCCAATTTCGGCCTCCCCGCAGTATTCGAACTTTATCATGAGGTGGGGGGGGGGGTTTGGAATGGGCGGTATCCCATACCACCCATCTGGCTACAGGTCGTGCCTAGGGCTATTCCGCACCCCCCTCTCCAAACATTGCTTACCACTCATAACCCTGTCCGAAAATCCCTTTGCGCCATTTACCAAACCGATGCACCTTTTTTACCGTAGCCAATGCCGCCACACCATGTCCTCCATCAAACATCCCCGTTTGCTAGCCGCCATCCCTCCACGACTAGGCATATGAGGTTTGAAACTCATTCTACGAAGAAGTAAGGTGAAACACGAATAGAAGGGCTCGGGTAGCAAAAAGGCACCACAGGTCAAGTCGGGTAGCAAAAGAAATTTCATGCAGACTTGTTATGGTTAGAATAGCAGAGACTGAAGGGGCATCAAAAGACATCAGCACCAGCATCAATAAATTAATGCATCCATCACTACACAAGATTTGATTACCCAACGCATATTTTCTATAAAACAAAGCCAGATTTCAGAGTCTCCATTGGTTTCCTCTTCGAAACCATCATAGCCACCCCCAAAGCTTATTGTTTTATCTTCTGAGGAGCCATTGAAGCGTTTGGGTCTATGAAGGGTTGTCTAGAATTTATTCCAGAGGTGGTTGTTGTTAGTAATGTTTGAATCAGGCATTACATGGTCACACTTGTCATTTTATGCTTAATTGTAATCAATGAAAGGTTTCCGACTAAGGTAGGGCAACCGACTTAGTCTTGAGATAAATACTGCATACCTTAGTAGTATCAGGGGTTGGATATTTTAGCACCTATATTGTAAGAACTACTATATTGGAGCACTGTAATTTTTGAGCTCGACATCAATAATCAAGGACCATTTACGAGATTCTTGAGCTATGTTAAAATGGTGAGGTGTTACTTCTCTCTTTAAATGTTTCGTTGTTTTCCCTGCTGCGTATCTGTTCATCTATTGTAAATCGGAAATTTTAGACTAATATTTGTTGTTAAAGCACCCTAATTATGTTTGCATTTACAATCTAAATGTATTTTGTTGAATTTTGATTAAATAATTCTTAACTGATCTTTAGTCACTACTGAACCTTACTGTTTCTTTCACCTCATAATTCATACAACTCTTAAGATCCATTTAGCACAGTTAGCTTGCCCTGTGATTTTCTCTTGATTTTGATGTGCCATTCCAGCCTTTTGACTCCATCGCCCAATGGAATAGTCCCTGCAACCCTATTTGTCCAACCACACAATCAATAAAAAAAGCAACCCCCATCACTGTAACTAGCCTAATATCTAAAATTATAATCCTCAAGCTAAATCATAAATCATAAAAACAAAAAGAGCCCTCTTTGAGTCTAGGAAGGATAGGTCCTGGACTCCAAAGTGGTTTTATGTTGTCCTCTGTCGCTTGTTCTTGCTAATATTACAAATTACAGAGGGCTAACACCTAGTTCATCTACTGTTGTCATGATAGAGTCTTCACAGCTACCTGTGGTCACGATCCATCTAATCAGTGAGACCATACCTCCTGAACCCAATGTTGTTCAACTGGAATTTGATCCAGATCCCATCATTCTTTTACCAGAACATCTAGATCACGAAGTCAAACAACCGGAAGTTGTTCCTACATCGCTCCAGAGTCGATCGTAGCCATTGAGTCTCCCATATCACCCAGTCAACCACCTGAAATATATATTGGGTCTGACGACAAATTTTCTTCCACCTAGTTTGATTTCGATTGAAGAAATACCACAAGATGAAACACCTTCAACTCCAACTCATTTTGGGGGGGGGGGGAGATTTATCTTTACGAGTCTTTTCCTTAATCACCTCACACTGCTTTCTTTGATCATGTGTCAATTTGAGCTCCTATAAATCAGATAGGGTATACATTGGGTCATATGACCATGGCTGAGTTAATATCTCCAGTTGTACCATCTATTACAGTTGTGACAACATCTACTGTTGCTACCTTGTCGATGTTCACCACATCACCAAAGTCACATCTATATGGTGGCCCTTCCATCCCACCTGGTTACCAATATTTATCTGGAACCTTCTTTCATCCTCAAACCCATGGACTTCACCCATTTCATCATTTGGTATTCTATCTAGTACATCTCTAATAAGTACTAAATGGCTTGATCCTTTATATACATCTTTAGTGTAATATCAAGTTGGTCCATCTGGGTATATTCCATCAAGTACAATTTCAACTAGACTCCCGGCATTCAGAGAACAATATATTCCATCTTATTATACTCCTCATGTCGGGGGGAAGCCTATGGTCACCCATTTTGACAGTTATCCATCATTATATGGTTACCCTAATGTTGGAATGATTGTTTGTCAATGACAGCCTATCCTACCCATTTAACCACAAACAGTTGTGCATTCATATCAACTGGTTCAACCTGTTGCTCCCACATCTACTCCACTTGTTAATACATAATTACCCCTATTACAAGCTCAGAGTGTTGTACCTCAACCGTCTCAGGAAGGTCCTTCCACCCAATACCCTCAAGTATTGGGCGCTCAGACTCCAACTCCTTTGGCTGGTTTACAAAAACCACCTATATCCGTAATTATTTATTCACAAGTTGGATTACCATATTATGGGGTGTCACAGCCACAACCAGGTCTTACCTATTCACAACTGGTTCCAAGCTATTCTAGTTTGGGCTATAATATTTGTGGACAGACACCATGGCATCCACAAGCCCAGGTTTTGGTCAACAGAATCCTCAAGCATTTTCTTATCAAAATAACCCCTATCTTGGTTACCAACAACAAATTCCTTATGCTAGTGCTCAAAGGCCTATTTCCCAAGAAATTCCATCATACCCTGGCTATGCTCAACCTAACTTAAATCGCTAGTTTCCCTTTGTCCCAACTTTAGAATTGCCCGATTTAAACTAGCTTATCAATGATCCAATCAACTATGCTCCTTGGTGGCTGGCGATACCACATAAATTACCCTGGGATATTCCAAAATTCAATGGAAACCCTGGAGAAGACCCATCGATGCATGTTATGACTTATCATTCATGGTGTTCATATAAATTATTAAATTATGACTTTGTTCGACTACGCCTTTTCCAGTGTACGCTCACTGGTCCGGCTGCGAAGTGGTGCATTAAGTTACAGTGAGATTCATTTGATAATTTCACTGCCTTAGATACTACCTTTCTAACCCACTTCTAGTTACCCATACGATATGAAACTGGAACAAAAATCTTGACCAATTTCAAACAGACTATTGCTACTCACATTTATGATCATAGTCATGAGTGGCGTTGTCATCATAGAATGGTTAAGACATTTGATCCTGATTAGCTTCTTGCTGAGTGGTTCATTAAGCCCTTGCTGCCATATATCACTGGGGATGTGGCTAAGGGTGGCATTGTCACTGAAGAGTAGGTCATTGCTCGTGCCCAGTACTTAGATTTGATTTATACTCAGTTTGGCACAGTCTATGAGAAAATTCCCAATGCGTCGCGATCTAATTTTATTGTTCCTCTTCCATATAAGTACCCTCATGTCAGAGACAGTATGATCGTTACTGCAAACAAACATCACTCTACTGCATCTGATCCTGCACCTTCTTTTGAAATTCATGCCATGTCATATAAAAAAGGAAAAAGTGACAAGAAACCCGAAAGTAAGAAAAAGGGGAAAGCGAAGAAAAATCAAAATTCAATCCCGCAGGAACAATCATCTGATCAAAAAACTAGAAACAATCATAAACCTCGTTACTCTTGCATAATATGCAATGAGGAGCACTTTTTTCGTGAATTTCCTCACCGTGCCAAAGTGTCAAAATTTCTTAAGACTTTGAATGCATCTGCTGTCTTGATGGATGCATTTCCAAATCCAAACACAAATATGGTTATTACGCATCCAGCTTCTAGTTCCCAAGTGCTTATGCTATCTGTCACGAAGCCAAAAACTGATGTTTTGGTGTCAACGTGTAATAAATATTATGGTAGTCAGGCTATTGATCAACCTACTACCTCGACCACCAATCTATCCACGAAATCTATTCTGCCAACTGGTATTCCCAAGTTAACAATAAAGCCACCAAAAGGATTTGTCCATAAATCAACATTCAATCCTCGAGCCTGAGATTCTCAAAATTATAATATAGTTGAAGATTTGGCTCAATCCCCTTAAGTTATGTCGACACTTGAGGTACTTCAAAATTGTCCCTCCCAAAAGTAGGCTTTGTTGTCGGTAATTGGTGGCATCGAACTGGCTGATTCCAATATTGTAGTCTTTATTCATACAGGCTATGTGCCATAATTACCAACAGAATTGGCATTCTCCATCCAAGTAAACATTCTCAATCACCTCGTCCATTGTACTATTATTGATGAGGGAGAATCTACCTACATTATGTCTCTAAACTGTTGGAAGTCACTTGGCTCGCCAGGCCTATCTCAATCGCCTACGAAATTGAAAGCTTTTGTCGGTCATACATATAAGCCTTGCGATATCATAAATAACCTGCATGTCAAACTAGGGGGGAAAATAGTAACTGTTGAAGTTGAGGTCATTGACGGACCCCTTGACTACAACATTTTACTTAGAAGGACATGGGTTTATGCTATGACTACGATCATTTATACTTATTTTAGAATGATCACCTTTCCTCATAAAGGTATTATTACAGTCATTAATCAACACTCCTTCTTTGCCTCGAGTTCCCAAGTAACTAGAATCATTCCGTTAGTTCACCCACCCCAGCTAGCACTTCAAAACGTTTGTGTAGAACTGTTAAAGGATTCTTCCCTAATGGGAACCTTTGCATTACCACCACCTATGACGTAGGCATAAATTGCAAGCATAGAAACCTGCTACATGATATCTTCCACTCCATCTGGCTTAAGGAAGATTATGGATGATTATGAAGTTGTTACATTGGATGTATTTCTACCGCCTGACCTAACTAAGCTAGCATAATAATCAATCTACATGGCTTGGGCTTTGAATCTGAAATCATCGTCACTGATCGTTTGGGTCGATCATTAATTAGATTTTGGTACTCCATCTAATCCTTTTTCGTCCACTTTCTTAACTGATGAGGGCATTGTGGAATCCATGATGCCAGAAGGAGAACCTGTTGCACTTAAAAACTGTCACCTTGACATTCTGCTGACTATATGAGCTCATTAACACTCATACATGCCTCCTCTGCAAGTCTTACAACCTTTACTCCTCATTTCAAGCCCTGAAATAGGAGAAAAAACCATAAAAAGCTCAAAAACCCTAGGTACACAGGTAACATGAAGCCTGCCTATGTTCCTAGCTTGGGTACGCAGGTAATACACTGCTTACCTATGTTCCAGAATGCAGTTTTCCCTTGTAATGCCTACGTACCCTTCTCATAGTCAAAAAAGTGAGAAACAAAAGTTAAAAAGATGATTTGAGGTCAATTCTAGAAGCTTCTAGATGAGAATTTTTGGGGATGAGTAGGCTTTAATAAGGTGCATGTATCCCACACCTTAAAGAACTAATCCCTTGATGTGAGGAGGCTATCCCTTTGAAGGAGGATTCTATCCCTTCATAGGTGGAACCCTAACCTCCTCATATTCTCTATAAAAAGAGGTATTGGGTAGCCTCAAAGGGAGTTCAAGCTTTATGTGTGATTGAGTTGAAGTGCTGTTGAGATTTAGATTTCTTTCTGCTGAGCTTTTGAAAGGAAAGATCACATACCTCTATGTGCTCCTGGAGGAAGAGTGCAAGAGTTATCAAAGTAGAGGAGACTCCTACTTCGGACCTCGGGAAGGCCTGTTCAACATAAAGGCTAAGGTTGTAAGGTTCTTCTGTTATTTTAAGATTAATACAATCAAGTTTTGTTTTTCTCAATAAATTGTCATTCGATTGTTTATTTCAATAAGCTGTCGTTTGATCATTTATTTCATAGATTCCTTGATCCCTATGATAGGTATGTTTTTATAATTATTTGTTATACATGTGCTATTTAATATTTGCTTGTTTGTGATTGCAGGTCAACAAAAGACGACACTTTGTTGCAACAAAAGACGACACTTTGTTGCGACGAAAGACGACACTTTCTTGCGACGAAAGAACTCTTGTTGCGACGGAAGGATTATTGTTGCGACGAAAAAACTCTTGTTGCGATGGAAGGATTATTGTTGCGACAGAAGAACTATGGTTACAAATAAGCATTTGGATCTAAGGTAGGATCAACACCTTCATAGCATTTATTTGTAAAATGAATATATTTAGAGAAAGAAAAACTTAGTTGTTCGTTTGTTGCTAGATTGTCTTCTAACACTAGGGAGATCGATCTTGTTCGCAAGATCGATTTATCCGGCCAACAGAACCATTCGGAAGATCATCATCATCGTTCCCATCTTCAAGATTACAAAGAAGATAACCTTATTGAACTATATCACCCATCGATCAAAACATTAATTTTGAATTCTTTTCCCACTAATGCAATCGAATCTGAGCAAAACTTATCAAATATTGAAGAAACCATTTCTATCGATATTTCGACCAAACCCAGCGTTGTAGAAAACATTCATGTTGGCATGTCTTGTTCTCCATTAGAACTCAAAAATTATTGCTCTCTCTTTCGTGAATTCTGTGATATATTTTCTTGGTATTACGAGGAAATTCTAGGCATAGATAATAGTATCATTGAACACACCATTAAAATGTACCCTAATGTTATACCGGTACATCAACGCCTTCGTCCTATTTATCCGAAGAAGGCTGTTTCCATTAAAGAAGAAGTTGAAAAACCTTTGCGTGCTGGTTTCATTTACCTTGATTCACTTACTTATTAGGTTTCCAATATTGTTCCAGTTATGAAGAAACAAGGGACAATCAGAGTGTGCGTCGATTATCAAAATGTAAATCTTTCTTGTCCAAAAAACAACTATCCTACTCCCTTTATCGACCAAATTATTGATGATTATGTTGGGTTTGAAATATTTTCATTCATGGATGGATTTTCTGGCTACAATCAAATCAATATGCGCCCAGAGGACCAATATAAGATATCATTCATCTGTCCCTGGGGCACATTCCCTTATCGTAATCTCTTATTTTTTTAAAGAATGCTAGGGAAACATTTCAGAGAGCAATGGATTATGCTTTCAATGACATCAAGTACATTTTTCAACCCTACCTAAACGATTTACCCGCACATTCATAAAACCGGACTGATCACCCGATGCATTTGAGAGATATCTTTTTACGCCGCCGACACTACAAAATACGCCTTAATCCACAAAAATGTGTGTTTTGTGTTGGTTCTATTCGTTTGCTATGATTCGTCGTCTCAAAAGAAGGAATTCGAATCAACCCACTGAAGGTCCAGTCCATTCTTTATTTTTCTTGTGCCATCAAATTTACTTTAGTTACAAGAACTTCAAGGAAAGGCTAACTTCCTAAGGAGGTTCATACCCAAATACGCCAAAATGGCTAAAGGATTTACTCATCTCTTGAAAAAAGGGATTCCCTTCCATTGGGATAAGGTTTTGCAAGCTTCTTTTGATGTTGTCAAGGATACACTTGTCTGGGCGTAATTAATGTATCCTCCCAATTATCAGAGTGATTATTTCTTATCTATTGTCATAGTCGATACGACCATTGCTATGGTATTGGTCCAAGAAGAATATGGGATAGAACATCCAATATATTATTTGAGTTGTAATCTCAATGATACAGAAGTGAAGTATTCATACATCGAAAATCTCACCTTGGCGGTCGTTCAAGTTTTCCAAAGATTTCGCCATTATATCCAGTTTCGGAAGACCATTGACATTTCATATTGCAACCCAACGACATACATTCTATCACGATAATTGCTGGGGGTGAATATTCAAAATGGATCGTCATTTTACAGGAATTTGATTAGGAATTCATCAAATCCAAGTCAAAGAATTCTTTATTCTTTGTTGAGCTTCTCTGCAACCTTCCCTCTGATAGTACTACTACTACATTAGAACGATCAATTCCTGATGAATCTCTGTTTCTAATTGGATCACATGATCACTGGTATGGGGATTTTATCATTTATCACCAAACCCAAACTTTTCAGCCCGATACCTCTCGCTATCAACAACAACGTATTCAATACCAAGCCAAATATTATCTGATCATCGGCGATACACTTTATCGTCAAGTTGTAGATATAGTTTTAGGGAGGTGCCTCACTCACGAGGAGGCCGAGAAGGTTCTAAATGATTGTCATGCTGGGGCTTGTGGTGGACACTTGTCTAGATACGATAACACGCAGAAGATACTCTGTGTCAGTTACTTTTGGCCAACGATATTTTGTGACTGCATCCTCGTGGTCAGAAGTTGTCATGCATGCCAAATATTTGATTGTAAAATCCATAAATCTCTAGCACCGATGCATTCTGTTATCGTTTTGGGACCATTTTCAAAATGGGGCATTGACTTCATCACCTACAACCCTCGTTCGTCCAAGGGGGCATGGTTATATTATTGTCGCAGTAGACTACTTTACCAAGTGGTTCGAAGCAATGCCTACATTCAATAACATAGGAGAAACAACTACATTATTCTTTTTCAATCATGCAATCTCACGGTTTGGTGTTCCACAGGCTATATTCATGGATCATGGTAAGCATTTTCGCAATCACATGATGAATGAGTTGACTGCCAAATGAGGACTGTCACATGATAACTCTACTCCTTATTATCCACAATCCAATGGACAAGTTGAGGCTATTAACAAGATTCTTAAGCGAATGCCTCAACGAATGATAGGATTTCATAAACGAAATTGGCATTGGAGTCACCAATTTGTTATACGAAATTGTGATCTACTGATAAACCAAATTTTGTAAGTGTGATGTTTATCACTTAGAACAACAGAGGAAAGAATAACTATTATTTTCTCTACAATAATCAGATATACAGAATGGGAAATAAGCCTACTTGTGATTCTTTTGCTTCTCCTTCTCCTTCTGTCGATGTTGTCGTCACTCTCAATCTAACTTAAGTCGCTAGATCGATTCTTACAAACACAAATAGAGAAAAAAAATAACATGCAATAGAAAATATATCTACTTATCTTACTCAAATCAAATCAATTAGATATGACATAAATACATCATTGAAGAATGCATTGCACAAGAAATAGAGACATATGTTGGAAAATGAACAACAATATTTACTAAAGAGTAGAAGGGGAGGATTACAACCAATGGATCAATTTGTTGTCAACCTTCCCCAACTTCATTCTAGCCTCATCACATCCAGCATTATCCCAACATCATATCACTACTTTCACTTTCTTATCAAATGAGAATCCAACAACATAACTTTACCAAAATTCTTCCTCCCTAGCACTAGGATGAGTGCTCAATTTATAGGGAAACTGGTGATATTTTCTCAATGAATGACTGTCTAATAATAGGCAAGAAATGTTTCCAAGTTCAGAGGTGTTATATTGACACTTGGATTTAAAGTTTGACACATATGAACTCTTCTAGAAGGCACTGGGCATGTGGAGATTCCCGGAACAATGAGAATTCCACTCCTAGGTGACCAATGCACCCTTGAGTGTTGGGAAGTGCACTGCAGTGCACCCTTGCATGGAGGATTTGGCACTGCAATGCAATTAGTCCCTTGCAAATGAGCATTGGTGAGTGAGTAGGTCATATAACATATACTTCAAATCTTGGAAATCTCACAATAGAAGCCATCAATGTTGGGTATGTGTTATATTATTTCCACGACTAGTCACATGCAGGGGGGCGATAGACCCCCCTGTACATTGCAGCGGGCGCAACAGGGGGTCATATGGGGGGTAGAATCCCCCCCTATTCGGGGTCCGAGGCAGTGCCCTAGGAAAAAAAAATTGGACCCTATTTTTTGGTGGGCAGACCCACCCATGGTTTTGTGCATGGGTTTGCACATGGTTTTGGGGCATGATGTTTTTCGGCCCCTGGTATTTTGTAGATCCAGTCAAGGGAACTACGGTTATGTTCTAATCCAAGGTTAATGGATTGGGGTTTATGTATGCTTCGGCATGTATATATATGTGTAACACTAAAAGGAATATAATGAAAAATCAAGCTGGTCATCCCGATTTGGGATCCAGGGGAAAATCTCTTTGTATATCTGTTTTATGTTTTATGCTCTTGCTATTGTTTATTTTCTGTTTTTAAGATTCATTTGCAAATAATTTATGTACAAAGTTGAAACCTACAATCAATGCAATTTCTTCACTTAGGGCATGTAGCAACTGAAATATAAGGGGATGATAGACCCTATTACATTAGTCCTAGGGATGATGTCCAGTTTGAACAAGTCTTAGGGGATGATGGCCAAATCGACCTATAACAGCTACCCCCTAAAGCATGAATTCAAAATAATAATAGTATTTGGATGAGATGCTTTATGATGTGATGAGTAGGAACTGAAGTGGACAGTGACTTGCATCAATCTTACAATACATTACATCATGATATTTTCATCTTGATCACGAATTTCTAAGGGAGGCATTCCCATGCTCAGCACATAAACTATCTAATAACATGTACATAATTTAGAAATTCATCTACATTGGAATGTTTCCCAATCTAGACATGCATACATACATAGGCCCATGTTCGAATGATGATTTGTATGTAAAGCCATCATACAGATGATGTGTACAACAATATTGAAATCACAGCCCAGATGGATGAAACTAGATCTGGGGTCTTCTTATCTCGTTCACTCAATTATTCAGGTACATGTCTAACCATGCGAATATACAATTTGAAGTCGAACATGGCAATACATCGTTTGATTACCAACCAATGATGTGAGATGTTAACAAATGTGAGAGAACCAACATTGATGTTGATGTCTCTCAAGGTACTACAATACAATTTGCAAGGCATGAATAGATTATTTGATGTTGAAAGCTAAACAAAATCTTTCGGTCAAAGCTCTGGAAGCGAGAAACTTTTTGATGATGTAGCAAGCTTCAAGGTACTGGAAGATGTTTCTAAGTAAACTTCCTGGATGATGAACTGAAATTGGCGATGCACTTTATCGTCGTGGGGTCGATAGGATTTTAAGGAGGTGCCTCACTCATGAGGAGGTCGAGAAGGTTCTAAATGATTTTCATGTTGGGGTTTGTGGTGGACAATTGTCTAGATACGATACCATGCAGAAGATACTTCGCATCGGTTACTTTTGGCCAACCATATTTCGCGATTGCATCCTCGCGGTCAGAAGTTGTCATGCGTGCCTAATATTTGATCATAAAATCCACAAACCGCCAGCATCGATGCATCCTTTTATCGTTGTGGGACCATTTGAAAAATGGGGCATTGACTTCATGACCTGCATCCCTCGTTCGTCCAGGGGGCACGGTTATATTATTATCTCAGTAGAATACTTTCCCAGTGGGCCAAAGCGATGCCTACATCCAATAACACAGGCGAAAAAACTGCGTTATTCTTTTTCAATCATGTCTCACGGTTTGGTGTTCCAAAGGCTATAGTCACAGATCATGGTAAGAATTTTCGCAATCACATGATGAATGAGTTGACTGCCAAATTAGGACTGTCGCATGATATTTCTACTCCTTATTATCCACAATCCAATGGAAAATTTGAGGCTATTAACAAGATTCTGAAGAAAATTCTTCAATGAATGATAGGATTTATTGGCATTTGATCCTGTACTCAGCTTTGTGGGCATATTGAATGTTGAGCCCCAAAGATGCCCTTTTCTTTCACCAAATTTCACTCCATTCCATTTTTTCTTTATCAGTTATAGGCTTAAAAGATCAATAAGATTGATTAAAGTCACTTTAAGAATGCATGCAATGACTGACTTACTATACTTTTGTGGTTTTGTTGTTGTAGTGATTTTTGACTAGACTTAGCTACAGAATGCAGCCATTCTATAGCTAGTCGCATATTCCACAACCATCTTTATTTTCACACAGGTTACAGGTGTCACTTAAAGGAAAAACGCATATGGTTAAATTCCAAAACTCACCTACATCATTGCTTGCCCTCTACGAAGTCTGAGCAAAAATTTGTAAGCGGTTATGCACGTGGAGGAAGCCAAAACTAAGAAGTAGACTTCTACAAGGACAAGGACTCTGCAGATGTCTTCAGCAAAGTACGAGTCCTCAACAGGAGTTATAATTCGATTTTGATTGGAAAAGACACCTATGCCTATTAAAGTTATGTATTTTTCTTATAAGAATAACTCGGTGAACCGAGAGAGAGTTAGCTAGTTGATGTTTTATTGCTAATTCTCAAAGACTATGTTACTCTGTTTTCTGAGCGTTTTCCTTTAATGAAAGAAGTACAACTTTGATGCATGACCTGAAGCTAAGGAGTTAAGGATCTGTGTGTCAATCTAATTGTAGAGGGCTCCTACTGTCCGAAAGGCTTTGTGCATATTTTCTAGATAAGTGACTTTAGCTCTGTTTCGCTCTTAATTTAGGCAGTTTTCTGAGTTTCATGTTTTATGTTCATTTCCATCGAATATTACAGTTAATATTGTTCTCATGAATTATTCCAATATATCACTAACACGTGAATGAGATAGAGTTGTAGTACTTTGGAGGCTAATTTCATTTTGGTTCAGTTCTGTGCATTGTATTTCAAGTTTTATTAATTAATTTTAGTCCTGTTAAATTAGACTTAAAGGCCCTCGTTATTTTACAAACTAATATTGTTCTTAATCTCTTCTAACACATCATTATCATATGGACAAGAATTAGTTATAGCATTTTGGGTTCTTGACTGTTTTGTAATTTCTCATAATTTTATAACAACCTTTTTCCAAAGTTATTCAAGAGATCTCTAACCCTTGAATGAGGCTTGATGGTAACATTTTGAGTGGCAGAATGAGTTAATTTTAGTGTAATAGTTTATTTTAGCATAGGGTTACTTATTATGTTGCAGATAATCTTTTCTCAAAGTGTTCCAACAAATTTCTAACCATGGATGAGATTTTCTCTGTGACATTGTAAGTTGTTGTTTACTAAAAAAGAACCTCATTACATCAAACTTATCCTTTTCTCAAGTTGTTCCAACATACCACTAATAAAATGAATTGGACCAATTTTAATGTTATGAGTTACTTTTCTTGTCAAGTTTTACAATCTGTGGATTAGCATTTTCTGTTCTTAAGTTTCCATACACAGTTTAGAGTAGATTTTGTTCTGTTTTAGTGTGATCAGTAACTTCTCTTTGCCAACAATTTAGTTCTTTTCCTCCTAGCATAAAAACACAAAGCCAAAAACACTAGAAAAACACTAAACAAAACGAAGTAGGAAGAAGATACCTAGGCACATATAGTGCACCTCACTTCAACAGTTTACTAGCCCTGGTTGACAATTTATGACATCAATTTAGGAACACTAAGTTGATTAGACACCGAACCTCGGTGAGAAACACAACCGGATTTACCCCCTTTCAATTTTTGTATGATCTGGATGATATCTTGCATATCCAATGTGAAATGCCGTCATTAAAACTCGTTGTTGACTTGTTACCTGACACCTATATTGAAGAATTGCATCTTTTTAACCTCATCCATCTTGATGAAACACGTCGTGAAGCTGCATTGGCTAACGAAGCGCATAAGAGATGAATCAAGGTGCAATACGACCAACATGTTCAGCCTGACATCTTCTTAGAGGGTGACCTGGTCTTACTTTATGATCAGGAAGCTGATGTAATAGGTACATGAAAATTTGAGGCATTATGGCATGACCCCTATATTTTCAAAAGATTTCTTGCTAAGGGTGCCTATGAGTTAGTAGATTATGATGGAATTCTGTTGGCACAACCCTGAAATGGGTTGTATCTCAAACGTTACTATGCTTATACATGAGTGTAGTAAATTATTGAATTATATTGTATATATGCTTTTGATTTGCATTTACTGTCTTATTTTTTTTTTTTAGAGTTTCCTCGAAGTTAGTAATCCACTTTACATTTCACCACAGATGTCTGAATCTTTGGAACCATTCGTTGGGTATGCTGATGGTGCTAGTTGTAGTACGCAGAACCTATCCTTTGCAGTGTGGGTCATTTTCGCTCTGAACGACGAGTTAGTGAGTTTTCAAGGAATTTGTATCGGTCGTTCTACAAACAATATCGTTGAGTATAGCACGTTGATCTAACTTCTATCTGATTCCATTGCATTTGGTATTAACTACATTATCATTAGGTTAGATTCAGAGCTTGTTGTACTGCAACTTACTAGTGTTTATACTGTCAGAAATTGAACACTACATCGTATGTTCCTAAGGGTTTGACTTTTGGAAATACACTTTGATTTCATTCAATATCAACACATTTCCATAAACTTTAACATATTAACTGATTCCTTAGCGAATTATGTTATAAACAGACATTTGCAACACATGTAAGGACATATTTTCAATTCACATCACATAATTGAATAGGATTGCACAATAAAAATAGGAAAACAATGAAAACAAATAGATAGATAGTTATAGGTTTTTACAAAACTTGTGCCCAAGACACATTGGTCATTTGACCTCAAAATGTATGCAAAATGTCAAATAAAACTAGTGATGCTCTTGATAACAAGCTATTGATCTATCTATCCTACGAAATAGTTGCATCCAATGGTTATGAACACCAATAGTGTGGCGCTGCAGTCTCATGGGTAACTCTTCGATCCAGAAATCTGAATCCCAAGATTGAATCCCTCTATCTATTTTTGTAGCTCAGTAAGAGTCTTGATCATATCTAAATCCTGAAGGACTTCTCTCCCAATAGCCCTCTTCGTTGGCTCCTCTGCTCTCTACTCTGGCTGACCCACTGGTCGAACTCGACCTACATCTGCATACATGAAAATTTTAGTTTAGTCTTGGGAAACATCAAAATACAAAAACATGTATAAACCTTAGAAAAAATTAAAAAAAATGGTCAAAACTTTCTTACCAATTGCACCCCATTGAGCATCGTTTGGTAGAATCAAGTCTAGATCCCCTCGGAAGTCTATGCCTACATATGCATAATCGTCAATGGAAATCATCTGTCATCTAAACCAAGCAAAGAATGAAGTAGAGAATACGATGGTCGATTGACCAGCATGTCTAGCCATAAATTCTACCCATCTCTGCATCCATGGATCTCTAGGGCCAGATATACCCAATGTAACATGCTGGGGCTGCATCAATGGAATTTGCTCTAAGGCAAAGGAGATCAGGATCAAGCCATAGTTGAAATTCTTCTTCCTTCCTCCCTTTGTGTTGGTAAGTTGTTCTTTCATCTGAAAGAGGACATCTTCAACCCAGTTAAATATTGTTGGTTCCAAACACTCCAGTGCATATTGTATGTATGACCTGTTTTCCACATGTATAGTAGCGGAACTGGAAAGCTTTGCGATAGTGAATAGGATGGTCCTAAAAATAAAATCACGTACATCACGGATGTTTATTTTCCCATCCCTACTAGGTTCAATCCTTGGATGGTAGTGCTATAGTATGTAATCTCTCACTGTCTCTCCTCCAAGAGAAAATCCTGAAAGATAAATGGGAGAACCTCGCCTCGATAATCCTGTGAGAAAATAAATGCCCTCCATTAATATTGGGACCACATTTTCCCCAATGTGAAAATCCTGTATTACCGGATCCCATGAACGAACAAGGAACTCCAATAATTCCATTTTCTGCCACATACCTGACAATTTGAAGTACTTTAGAAACCCACAATCTTTGAGGGCTCTTACTATACCCCAATCGTTTAGGGAAATCATTTTATATTCTTCATGTTTTCTTTCCCTCCATGTAATCATCATTTTGATCCGATGTATACCTAAAACACAATCATAAGACTCATGAGGATCCATTTCATGCAAAAAAATTGGGAAATTTTGGGCACACAACAAAAAACAAGAATGAGAATTGCGCCCAACGCACCCCAAGTCAAGGGACAGAGCATTGCAGTGTATCTGGCCTTCAATTTAAGTGCATTTTAATGCACCTTTCGACATTCAAAGGTGTGTTTCCCTCTGAGCATAGTATATTTACCGTAAGGGGCTCAAAACCCTAAAAATTTACCATGAAATGCAATGAAAATGATATTAAAAGAAAGAGAAGGTTCATAGCTCCAACCTAGATTGAATGACGAGGAAAATTGTCCACAAGAATCTATAAATGCTTGCTAAAGTTTGGGGGAAAAAACTAGTTCCGAGCTCCAAATTTCAAATGGTAACTTTGAAATGGTAAAAATGAATGGTAAAAACTCTTTTAATAAGTCATTTGATTATTGAAAATCATATTTAATGTTGTGACTATGGTTTTTAACCATTTTTTGGTCATCTAACCTATTATCATTAGATGGACCCAAGTACACCATGTAAGACCAATTTTACCTAAGTAAAATTGCCTTCACTATGTTAAATAACTTAATAAACCACATTTATTAGGTTGTTTATGGTCTAAACAGGAAACCCCAAAAGGAAATATTAAACAAACCTATATTTGTTTGATTTTCCTCATGGAATAATTAATTAAAACATAATTTAATTATTATTCCTAATCATGTTTAACCCAAAACAAAGAAATTAATTAGATAAACCTTTATTTATCTTATTATTTTCTAGGAATAATTATTTAAATCTTATTTAGATAATATTCCTTGTTAAATATGACCAAATCACCCACAAATAATTAAATAAATCATTATTTATTTAATTATCCTTAAACCACTTCCTTAAAAAGATAAATAAATCATTTATTTATTTATTATTAACAAATAAAGGGATTTGACCCAAGTCAAATACTTTTTCCCTCCAACAAATATAATAAAATATTCCATAAAGGGTGGATCTAGATTTGGTTAACATTATTTTAATCATGCACCAAGATCTAGAATGACCCAATATTTTGTTATAAATAGGAGGGTTTTTCCTACCATTCTTCACCTTTTGTTGCCTATTAGATCACTCTGGATCTATACACTTGGTCACCTTTTTCTACATTATTTTCTGTGTGAGCTCCCTTTGAGTTCTATCTTTGTCTGGGTTTTCTACACCAACAAGAGAGAGAGATTCTAGATCTGAAGTGCTGAGGACTTCCAAGAACCCATCCCATTGAGGAGAATTGGAAACATCTTCTTGTTTTCCTCCGAGGTGCCCTTAATACAAAAAATTCTTTCAAAAATTGTTCTTGTCTTGTCTATTGGATATATGGAGCAAACCCTTCTTTTTACTGCTTAATGTCTTTCTATGCATAGATCTGGTTTTTTGCAGCTCTTGTCTTGATCAACTATCTGCAGATCTGAAGATATTGGAAGCCACTTTTGATGTTAGGGCTATTAGTTATGCGTAGCTAAAGTGTTCTTTTTTCGTACACATCGACAAAGGATTCATACTAACGGTTTTTTATTCATTTTTGCTGAAACAAGTATTTTTAATCCATTTGATGGTTTTATGAACAGGTTTTACAACTGATACAACAAATTAGTCATGCACACTTATTCAATAATGACTTGACCACAAAGCATACTTTTATCCTTATTTTTCGAGATTTGATAAAAATGGAAAAGGATTTAAGCTCACTTTTATCTCTTTTTCGAGCTTCGATAACTGCAAAAAAGGAACCCCCTGGAGTCTTATTTTAGCTCTTTTCAGACTCCGGTAATGTGAAAATATTGTCGAGCACTTAACTTTTCGAGCTCGTAAAAGTAAATGAAACAACATCTACTCAGTATAAGTTTAACCCTTTTCCAGACTGAGATAAATTATTTACGAAAAAGGAAAACCTTAGTCGAACATGGCTAAGAGGTTTTCTCGGGTATCATTTTACACTTTTTTAGACATGAGCGACAAATTTACGAAAAAAGACTCATGGAGTTTTCTTTTTTCCTCTTTTTCAAAGTCTCTAAATATGAAAAAGGACTGGGTTGTCACTGTCGTTAGGCTAGTTAAAACATAAAATAGCAACGGACTTGTCAATCATGGCAAGAATCGAGTTTCATTTACGCTAGACTCGTTAAATTATTAAATAACGATGCATTCGCCTGAAGGGTTGAATTATATATCAAGCATATGTTACCCTCCTCAAGATTGTTAAAAAATAAAGAGGTACTGGTCGAAAAATGACCAGGGAAAATTTGGGAAAAAGAATGGAACACTTTATGGTAGCAGGTCACTCTTGAACATGACACTTTCACTCCATCATCATGACTTTGTGGGTTGGGTAATCTTCTTTACGGTTCATTCATACATATGGTTCATCATACCTTCACTTCGGTTTTGGGTCAATGCTACCAACTCATCTCATTTTCATCAATATGTTCAAGAGAAGTCATCCAGTGAATCCTCATCCTTCTGCAATACTCATAAACCTTCATTTTCATGACTGTCATCCCTGAACATTGCTATATCAAGTCACATTTTGTCTCTGAAATTAGTAACTCTCATTTCACGAGAAAGTTGCTTCCTATTGACATCAGCTCATTATCCAGGAAGTTTATGTAGAAACATTTTCCAGTACCTTGAGGCTTGTTACATCATCGACAAGTTTCTCACTTCGGGACCTTTGACCGAAAGATTTTGTTTTGCGTTCGACATCAAATCATCTATTCACGCCTTGCAAATTGTACTGCAGTACCTTGAGATCCATTAACATCAATGGTGGTTCTCTTGCGTTTGTTAACATCTCACATCATTGGCTGATAATTAGACAATGTATGCCCATGTTCGACTTCAAACCATATATTCGCATGGTTAGACTTCTACCTAAATGATCGAGTGAATGAGATAAGAAGACCTCGGATCTAGTTTCATCCATCTGGGGTACAATTTCAGGATTTTTGTACACATCATTTGTACGATGGCTTTACATACAAATCGTCATCCGAACCTGGGCCGATATTTGTAGGCATGCCTATATTGGGCAACATTCCAATGTAGACAAATTTCTGAATTATGTACATTCTATTAGATAGTTTATGTGTTGATCATGGGAACGCCTCCCTCAGCAATTCATGATCAAGGTGAGAATATCATGATCTAATGTATTGTAATATTGATGCCAGTAACCATCCGCTTTAGTTGCTACTCATCACATTGTAAAGAATCTCATCCAAATAATATTATTATTTTGACTTCATGCTTTAGGGGGGCAGTTTTTATAGGTCAATTTGGGCATCATCGCCCAAGACCTGTTCAAACTGGACATAATCCCTAGGACCAATGAAATAGGGTATATCATCCCCTTATATTTCAGTTTTTATATTCCCTAAGTGAAGAACATTTCATTCATGGCTTTTATTATGAGATTTCCAAGGTTTGAAGTATATGTTATATGACCTAATAACTCACCAATGCACATCTGCAAGGGACTAACTATGTTTCAGTGCCAATTTATCCATGCAAGGGTGCACTGCAGTGCACTTCCCAACATTCAAGGGTGTGTTGGTCACTTGGGAGCAGAATTCTCATTGTTCTAGGAATCTTCACATGGCTAGTTCCTTCTAGAAGAGTCCATATGTGTCAAACTTTGAATCCAAGTGTCCATCTAACACCTCTAAACTTGGAAACATGTCTTGCCTATTATTAGAAAGTCATTCATTGAGAAACTACCATCAGTTTTCCTATAAATTGAGTACTCATCCTAGTGCTAGGAAAGGAAGAATTTTGGTAAAGTTATGTTGTTGGATTCTCATTCAATAAGAGAGCGAAAGTGCTGATATGCTGATGGGATAATCCTGGATGTGATGAGGTTGGAATGAAGTAGGAGCAGGTTGATAGCAAATTGATCCATTGGTTGTGATCTTCCCCTTCTACTCTTTAATAAATATTGTTGTTCATTTTCCCATACATCTGTCTCTATTTCTTGTGCAATGTATTCTTTAATGACGTATGTATTTCAAATCTAATCGATTTGATTTGAGTAAGATAAGTAAATATCTTGTATATTGTATGTTTTTGTTGTTCTCTATTTTTGTTTGTAGGAATCGATCTAGTGACTTGAGTTGGATTGAGAGCGACGACAAAAACGACAAAAGGAGAAGGAGAAGCAAAAGAATCACAAGTAGGCTCCTTTCCCATTCTGTATATCTACTTTTTTTAGAGAAAATAATATTTATTCCTTCCTCTGTTGGTCTAAGTGATAAAACGAAACTTAGGGACTTTGGTTTATCCATAGATCAAAATTCTTTATAACACATGTCATCCATCTTAGCTTCCATGCCAGCTTCCATGCCAGCCATCTTAGCTTCCACGCATTTCTTCAAACCTTCCATCTTAGCTTCCACACCTTTCTTCAAAACTTCCATTTCATTTTTTGCTTCTCTTTGCAAGAGAGAAATTTGGTGCACCTACTCTTGTAATTTTGATATGTCATGTTGCACTTCTTCATCTTCATGAGTCATATAAGAGATTTATGAAGGCTTAATGGGTCTTGAATTCATTTTAGGGGGAATTTTAGAACCCAATATTGATATCTATTCTTCAATATTCCCTTGGAATCAATTCAAACTGATTTTTCAAACAAGACTTATGCAATTCGAAAAAAAATACACACTTTTTTCTTGCTTTTGAGGAGCTCGATATTGAAACTGAATTATCTCTATGATTTTAGATCTTCAATATCTGAAATTTGGTCCTATAGTAGCCCTCTGAATTTTATTTTGAATGCCATAGGTATGACCTAATTTGGATTCTTCATGGCAAAGTTATGCCCAGTCTCCCATAATGAATTCACGTGTATGGCATGTCAGGTGTCAATGTTTCCTCCTTTAGCTCTAAAATTGATATAAAATAAACTACCATCCGTGTGATTTCGACCACATTTTACAAAATTCCAATCTGATGCTCAAAGAGAGAGTTAAGACAATTTTCCCACGGTCACCTCTTTGAGATGAAATTCAAGAGCCTGAAAAAACCCTAACTTCCACAGCTCATATCTCCTAAATTATTGTGAACCAAAATATGAAATTTTTACAAGAAGTTCCTCCAAATTTCGGCTTCTCGTGATAAAAATTTCAGCTTTTGAACCTTTGTAGAAAAAACGTTATAGTGAAAATTCCACAATGACCTGTTTGGAGCAGTGAAACCCTAGAATCTAAAGCTCTGATACCAAATGTTATGAAACCAACTCCAAAAATAGAAGAAGAGAGAGATCAATGCCTTAGAAATAAGCTAGTTCGAGGGGGAAACCTCCTTTACATTACATAAATGAACAATTCTTGGATGATACAAATGAAAAAACCTCCTTCTATATATAGGATTCGATGGGGTCACAATATAATCCTAGCCAACCTAAAAATAATAATGTAAGGGCACAATAATAACAATATGGGGGTTATAGGGGTACAAAAATAACAATAATGGGGATACACTAACAATAATAATCGACTACACTAGTAATATAGGGACCTAACATTTAGTTTCTTACTAATGACATCCATTAGAAGCCCAACAAAACTTTATTGTTGTTTTCATTTTTAAAAGTATCACATTGTATCATCATGTCTCACAACCCTTGAATTTTTCACAACACTTAGGTGGTATTTCCCTCCAATATTGAGAGAATTTTGTGGATATATGGAATTCCTTAACTTAACTAAGTAAATTTTTTATTTTTGGAGTGAATTTCTACATTAATTGGATGATAAATTATCTACCACGATTTCCCCCTTTTCTCAACCATGGTTGTTGATGGTTTATGGTTTCCCCAACAACTCCATAGAAAATTAGTTAAAGGTAATACATTGTAGAGTACAAGACCAATGATCCAATAAACAAATAATACCAGTGTTTTAGAAATTGTACATATGTCAATGTTGGAGGTTATTACATAGCATTACACAAAAGTGGTATGCCAACAATCAAATCCAACATATGCGATATGTCAAATGTTACAACTCTATAAAAAATTTGTTATAAGTAATACATTGTAGAGTAAAAAACCAATGATCAATAAGAAATAAATACCAATGTTGTAGAAAATGGACATATGTTAATGTTAGAGGTTGTTACATAGCATTATACAAATGTGGTATTTCAAGAAACCAAGTCAACGAGAAATTGATCCAATTATTAGGAGGCATTTAAAGGAATTTCCATTAAAAAAAATTAAACATGTAAGTAATAAATCACACAACAAACACATATATTTTTACCTTGGAACTCAAAATGGAAAACCAACATTCAATGTGATATGATTATTGCTAAGGATAATATTATAAAGGGTGAGCTATGCATTTTCAAATGACATTTTGATATATTCATAATTACTAACATGGTTTCTTTGAAGATTAATGATCAAGGTGATTCATTTCAATTTCATGAAGCCATTTTCCTTTTGTATTCAAGCTAACTGTTGATTCAAATAGTGTCAAATTTAATTTCATATTACAAAGTGTGGGTGCCAGTTATTTTGGATCTCTTTTGCAATTGATGTGCTACATGACTCAAATTAGAAACAAGTGAAGAAAAAGGAAAAAATGCATTTAACCTTCTTAATACTGAGCTCCTTAGTAAGATTTTTCTTTATTTTATATGTGTACAAAAGAAAACAAATAATAAACTAAAATCAAAAGGACTATAAATATTGTCTTTATGGTAACTAGCGAAACACAAGAGAGAGAAGAACATAATCAAATTTAAGTATGAAATAAAGGAAATAAGAGATCCTAGAAGAGAATCCAAAACAAAAGAAAACTGATAAATTTAACCCTAACATAAAATAGATAAATATTGATCTTTTTCTTTTTAAGTGTTGCAAGAATTTTTTTTTTTAAAGAATAAATAAAATGAAAGTAAGATGATTGAATGCAAAAAGCTAAAATAAAGAAAAACATGACCAAAATATCAACATACAAATAGATACACCACACAATACACTCTATATCACAACATGTATTTTTAAGTGCCCTACAAATGGTTGAACTAGAATTTTTTTTTTTTAAATTCCATGATGTTTTTAGGGACCATACAAGAACATTCCATGGATGTTAAAGAAAACAATACTAGGAATTCCAGACTCTTGACTTCAAGGGGACTAGTACACTTGATCTCAAAGTTACATCACATCGAAAAATTGTTTACTTGTTAGTGCTTAGTAAAACCCAAGCAACTAATTGTTAACAAAGAACCATAAAAAATCAATTTATGCCTTTAAATCAAAAGGAAGGCCAAATCCCTTACATTCATTACTCCCTTGGAAGACATCTTGCTATCAACAATTTTTCTCAAGTCCTACAGAAAAGAATTAAATGGAAATGAAAGCAATGAATGAAGCTCTTAGTGTACTTCTGTTGTTGTCCTCTCCTTATTTCCTCTTATGTTTTGTGATATGGGATGGTATTTAAAGGCACCCAATGGAAGGCCAATTCATTTATGAAACTAATAGGTGATCTCTAGAAAACCATAAACCTTAACCTTAGCTAAATCTAGATCAACTCAAACTACTCCACCAATTTAAGAAAATATAATAAATTTAATGATAAAAGACCCCTGAATCCAAAGAGATGAGTGGTATAATGGTGTGCATCTAGTTATGAGGCTAACAGAACTAACCTAAGAAGAGGCAGTGGAAAATTGTATGGCAACCAAAATCCACTCATCACAACAGTTTCTCTAAAAGGGTGATATGTGTTGCAAGGTGGAGGAAAGATTGATGCAAAGGAAAGAGGTCAAGCATGGTTGAAAGGTTGGAAAGCATGATCAAGGAAAGCAACATTATGACAACAACGAGTCAGACATTGAAGACCATAGTCATAGGAATCCACAAAGAAACAATAAAAAGAGTGGGGACCCCCTATAAGGAAATTATATGGACAAAAAAATAGACAAAGAGAGTCATGATGCTCAATTTTGATTTCACAATGGGCATTAAAAAGGATGCCCATACTTACATGGGCACCAAAAAAACAATTTGGTGTTATTCTAGGGTGCTCATGAAGTGTAGGCTCCACCACATAAGTTACAATATGCAAAAACGAATGGTTAATGTTACAAACTGATGGTGTGGACCCTAAGGTATAGTGAAATGGTGTAGGAAACATAAAAAATATAGTTGAAATATCGATGTGGATCGTAACCCTATATGTCAATTTTGATGGTATACCTCAACTCACAATGAAATGTGGTATATATATTTTGCAATTTATTTATATTGTTTTTGGGTTTTGATGGTGTATTATATGCATATATACCAAGATGACACAATTGAATAGGTTATGCAATGTAGTGCCCATTGTTGGGCATAGGCCAAGGATTCCAATTGATGTGTATGAATGTTGAAATTTGCAACAAGAAACAGTGAAAATGGCATCCATAAACAACATGACATACCTACACTAGTGTGGGACCACAGGTCACGTAATGATGGGTCCTAGCGATACATTAGTGTGCAATTAAATTTATTTAATAAATTTGAAATGTGTCTAATTTAATTATCCCTTAATTAAATTGGACAATAAAATGTAATCTTATCTCATAATCACTTGTAATAATTAACCGAGTGTGATAAACTAAGTTAACTCATGAATTTTGAGTTGAGGGTGGATAGTGAGCCATGCAGAGTGATTCTATGTGTTTTAGAGTTCAAGTTGCAGTTAGTGCATTAGTTTAATGCATGAGAAATTAGTTAACTCAATTAAGTGAGTTAAAGTCAGTTTAACTAGTTGTAACTGTTTTTTGCACTAGTGAGAGGTCAAGTGAATTAAATCAGATTTAATTCACATGCAGTGATATGTTATGTAACTGATTATAGTTGCATGCATGTCAGTTCTAGTGGAGACCCAGTTGAGACAAAGGTTAAAGGGAAGTTGACTATCAGTTGTGCTATTAGAAAACTGCCTAGATTCAGTTAAAACACCATAGGATTTCCCATGATACTTGCGCAGTCAAGGAAGGTTAATTATCCTAATTAATAGGTATTAATTGCCTAGGGATGGCATGAGCAAGGCAGGCTGATCAGAGGCTAAGAGTTGGCTAAGTACTAGCCCAATTTTGTCCAGATCAGTGTGAGATAGTTGGTAGAGTGTAGCCGACTCTTGTCAGAAGAGTGAATTGTATTTTTTCATGATTCCTTGGTGAATATAAAATAGAAGATAGAAGGGTTTTGAGCAGCAAGCTTTCCTCGGGAAAATATCTGTGTTGTGGATTGATTTTCTTCTTTCTTTTTACTTGGTGTGATTGTGCGATCATGTTTATTTTCCACAATTAATTTGAAGAAGGATTCAATATCTTGCTTTAGCATATCACATGATCGGATTGAATCCATTTATATACATATTTTTGTATAATTTTTACAATGAAATGATCTAAATTTTTTGGAAACACATGGGACACTGTGATGGGGATATGCCACATCCAATTGAATTTCCACATTCCTAAAGGTAGATGATTCCAATGATCACTTAGAACTGTAGGATTATTATGGAAGACATGAGAACATAAAAGGAAAATGGTCTCATGAAATAATATCTCTTTGATGATGGCAATCAAGACACAAAGAGGGTATACGTAATTCTTAAACTAGCGAGTTTAGAGTGGATAATACGGTGGCAAGATCAATGTTATAAATCCTAGACTTGACTCAATCCAAGGGTGGTACTGCATTGGGACGACGTGTTAAATTCCCCTAGGCCCAATTCAAGGTTTTGTTTTCCAACCTCCACCATTTCTAAATTTGGGAGAGGAAAGGCATCATGAAGCATAGTCTCCCTTGACTTTTCATATGAATCCATGACCTCCAAGATGGTTTTGTATGAACGAAACTAGATATCAAGGGAGTCATATGAAATTGATGGGGTGATGGATAGTGTGGGTAGAGGAGGCTAATCATATTCCATATTAGGATGGATACTTTTACCAGTGTCATCAGGTGGTGGTGGGACCATTGATGGGGTGATCACTTACATAAGATGTTGCATGGTGCCTCCATGATATTTTCCTTCTATAGGCATTGCTTAGCGATTAGGAGGTCTAAGGGATTCAATGGTGAAAGAATAGATCACATTAATGATGGAAGTAGATGGAGATGGGTCGAGTGGAGAAAGAGGAAAGGTGTCCATTAACAAAGATTCTTTGAAAATTCTTGCTCCAATTCTTTCAATAGTAATATCCTATAAATGGAACTAACTAACTATAGTTAAAATGCAATTCAGGCTTGAAAAATTTCAATTGGTCGATAGTGACTATTTTACCATGATGGGGAAACATTGTGACATGGAAGTCAGATGAAACAATAATAGTCATGGCATAAAACTAGCTTCACCCGAGTAAGAGGTTATAGTCTAATGGGGCATGGATGACATAAACTTTGATTGATATCAATTTACCCCCAAGCTCAATAGGAAAAGAAGGAAAAACCCCTTGAGGATGCAAGGTATGGAAATCAAATGCCTTTAACACAAACTTAGGTGGTGACAAAGTCGATGATCCAAGAGCTTTCCAACACTTTGATGACATAATACAGGTTGATTCCCCTTCATCCAAGACTGTTCGATGAACCTGCCATCTAAATATATGGAGCATGATCTTGAAGCTTATATGATGTGGATGATATGGTTTCAATGAAGTTGGATTGAAGATGATGATATTTTAATATAAGGTATATAATCCACTAATGGTAGTTAGAAGTGATTTGTGTTGTGTGGGGAAACCTTGTAAAAATTCAAGTGCAGACATAGTAGTAGGTGTTTGGGTCACATCCTCGATAATATTATAGTTGTGAGAAGACCTTAAATTTAGATTATGTGTAGTCTTATGAAGTGCACCTTTAGGAGTATGTGGCACAATTTTCAATGATGGTATATCAAAATTAAGAATACCATTGGGTTGAGTAAAGATCACATGTTTTTATGTGGACATGCCACTCTCAAGATTCCCATAGTTATGTACTCTAGTGATGACATGGATTTCTTGTTCCACTATAAATATATATTGCATAGATGATTATTCATTATTGGAAGAATTCCCCCCACTTCCACCTTGTTGAGGAGGTGGAGGGTTCGCAACCATATTTTGTTGCCAGACTATAAATGGATTCGTCAAGGCATATGGTTGACGAGTAGGGTTTTTCTATGAAAAATAAAAATGGATCTCATCCATCCAGGGACACTCATGAGTAATATGGTCCTCTCATAAATCTTGCAAAGAAAATGGTTCTTTTTCAGTTTCCTTAATTATATCACAGTTTACTATTTTTAGCAGTTTTTCGGGTCTTGAACTTCCAGAGCCTTTTTGAGGCCCTAAATGGTGTTTTTTTGTAAAGTCAGGAGAAACATGGAATTTCCTTTGATACTTCTCACTCAAAAGTTGTAGTCCTCTGATAGATATTTCTAACAAGGTATTGAGCATGTCAAACGGAGATCATATGCCAAGGTTACATCCCCGGGAAGTTGTCGTACCAATTTACCCAAATGGGGCCCAAAGTTTTGATGTTTCATCTCCTAGGGTTAGGTATTTGGATGTTTAGAGTTTTCCATTGTTCCTCGATAATAAATATGCCTTCGAGCCTCATTGTAACACAATTCAGAGGCATGTAGCCGCCACATCTCTTCTCAGAGATAAACTACCAATGCCCTAGCTAGTTTATTTCCATTATGTCTGTAAGCATATTTCAGTTATTTTATATTAATGAAACGAAGTGTTATTTCTGCTGCATCTTTGTATATATGGTTATATTCATATTTTTTTGCATTCCTGCATAAATTTGAATCATGTATAAAATGGACATATGTTAATGCTAGAGTTTGTTACATAGCATTATACAAGTGTGGTATTTCAAGAAACTACCAACAAGAAATTGTTCTAATTGTTGGTAGGTGTTTAAAGGAATTTCCAGTAAAGAAAATTAAGCATGTAAAGTACATAATCACGCAACAAACATAGATATTTTTAACTTGAAACTAAAATGGGCAGCCAACATTCCATGTGAAATGATTATTGTTAAGGAAATTATTATAAAGGGTGAGTTATGCATTTTCAAATGAGATTTTATTATATTCGTACCTACAAACATGCTTTCTTAGAAGATTAACCATCAAGGAGATTTCACTCTCATGAAGCCTTTGTCCTTTTATCTTCAATCTAATTGCCAATTCAAACAATGCCAAATTTAATTTATATTATAAAGTTTGGGTGAAGGTTATTTTGGATCAATTGATGTGCAATGTGACTCAAATGAGAAACTAGTGAAATAGAAAAAGAATGTACATCTTAATCTTGAACTCTTTAGTAAGATTTTTCTTTATTTTATATGTGCACTTAAAAGAAAATAAAATACTAAACTAAAAACAAAGGGACTATAAATATTGTCTTTATGGTAACTTGCAAAACATAAAAGAGAGAAGAACATAATCAAATTTAACTAAGAAATATACGAAACTAGAGATCCTAGAAGCAAATCTAAAACTAGAGAAAAATCACAATTTTAACCTTGACAAATAAAATAGAGAAATACTAATATTTTGCATTCTTAAGTGTTATGTGAATACATTTTTTTAAAGAACAAAGAAAATGAAAAGAAGTTGATTGAATGTAGAAAACTAAAACACAGATAAAAATGAACAAAATATAAAAAAATTAAATAGATATGCCATGTAGTATATTCTATATAATACCATGTCTCTTTTAGTGCCCCACAAGTGGTTGAGCTAGAATTTTTAAAAATTTGTCATGGTTTTTTTAGGGACCATAAAAGAATGTGTTAGGGATGGTAAAGAAAGAAATACTAGGAACACCAAAATCTCAACTTCAAGGGGCTTGATACACTTGATCTAAAATTTTCATCACCTCCTCAAATTTCTTACTTGTTAGTGCCTAGTAAAATACAAAAAACTAATTGTTCACAAATAACTAAAATCAATTTATACCTTCAAACCAAAAGGAAGTCTCAATCCCTCACATACATTACACCCTTGGAAGGAATCTTGATATCAAAAATTGTTGTTAAGTCCTAGATAAAAGCGTTAAATGGAATTTTTTGAAATGGCACCCAATGGGGGTTTTTGATTTAAATTTCCCTTAATTAAATTGGAAGAGAAATTTTAATTTCATCTCATGAAAATGTGTATTAGTTAACTGAATCAGAAATATTGAGTTAGCTTAGGAAATTCGAGTTGAGGGTCAAAGAGGAGGCATGTAGAGTTCTTCATAGATTTCAGGGGGTCTAGTTACAGTTATTTGTGAGTTGTAATAAGTTAACTCAATTAATTGAGTTAAAATTAGTTTAACTAGTTATAACTGAGAGATGAGCTAGTGAGAGGTCCAGTGAATTAAATTTGATTTAATTCACAATGAGTAATCAATCGGTTAACTAATAATTCGCTATAAATAGTTGTTGCATGTCAGTTCTAAGGAAGGCTCAGTTGACTGAGGTTAAAGGGATGATAAATATCAGTTGTATAATTAGAAAAGTGTACAGGTCAGTTATAGAGTCATTTGGAGGAAAAGGATGCATTGTGTAATCAATCAAGGGAATTTCCTATTTACTAGGGTGACAATTCCTCATGGAATGCGTGAGAATGACTAGCTGATCATAGGCTGAGAATTGGCTAAGTGTTTGTCCGATTTTTCCTAGATTAGAGTGAGACAATTGGCAGATTGCAAGAGTTTCTCTAGTGTGAGAAAGAATTGTATTGTTTCAAGGTCTTGACTTTATACATAATACAGATAGTGGGGTTTTAGGTAATGTGCTTTCCCTAGATACATCTTGTGTTGTGTGATTGATTTATCTATTTCTCTTTCTTCTATGTGATTGTGCGATCGTGTTTTGTTTCTGCAGATTTGTAGAAGGATTCAATATATTTTTTTAGTACATAATAAGGTCAAATTGAATCCCATTGGTATAATTTCTACATGGTATCAGAGCACCAGGAATCACAATAGAAGAGAATAAATTGATTTTGTCTTGAACATGTATTCAATTCTTCATATTCATTATTTGTTACCAACAGTAGATAAAGATGTCTTTCAATGGCTTGAGACTCGAATATGCACTCGAGGGAAATTAGAATTATAATTCATGGAAGGACATGATGGAGGAAGTATTGGAGGACAACATATTAAAGGACTTCATTGACACAGATATCCCTCAGCCCGCTGCGACCGATGCTCAACGACTTGATGCATGTAAGAATACTGTGGCAAAGGCAAGAAGGATCTTGTTGGAGGGAGTTCAAGATCATATTGTCTCGAGTCTCCTTGAAAAGGGGACTCCATATGCTATGTGGAATGCCTTGAAAGATCTGTTTCAGAATAGTAGCGACCACAGGAAGTTGTTGTTGAAATACCAGCTCAGGAAGGCTAAGATGGATATGGGCGACACGATCCAGAAATATTTTACCAAGTTCACGCAATGTCGAGATGAGCTCCGAAGTGTTGGGATCACAGTTTCCAATGATGATTTTGTGAGCCTAGCTCTTCTAGGCCTTCCCAAGAGTTGGCATAGCTACCAGGACTCTATGAATGGGAGGGAGAAGTTACCATACTAGGAGCATTTGTGGTTCGACTTGGCACAAGAAGAAATTCGGTGGAACATTAGAGGTGGATCCTCATCAAAGATGGATGATGAGGAGAATTGTGCCTTGGATGGCAAGGAGAAGAAAGGAAAAGGGAAGGCATCCCATTCCAAATCAGAGACCAGCAAGGCAGGAAATAAAAGAGACTTGTCAAAGGTGAAAATTTTCAATTGTCATGATCATGGAAATTATGCCACTAATTGCCCACAAAATAAGAATAACAAGAAGGCCTCAAGAGGAACAACATGTGAAGCACTTACTTCATAGTTCGATATGGACTTCTCTCTCATCGCTTGCATGGTGTCATTGGTGATGGGTTTGGTGTGGTACTTGGAAGTGGAGCGTCATTCCATATGACGGGCAACAATAAATTCTTCAATATTTTGGAGGAGAAAGATATCCAGATGCACGTCGAGATGGGTTATGACGAGAGGTATAGTGCTATTGGTGTTGGTACAGTTACCTTTCAGCGAGAGTCACATAAAACCATTACATTAAAAGATGTCATGTATGTTTCGAGTTTAAAGACTAATTTGGTTTTTTTTGCTATGTTGGTAGATCGTGTCTATGATGTGATTTTCAGTGAAGGAAAGGCATTCATTTTCACAAAGCCATAGGAAAAGTGAAAAATATTGGGGTTCGAGGAAAGAACCTCTACAAACTGGATGTAGAATTGTTTTTTGCATTAACCACACAAGTAAAGAAGGTGGAGAACTGAGACATCAGTGAATTATGGCATAGGATATTGGGCCATCTTCATCATGGTTCCTTGAAGATCATGCAACAAATTTATACAGGACTTCCAAAGGGTGCACTTGTGCAGAGAGACACATGAAAGGGGTGCACATTGGGGAAGTATACCGAGGCCACCTTTCACGATAAGGAAAGCCAAGCAAAGGAGATCCTTGAGAGAGTTCACTCAGACGTGTGTGGATCGTTCTCAACAACTTCCATAGCAAAGCACATGTATTATGTGATTTTTTTGCTGAATTTTCAAAAAGTGTTGGATTTTCTTCATGCAGAAGAAAGATCAAATCTTCTCCAAGTTTGTGATTTCAAAGCACTTGTCGAGAAAGATACAAGGAAGGAGGTGAAGGCGATGAGGAGCGAAAATGGTGGAGAATACATCTCTAATGAATTCAAGAACTTATGTGCCTCAGAAGGAATTCAAAGAGAATTAATTACACCTCATAACCCACAGAAGAATGGGGTTGCAGAAAGAAAGAACAAAATGATTGTAGGAGAAACATGAGCTATGTTGCATGATCAGGGCCTACCATTGCATCTATGGGTAGAATCATGCAATAAAACAGTATTTTTGTAGAACAGGAGTCCTCATCAGATACTCAGCATAAGCACGCCATAGGAGGATATTTCAGGTAAAAGATCGAATGTGTTGTATTTTAAAATTTTTGGTTCATCTGTTTATTTCCATGTGACCAAAGATGTCAAGAAGAATCTAGAGCCAACAAAAAATTTGGGGATATTTTTAGGGTACACTGATACACCTCAAAACTATCGGGTGTACTTTCCAACACACATAATGAAAGTGGTAAAAAGGGATGTGAAATTTGATGAAGAGAAAGCCATGCGATTGTCCCTTGAGAGGGAGATTAAGTTGCATGCAGTTGAGGAGCTCTTAGCTCCAAAGGATAAACCTTAGGTTGTGGAGCATCCACAAGAAGAGGAAAAAAGAGTGGAAGAAACCACTCATGCAGATCCATCCACCAAAGATGGAAGGAAGCGCACCAAAGAAGTTGACAAATTATTCCTAGATGCGAGAGAGAATGTGGGAGCACCCACATCACAGCACAAGCAGAGAAGGTCCCTAGAGCGGTACACTGGATGCATGTCTCTTATGAGTGAAGGTATTGTGATAGAACTATACTCTTTTGAGGAAGCAGTGAAACATCCAATGTCGATTGATGCCATGGTTGAGGAGTATGACTCCATTATCAGAAACAATGCATGGGAAGTTGTCCCAAGACCAATGGGTAAGTTAGTTGTAGGATCCAGGTGGCTCTACAAGTTGAAGCAGACAACAAATGGGAGTGTGGAGAAGCACAAGGCTAGATTTTTTGCCAAAGGGTTATCTCAGGTGGAGGGGATTGACTATGATGATACTTTTTCACTAGTCGCAAGGTACTCAACTATTAGATCCATCCTTGCACTCTCAACGCAAATTTTATGGCAGATACATCAGATGGATGTAAGGACAACCTATCTCAATGGATTTATTAAGGAAGAAGTGTACATTGAGTATCCAAAAGGTTTTAAGACCTTAGACAGGGAGTCGCATATGTGCAGACTCAATAGAGAACTGTATGGAATGAAGCAAGCACCTTGTGCTTGGTACACCAGGATCAACAACTATTTCACAGGGTTGGGCTTCACCAAGAGTGAAGCAGATGTGAACCTATATCATATTGTGGTTGATGGTAAGCTTTTAATTATTGTATTTTATGTCGATGATCTGATACTGACAGGTGATGAGAAACTCATAAAGTCTTGCAAAGAGGACCTTGCAAGAGAATTTGGGATGAAGGACATGAGGCTCTTGCACTATTTCCTTGGATTGGAAATATGAAAAAGAGATGGGTAACTATTTGTATCTCAGGGACAATATTCCAACGATATTCTGAGGAAGTTCCACATCTAGGGAATCAAACCCATGGAGACTCCTCTTGTAGGAAACTGGAGGAAGGAGGATGCTACTTCAGGCGAAGTAGTGGATGCTACTATTTACAGGCAGATTGTGGGTTCACTCATGTATTTGGTGAACACACGACTAGATATATGCTACATAGTTAACCAACTTAGTCAAGCGATGGTTAAGCCGACCAAGCTCTTTTAGAAGGTCGGGAAGCATGTGTTGAGATACCTCAGAGGCACTACAGAGTATGGATTATGGAATAGACAGATAGAGGGAGTGAAGCTTCAAGGCTTCACGGATGCAAATTGGGCAGGGAGTCCATCCGATCGAAAGAGAACATCGGGGGGGAATCTTCAGCAGAGGATCAACAACAATTTCTTGGTACAGTAGGAAACAGAGATCAGTTGCACTCAGTTCAACAAATTTAGAGTACATGGTAGCTAGTTAGGCAACATGCGACACCATCTGGATGAGGAATATACTTGTTGGTTTGTTTGGTCATCAGATGGATCTGACAATGATATATTGTGTTAACCAGAGTTACATCAAAATTTTGATTGATCTAATATTCCATGATAGGTCCAAGTATATTGATATCCGGTATCACCATCTCACAGATTGTGCATAGCGACATATTATATCATTAGAGTATATTCACACGGAGGAGCAGGATGTAGACATCTTGACAAAGGAACTCTCGAGAGGCAAGTTAGAGTTCCACAGAAGCAGGATTGGGGTAGCAGATAATCCCATTATTGTTGAGGAGTCTTGAAATGGAAACTAGAAATGGAACCCAATGGGGGTTTCTGATTTAATTTTCCCTTAATTAAATTGGAAGAGAAATTTTAATTTCATCTCATGACAACTTGTATTAGTTAACTAAGTCAGAAAGACTGAGTTAGCTTAGGAAATTTGAGTTGAGGGTCAAAGAGGAGGCATGTAGAGTTCTTCCTAGATTTGAGGGGGTCCAGATACAATTATTTGTGAGTTGTAATTAGTTAACTCAATTAATTGAGCTAAAATTAGTTTAACTAGTTCTAACTAAGAGATGAGCTAGTGAGAGGTCCAGGGAATTAAATTAGATTTAATTCACAATGAGTGATCTATCAGTTAACTGATAATTCACTATATATAGTTGTTGCATGTCAGTTATAAGGAATGCCCAATTGAGATTGAGGTTAAAGGGATGATAACTATCAGTTGTATAATTACAAAATTGCACGGGTCAGTTATAGAGTCATGTGGATTCCAAGGATGCATTGCGAAATCAATTCAAGGGAATTTCCTATTTAATAGGGCGACAATTCCTCATGGAATGCATGAGCAAGGCTAGCTTGATCAGAGGCTAAGAATTGGCTAAGTATTTTTCCGATTTTGCCTAGATCAAAGCGAGACAGTTGGCAGAGTGCAGGAGTGTGAGAAAGCATTGTATTGTTTCATGGTCTTGACTTTACACATAATACAGATAGCGGGTTTTTAGGTAGTGTGCTTTCCCCAGATACATCTTGTGTTGTGTGATTGACTTACTTCTTTCTCTTGCTTGTATGTGATTGTGTGCTCGTGTTTTGTTTCTGTAATTTGTAGAAGGATTCAAGATTTATTTTTAGTACATCATATGATTATATTGAATCCCATTGGAATAATTTCTACATAAATGAAGGCAACGAATGAAGCTCTTAGCATACCTCTCTCACTACCCTCTCCTTATTTCCTCTTATGTTTTGTTATGTAGGATGGTATTGCATGATCCCGGGTGGATATTGGTGGTCACCTGCCTATTCCATGAGGCTCTGTGTTGTCTCTTTCAATTTTCGGTTTAAAATACAGTTTGCCTATTTTTAGCGGGATTTTTGATTTCCTAAAATTCCCAAAAATTTGTTTTGAGGCCCTAAACGACGTTTTTTAGGAAAACGGAGAGAAACATGGGTCCATGGACCAATGTTGCTCGTTCCAAATTTGTATTCCTCGGATAGATCTTTCTAATGAGGTGTAATTACGCGTCAAACGGAGATCGTATGCCAAAGTTACGCCCACGGGAAGTTGAAACACCAATTTACCCAAACGGGGCCCATAGTTTTATTGCATCTCCTAAAGTTCAGGGTTGTTGTTTTATGATTTCCCATTGTTTCTCAACAATAAATAAGCCCTCGAGCCTCATTGTAACACAGTTGAGAGGTCTGTAGCCATCACATCTCTTCTCAGAGATTCGCTACCAACACCCTAGCTATTTTATTTCCATTATGCCTGTAAGCATATTTCTGTTATTTGATATTAATGAAATGAAGCATTATTTCCGCTGCATCTCTATGTTCATGGTTATTTCGTGATACATTGTGGCACGTAAATCCGGATCAATGGTATCGGGCGGTCTGCTCTGCTGTTTTTCTTTGCATGTCCCCAACGCGGTCAGGGTATAAGGAGTTAGGGCTCGATCTGGTTGAACCCTTGCAAGATCAGCCTCGCAAAACCCGACGACCTCCCATGGCGGAAGAAAAGAAAGACGAGGGAGCAGGAGATCCTATCAAAATACTGCTCGAGGAGGCCCTCGAGAAACAAAGGAACGCGATGATGGATAACTTTGCTCAAATCCTTCAACAACTACCCACATATGGCGCATCTGCATCCAACAGCCACTCTGGAGGCGCCACTCCCTTGAAGGTACAGGTAAACTTTGACATTCCTATATTTGAAGGAAAAATAGATGCAGACGCTGTAGACAGATGGTTAAATTTGTTGGAAGGGTATTTCTCGGTCCATGACTTCTCTGACCGAGAAAAGATTATTTTTGCACTCCTTAAAGCTGCCCCCCATGTCAAAGACTGGTGGGAAACCTACCATGAGCAAGAGGGCGAAGACCCTCCTTGTTCTGGCCACCTAGAAAAGGCACTCTTGGGGGGTAAGCAAGTTCCAAATTTTCACCTCCAAGATGCACTTTTATGTCACCTGGGACACCTTTGTGTTCCTTCAAGCGAGCGTGCCAAGATGATATGGGAAGCACACTACAGTCGAGTCGCTGGGCATTTCGGGGTCGAGAAAACGGTAGCAATCCTGCAGAAGTATTTCTATTGGCCGAACCTTCGAAAGGATGTCGAGAAGCACATCAGATCCTGCACTGCTTGTGCCATTGCCAAACCGACCATCAAGAAGCAAGGCCTATATAGTCCTCTACCTACCCCTAGTCGACCTTGGGAATCCATCTCCATGGATTACATGTCGGGCCTGCCTTCTACTAAGCAGGGAAATGACTGTGTTTTAAAGTGATGATGATTCTCCCGAGGCGACGTATGGTGGCTGCGAAAGAATGTCACGGCGGGGAAACCCCTTTGCTAAGCTCTTCTTTGAACGAGTGTGGGTGCACTTTGGGATCCCAGGTCTCTGTCATATCGAGATCGGGACCCTTGAGGTTCCTTAGCACATTTTGGTCCGACCTGCGAGGGTCAATGTTGGATACCAAGCTCACCAGGTCACGACTTTCCATCCCCAAGCAGGATGGCCGGACGGTCGTCAATGAAGATGATTGTACACATTACGCACATGTACAATTCAAGGCAGAAAATGGCAACAAGAAACAGTGAAGGAGGCCTCCTGAAACATATTTCCTGATCCTAGTTGGAGAGTGATCACCTAAACTAGGTGGGGACCACACATGTGATTTTTGTCGAAAAGTTTATTTTTAGACTATGTCTATTTTTAGACATATGGAGCATGGTCTAGGAGTTGCGGAATGCTATTCTTGGATGATTGGTAAAGTTGGTAAAAATAGATGGACATCTATTTTTAGACATACAGGTCGAAGTCTATTTTTAGACTGCCTGTCTAAAAATAGAACAGTCAAATATTATTAGCCCTTAATAATATTTGGACTATAAAATTTATCTTATCCTCTTGGAGCACTTCAGTTCGAGCTACAGATGTGGCACATGCAGCTGGAAGAAGGAAATTCGAATTTCCTATGGGTTAGTTGAGCTATTGCATGGTTGACTTCAGTTAGAACTCATGTGGCAGAGTTTGGTGGAGTTGATGAGACAGTTGGTGGAGTTGTGTTCGGTTTAACTTAGTTGAACCAGTTGTATTTAGTCTAACTGGAAAATACACTAGTGATGAGTGGTGTGAATTAATTATTAATTAATTCACTAATTATTAACTCATAAATCAACTAAAGAACACATCGGTTAACTGCAATGCATGGACAGTTCAGTGGAGACCAGTGTTAGAGGTGGGTGAAAGGGTGGAGTCTACTATCAGTTGTGACTATAGTGTGCATGAGATTTGCACAATCATTGGAGGGGATTGCCAATGAGGATTGCACAGTTAAAGCCAAGGGAATTCGAATTCATTCAATCTATTCTCTCATCTTGGATTGCGCAGTAGAGGCAGGCAAATAGTGGAGGAGTTTTGAACCCGTGACTTGTTCAAAACTGAGCTAGTTTGTGTATAAATTTTGGAGATAGTACTGAGTACTTGTGAGGAGTATTGTACTGAGATTGTTACATGATTCTTCTTCATTATAATATACAGACAGTAGGGGGTTTTCAGCTGTAAGCTTTCCCCGGTATACATACTGTGTTATATGTGTTGAATTTCTATGTGCGCATGTGAATATTTTCAATACCGCTTGTTGTTTTTATTTCCGCATGTGATGATTAATGCATAGAAGAGATTATGTGTTATGTATGAAGCTCAAATAGTATGTGACCAGGATAATCTCAGTGAATAATTCAACAAATTATTCAAATTTCTACAATTCAAATGCGGCATCCACGCACATGGGATGAGAGCCTTCCCTATGTACAACATAGTTATAATCGAGCTCTCCGAGTTCAATCGACCATAACCCCTTTCGGGGTGGAAGCAGGATTTAGCCACTATGTCCCATTGACGTAGCCATGCCATTTGCGGTTGCTCGGGCTGATTCGGCTCATGTCCGGTCTGGAGACCGGCAAAACACGGCGCTTCATCGAGTGCATTCAACACATCCGCCAACGGAGTTCATGATATATTGGACGGAGGCAAGTGCAGTACAAACAGCCGCCATGATCAACATCGAGTGCCACACAACTTCCGAGGTGGGCAACCATAGTAGCTACATTTGCGGAAGGAGCGCCTCATTGGACCCCGCAAGCTTCGGCTCGATACGGCGGTACACCATCACCAAGGTTGTAGGGAACAATGCCTTCGAGCTCGGTATTCCACCATTCCTTGGTCTGCACCCAGTCTTCAATGTGGATCGCCTTCGTCCTTACTTCCCACCTCTACTGGACACCTCGGACATTGCAGAACAACTCACACCAACAGAGTTAAACCCAGACTGCATGGAACGGGCCACCACAGATTGTATCATGGACATGCAAATCAAGAACACTCGTCAACAGCAGATCCAACTGTATCGGGTTGTCAAAGCTGGCCAACTCCTGCACCAAGGAAAGTGGTTCACCAGGGACCAAGTTCAGCAGAAATTTCCTCATCTCATGGAGGAACTTAACGCATTGGGGACCATTGCTTCCTAAGGGGGGAGGAATGATCCAGGTGGATATTGGTGGTCACCCGCCTATTCCACTTGGGGCTCCACCATTGTCTATTTCAGTTTTTCAGTTTCGGCACGGTTTACTATTTTTAGCAGTTTTTCGGGTCCTAAACTTCCGGAGCCGTTTTGAGGCCCTAAACGACGTTTTTTGGGAAAACGGAGAGCAACATGGGTCCATGGACCGATGTTGCTCATTCCAAATTTGTAGTCCTCGGATAGATCTTTCTAACGAGGTATGGTAGGCGTCAAACGGAGATCGTATGCCCAAGTTACGCCCCTGGGAAGTTGAAACACCAATTTACCCAAACGGGGCCCATAGTTTTGGTGCTTCATCTCCTAGGGTTAGGGTTTTGGCTGTTTAGGATTTTCCATTGTTTCTAAATAATAAATAGGCCCTCGAGCCTCATTGTAACTCAGTTCAGAGGCCTGTAGCCACCACATCTCTTCTCAGAGATAGCTACCAGCGCCCTAGCTAGTTTTATTTCCATTCTGTCTGTAAGCAAATTTCAGTTCTTTGATATTAATGAAATGAAGTGTTATTTCAGCTGCATCTCTTTGTTGGTTAATTTTAATGACAAACTAAATCCCTGCTTAAATCCGGATCAAGGCACCCTCCTGAAAGGCCAATTCAATTATGGAACTAGTAGGTGATTTCTATAAAACCCTAAATTGAACCCTATCTAACTCTAGATCAACTTAGGCTACTCTACCAATTTAAGAAAATCTAAGAAAGTTAATGAAATAAGACTTGTGAAATATAAATTAAGGAATGCATACATCATTATATTCCATTTTTTATATATGTAAAACTTAGCTATACATGATTGGACTTGTCTTCATGAAGAAATTTGAAGATTTGTGATGTTATTTTATGTTATTTTGTCCATTTAGGTTGACAGTAGTGAAATATTGAGGACTATTGCTTCATACTAAGAAACATTATTAGAGCCTTGAAAATTATGCCTAAAAACAAAGACCCTATGGATCTTGTTTCCATTTATTAACTATGATATATTTCTGAAGGTAAGGTAGGGGTTGGGCCTTTAATATATCGTGAGACATTTTAGATCCAAAATTATAGCTAAGATATTTTGAGCATACAATGAGCTTGATCCTCATCAAAGGTATTTTGTAGCTATTGATTTAAAATCATTATCTCTTACATAATTCTAATTTAAGACGGAGTCAATAATATGCTAAATCAAATTAAATTTTAATAAGTGTGCACCTTAATCTTTATAAGACAACAAGGTTATGAAGAGTTTGATTGATAATTATCCCAACAAATTCAAGTGGAATAGTTTCCCTTTAATCAAAACAATTCAAGTGTTCAAAGAAGAAAATCATCTCTTCCTTGGAAGAATATAGTCCCCCAAAGTTCTATCGATATAGCAAGCTACTGCAATATTGGGCTACTAGAAATCCTATGTTTGAAAATTGAACTATTAAAAATATTGAACAAAATAAGAAAAAGTTAGGCATTGTTTTTAGAATAAGCTTGGGTCTAGTTTCTTCCAAGGCATACTACCCTAATCTATGGGTCCTTTGGGTATATCTTCAACCTCTAGTTTTTGTAGAATTTGATTTGATGTTGTTGCTTGTGAGCTCCTTTATTGAACCTTTGTAGGGGAAAGGAACTTGGACATGATACATTGCGCTAAATATTCTTGAATAATAGGTCATGTGATTTCCATTCGTTAAGTTTATTGAGACATCATGCAAAATGCTTTGGATTGATTCATGTGAGGATGACAACCACACTTATCATTGAAGTTATTCTCTAATACCAAAGGTATGTTGAGACCCCTTATTATGAATCTCCTGTCAATACTATTACAATTACAAATTTTAAGATCGTATTCACTCAAACTACATTTGCTAGCACCTTCAAGTATATGAACTCACTCCAAGTTGAATTAATTTTAATTGGAGGCCATTTCATTGTTGAATAAAATCATGTGGTTTTGATTCTTAAATCAATTTTACCATAGTATGATTAATAATGATGCTCTCGTGATGATCTCCATAATGTCCCTTCATTAGTTAAACTTTGTGACCAACACTTCCTGCACTAAATTGGCGAGAAAATCAACACTATTCATGAGGGATTGTTTAATGAGATCTACTAATCCATCATCAATGACATGCACCCAATCCTTCCGTCTTGTTTCTCAAAGGGAGGTTCTAACTAGTTGTTCATGGAATTTAACACCCTTTGATTTCTCCAAAAGCCCACACCCCACATTCATTAGATTTATTGACAATGAAGTGTTAATATGGGAGAATGGTCCCCATGCATTTCAATGTGTAGTGATCTTGTAGCTTGTTCTTTTTTCATGCAAATGGGCTTGGCTTGGACATTGACATTTGTGGCTTGATTTGAGATTTGTACATAGTTGATGATTTGGTAGGGTAAGGTTTTTTTTTTTTTTTTTCATTGTTTGTTTGCTTTTGTTTTTATTTTAATTTTAATCAGGAGAATTAGTAGACCTACCACCTATCACCGAGGAGACATTGGATCAAGTCAATGAGACTACCTCTATACCCTTGAGCCTAGTGCAACTGCCCATAAGCATTGCTAGATAGGTAAAAATAAGTTTCAAACCTAGGTAGGGCCCTATATTGGTTTAAAACCACCTTCAAGTGCAAGATGTCCATAATTTAGCCTAGCCTAATGGGCTTGGTGGGGTAAGGTTATATGTGTGTAAATATGGAGATAAAGGCATGAAGCCCTAATTTTTATTAAGTATGAGATATAAAAGGCCAATGACATGATAAAAGGTGAAATTCATGAATTTTGACTTTGAAAAGTATTCAAAGTGATAAAAGGTGACTTAGGGCTTGTATATATGAACATGTAGTAGTGTTGAGCCCTAAGATTTTGATGAAGAGTTAAATTATGATAGTGAAAGTGAAACCCAACTTGGTTCTCTCACCTACACTATGATTGAGGGTCTTTTCCCATAGTATACTAGGGGCTACAATAATGTCTTAGGTGATGCGATTTAAGCTGGATTTGCAATCCAACTTGGACTATGACAAGGTTATGGTGATCAAGACTATGGTGAAGGGAATAAGTGATTCAAGGTGAATGATGAAGCCAAGGGTCAAATACAAGCTATTATTATTGTTATTCATAAGAAGTTGTGAGCAGAACTCACTCCCATGTTCTTCTTTTTAAAATTAGGCTCCCCACCCTTGTGGAGTTTAGGCTCCTGCTAAGCCATAAATTGTTGGTATATTTGGCTTAGAAACTCTTGGATATACTCTTTGTATTATAGTAACAACTACCAAATTTAATCTAAATCTTCCAAAAATTACTCTAACAAATTATCAGTTCACCATATTAAATTATATATAAAAAAAAAATTAAAAAATTGAAAGAACATAATATATATCATATCAAGTCAAGAACACAATAAATATCATATAATGTATAAACAAAGATAAGTTGTAATGTCAAAATTAATTAGATATCTACGTGACCAAAACCCTAAAGTTAAATTTATTTATTCACCACTTTATGTGTTCCTTACATTGCACCACATTTCAGCCCATGTGACACTGTCACTTATTTTCCACATCCTCAATGAAATAAAAGAAGTAGCGAAGAAAAACATGGAGGTCATCGTTGTAAAAGGAATAACATGGTTCCACTTCATTTCCTCCGACCATTCCGCTCGCTAACGCTTTATATATTTTCCACCTCATTTCTTGCGACGATCCGCTACCTACGCTTTAATTATTTTCCTCTTTACTTTCTCCGAGAATCCCGCTTTTAATTATCTACACTTTAGAGTATTTTACGCTTCATTTCATCCAACAATTCCGGTTACTTTTAATTATTTTCCACTTCATTTCCTCCGACAATCAGGCTCGCTACATTTTCAATTATTTTAATTTTTTTTTTAATGTTTCAGTTCCTCCTTTTCGCGGAGAATCCCGCTGACTAGGAGACGCTTTTAATTAAATCCCATCTACTACAATTTTAATTAATTTTGTTTAATTTCTTTCCTCATTCTCGCTTACTGCGCCTTTAATTATTCAATTCATTTAATGTAAAACTACTTACAAAGCACAGTGCTTTTTGTATGCTGTGATAATTAGTTTGAGAAATTGTGCTTTTTTATGCTATGTGATAATTAGTTTTAGAGAAAAGTATAGAAGCTATAAATATGAATTTAGCAATAGATGTGAACTTTATTTTAGTTTAGTATTAATGAGTAATTTTAATGATGAAGATGTGTTATTTAACAAGAGATTAAGATTACAAGTTTAAAATCTAGATGAGATATAGTATATATACTTAGTAGGTTTTAGTAGTCAAATTACTAGGTAAATGCTAGTTTATTAGGTAAATGCTAGTCTTAAACAAGAAAGTTCTTTTACATCATGGAAAAACTTATTATAATCTCGCCTGTCGCTGTGTTGGGTGATAATCATCTGGGATCGCTATTTGAGGGCCGACTCATCAAGTTATTCAAGGAAAACCAGCCCTTTTGGAATAAACCAATTAATAACTCTGGTGGTCCGTAAGTGGAAGGCTTTCTTTTTTTTGCAGAAGAAAAAAAAACTGTATATTTATGTGAATAAAAATTACATGCACAAGATGTTGGGATTTGCATGTATGAAGAGGAGCCAAAATTTTGCATCTTGTACATGGCAAATCTTGCAATTGGCTATGTGGAAGAGAAGATCTCTTTTACATCTAAAGTCTTCTAGACTTTTTCTATTTTTAGAGAAAAATAAACTTATGCAACCTCTCATTCATTTATGAAACACAAAGGAGATGTATCGTTGTGATGAAGATGAATACGCCGGTCAAACCATATCTACTGGGAATAGAAGATGTTGTGTCTCCATAGTGGGAGGGCATGCAAGATCATATTGGAAACCAATAGCATAACAACATTCATTGAAAAGACGCTCGCTTGAGGGAGAATCTAAGATGACATGCTTGAGTCATGCGTCCACAGTGAGGCCGAATGAAAAACAACAATAAAATATAACACACTCGTCTGTGGGAGAAACAGATAAATCACGCTCACTTGCAGAGTTAGAGGAAAGGAAGTGAAGCCATATCACAAATTCGGGCTTCCTGATGAAGGCAGCTACAGGTAAGAAAAGGATGACAAGTTCATAGGAAATGAGACCACCTATGATTGCAGTGGCTTCACTTCCTTTCCTCCCGGCTAGATGCCTTTGGCCCTTGGCCATTAACCACTCATCACTTCGTTATTACTAGAAACCACTCCCCCGTGGAAAAAAAAACCACTCGGAATAAACCACAAAATAACCCTTTTCGTGTAAGTGGCACTCACACTCGCTAGATGCCTTTGGGTCTTGGGTTAAGCTCCGGGGCTATTAACCCATTTCCTTAAGGTAAGTGGGCACTTTCTACCTCGCTAGATGCCGCCGGGTTCTAAGGGTCTTGGGCTATTAACCTGTTTCCTTAAGTCTGAAGAAAATGAGCTCTTAGCCAAACAGAAGCAATTTTAGGACATACAAACAAGAAAATCGTATACACTAATTTGATATCTAATTTCACTATAACTTTAAAACTAGATTATTATTATAATTATAAAATACATATAAATATCTACTTATTATAATTAATGTGTTAAAATTAAGTTACTTTTTAAATTAAACTTATTTCTAAAAAAAAATTAAATTTATTTGTAAAACAAAATAATTTTTTTCCAATTAATTAACCATTAGAATGTGTTTTACGTTGACCAAAATCATAAAAAACAATATATTCACATTTTTAACTAATTTACATTTTTTTTATACTACATTTATTTACATAATAATATAATACAAATTACAAAATCAACCTAAATAAAACCAACTCCTCTTTGATTATTACCTTGCCTTAAATGACCAAATAAATGCATTATCCTATTTATTGATCGAAGAAACAAGTATATACAATGAGGTCCCCCAACGAGTGTGAATTATTATGTGAATGCACAATTCCTCTTACTTGCAAGTGACTTGTGACTTGTGTGTTGCATGTGACATGAAAAAAGATTAGGGACCAGTGTCTATTATGCCCAAGAGCATTAAGAGCATAAACATGAATGAGTAATCCATATTTCTTTTAAGATGCAAATAAATTACCATTAAAACGTCAGCAATGTTTCATTCTTATTTATAAAATGTGTGGATAAATTTAAGTAACAATTGTTTCAAACGTTTTACATTGTAAAATTTTATTAAGGAAAGGAATTATAGCTTTACATATTTTACTAATATGGATCTTTTGAAAAGCTTTTTGGGATTACATTGATGGTTGTAGTATTTTTACAGTTCAAAATGTGCCAATTTGAAAATCATCGATATGATTTATTTGGAAAAAAAAAAAAAAATCAAAATTAGAAGTCATGGATACATTGAAATAATATGGATCAGAAATTCAAATTATTTTTAATATTTTAATAATTAATTTATAATTTTTTCTCATTATATTTATTTTTCTCATGATTCAAAGTGTTATGAATTTAATTTTTTAAATTAGTAATTGTACCAAATGTTGCAAAGAAAACGCCATAAGGTACTAGTATAGGAAATAGTAGCAGAGAAGAAAGAAGTAAAAAAGTTATTCAATTTTGTTTCTTTATTGAGGAATCCCATCAATATTTCATTTTTGAGAAGTATGTTCACTCATAATGTGTGCTTCTTTCATAATGTCTCTAATATGTACCTTCCAACTGCAACTACAAAAACCAATACATGTGTGTGTTGCCTTGTGGTCGAGGGGCATATTGCTCCCATGGTGCTACCAATAGGTAAATGGACGGAAAAATGGAACGAAATCGTGAAAGGTCAGCATTGAAAGCATTAAAAATACTATAATTAGAATCCCAAGCCACACATTGAAAGCATGATGTAATCATTAAAGACTTCAACATAGAATCCTTGTGACAAAGATTGTGGTTTACAATCGCCTTATCAACAAAGTGAAATGTTAGGATGAATGTTAAAAACAACATCTGAGTATATAGATTTTCATAGTTTAGCATAGTTCAAGTAGGATTTTTAGATTTAAACTGTGGAAAAGTTTATAAACATAATAGAGACATTGTTGTTTATGTGTAGTATGAGCCTCCAATCGAATTTACTTATGATAAACTACTCTACATAGTAGTTATCCTATCCATAATACTAATTACTTTGATGATTAAGGAATCTTTAAAGTTCGTGAAATGTGAGTTTGAAAATGTCAAAAAATTTAGTTAAAACGAAATAATTAAGGCTGTTAATAATACTTTAGCAAATATAAAATTAGTAATCTAAATTTAAGTAAAATATTTGATCTAATTTTTTATTTCAAATAAAATATTTAATATAAATTTTATATAGAGAATAAATTTAAATTCATTTACACTTCATATTTTATGTATATGTATGGAAATGAATAAATAAAACATATTTTCATCATTAAACTCTTCAACATAGAATCCTTGTGAGAAAGATTGTAGTTTACAAACACTTTATGAACAAAGTGAAATGTGAAGATTAATGTTAAATTTAATTATACAAACACTCAAGTTGTACTACTCACCATTTAAACCTATTATATTTTGCATATATATGAAGCCTCTTATAAGAGAATGGATGAATAACATTGCTCTAGAAAATTGTATGGTGTGAAATGTGACATGTATTACTAAGGGGAGAATTGAGAGGCCATAGGATGCTTATATACTATAGCAATGAGACCCATTTTGCTTTATTAAGTTTGGTTTGCATTGGGTCATACATAAGTTTGATTTGCTAGCTAGCCCAACCTTCTTATATATTACTTGATAATCTCTTGTACACTAATTCTTCTTTTAAGCACTAAATCTTCAACTCAGTTCTCTTTTATTGAACATATTATCTTTGGGTCTATTAAGAACCTTTAAGATAAAAAAAAGATCGAGACAAAAATATCTTTATGCGTAAAGGATCCCATATTTATATTACTCTTTGTGTTAATTAATGTTTGGTATTCTCTTCTTACACTAAATATTTATTTTTATTTTTTTATAATTTGATTTATAAGCATGGAAGTTACATATCACATTCATATTATGGTGTTATATAACATATGTCACATATCACTTTAGCATTAAGTATGGACATTACACAACTTCTTATACTATCTTTCTATTCTCAGTGTAACATATTATGGTGTTATATAACATATGTCACATATCACTTTAGCATTAAGCATGGACATTACACAAATTCTCATACTATCTTGCTATTCTCAGTGTAACGAAAAATTATGCCTTGAAGCACTTAGTTAGAAGCCCAAGCCATGCATTGAAAACATCATGTAATCATCAAAGTATTCAACATAGAATCCTTGTGACAAAGATTGTAGTTTACAAACACCTTATCAACAAAGTGAAATGTCAAGATTAATGTTAAAAACAACATATGAAGATGTAGATTTTCATAGTTCAACATAGTTCTAGTCAGATTTATGGATTTAAATTGTGGCAAAGTTTATAAACATATTAGAGGCATGGTAGTTGATGTGCAGTATGAGCCTCCAATCAGGTTGTTTTATGTTAAAAAACTCTATGTAATAGTCAGTCATCCTATCCATAGAACCAATTACCACAAAATTACTAAGAAACTTAAGTATGGTATATAATTCTAATATTTATGCTATGGAGTTAAGCATTCGATGAGAAGAACTATTTTTTTTTAAATTATAAAGTTTCAATGACTATTGAAAATGGGTTGCATTTTGTGATATGGAAAATGTGTCAATTTAAGGAATCTTTAAAGTTCATGAGATGTGAATTTTTTCGTGAGTTGTAATTTCTGCTTAGATTTACTTCTGCAAACACTCAAGGTGTACTACCCACAATTTAAACCTCTTATATTTTGCATATATGAAGCATCTTCTAAGAGAAGGGATGAATATCCTCTTCATGTAGATTCATGTAATGCAATCCAAAATTGTTGGACAACAACATTGCTTTAGACAATTGTATGGTGTGAAATGTGATATGTATTACTACGGGGATAATTGATAGGCCATAGGATGTTGAGATATTGTCGCAATGAGGCCCATTTCTCTTTATTAAGTTTGTTTTGTATTAGGTTATACATAACTTTGATTTTCTAGCTAGCCCAACCTTCTTATATATTACTTGATAATCTCTTATACACTAATTCCTTTTGTTAGCACTAAAATGGACATCTATCTTCAATGTGTTTTGAACCTTCTTATATATTACTTGATAATCTCTTATACACTAATTCCTCATTCCTCTTGTTAGCACTAAAATGGCCATGTATCTTCAATGTGTTTTGAATAACTCAGTTTTTTTTTTATTGACCATCTTATCATTGGGTCTATTAAGCACCTAGAGGATAAAAAACAAAAACAAATTGAGACAAAAATATATTTATGATTAAAAGATCCCAAATTTATACTAGTGTATTAATTAATGCTTCATATTATTTTCTTACACTATGGATTTATTTTTATTTTTTTATAATTTAATTTTATAAACACGTTACACATCGCATTCATATTATGGTGTTATATAACATATTCCACATATCACTTCAGCATTAAGCATGGATATTACATACCTTCCTCATACTACATCTATTCTCATTGCAATGAAAAATTATTTATTTATATATCTCTTTAGTCTTAATAATTTTTTTACTATTAAATTATATAATGTTTGACATGAACTTGAAAAGGAAAACTTTGTATTTGAAATGATTCCTACCTAAAGAAATTAAAAAACATCTAATTTCCTTGACCATGGAGAGTCTAGGTTTTCTTCCACCATTAAGACAAAAGCTTTACATCTCAATTGAATGACTGGCTCTCATAGCTGCTTGATTGTAATTTTTCATATTGAAATCCTTCTTCTTTTTTTAAACACAATTTATGGTTAAGCATTTTGAAAATATCAAAAAATTTACTTATAATGAAATAATTAATACTGTTAATCACTTTGAAAAAAAAATATTACTTTAATAATTCTAAAATAAATATTTAATCTAATTTTTTATCTCAAGTAAAATACTTAATCTAAATTTTATATAGAGAATCAATTTAAATTCATTTACACTTCATATTTTATGTATATGTATGGAAATAAATCAATATACTTTTTAATGTAAATTGGGAAAAAAATTACATTTATAAAAAAAATTAATAGTTTTTATATATAATAAATTTAGATTCATCTTAATTTCAAATATTTTAAGGATCAAAATTATAATTAGTAAGTTTGTTTATTTTTATTTTTTTATATAATTTTGCAGAGTCAAAATGTTTATGTAACATAACATTTCAACATCTATACACTAAATTGGAGATTGCTAAGCCTAATAAACTTAATATTAAAATAAGAATCACTTTACCTAAATCTATTTATATCTCTAGGAAAATATGACTCCTTTGTACAATTAAAAATGGTTGAGATTTAGTACAAATATTTAATTAAGTATAGATTATAAAGATTATGAGCACACTTTTATTAGTTTCTTCTTTCAACATTTTTCTTCTATAACAAAAATGGAAAATAATAATTTCATGGATTTTTTTTTTTTTTGTAGATAAATAAGTCAAAAACCTTACATCAATTGAATATTATTTATATTTCCATATCAAGTTCTTTCCTAATTTGGCAAAGAAAATAACAATCACTAAACTCAATAAACTTAATATTAAAATAACAATTAATTTATCTAAATCTTTTTATATCTCTAGAAAAATATGATTCTTTTGTACAATTAAAAATGGTATGAGATTTAGTACAAATATTTAAATAAATTTAAATTATTAATATTATGAGCACACTTCTATAAGTTTTTTTTCAACATTTTTTTTCTATAACAAAAATGAAAAATAATAATTTTATAGATTTTTATTTTTATTTTTTATTTTTTTTTATTTTTTTGGTAAATAAGTCAAAAACCTTACATCAATTGAATATTATTTGTATTTCCATATCATGTTCTTTCCTAATTTGGCAAAAACATTTCCAAAAATATAATAATAGTTTAGTTTCAGCTCTAAGGTATAATAAAGCAGAATCAAGTAATTGATACAGAATGTGATTCTGAATAAAAAGAAAGGTTTCAAGGCAAAGAAACCTTTGCAAACAAAGGAAGCACAGAAAATGAAGCAGCAGAAGGGTGGAAAGCATTTTTCTCAACCCACAAACTCCATTTATAGTAAAATTTCGGCAGAGTGATTTCCAAAACTTCCGCGATTTTTCTCTAACTGTGACACAATTTCCAATTTGGCAAAGTCATCGTCTTTCTTACTTTTCTTCTAATTATGGTTTAGAAAGAAAGGGGTCCCGTCCTGCCCCCCATATTTTTATTTTTCTCCTCACAACTTGATTGCACCTCGCGAGTATTTGAACGAGTTGGCCATACGGAGGGGGAGCCTTATTTTTCAGTTCATCGGGCCTATAAATGCGTTTAGGCAGAAAAAGTTCATCAGCTTATAAATGCGTCTAGGAAGGAAATACTCATTTAAGATTAAAGCAGTACATCACTCATTTAAGATTAAAGCAGTACATCATTTTATGATGGGCATTTTCTGCCTCGACGATATGCATTTTCTATTTCGACGCATTTATGGACCTATGGACTGAGAAATAAGACTTGCCTAAACAAAATAGCTACTTGATTGTAGTTTTTCATTTATTGTGAACATTGCAGATACATATTAAGAAAAAAAAAATTAAATTAAATCATACAACCTTTTCACATTACATTCACACAAAATTCGCACATTGAATTGTAAATATATAAATAAGAATTAAGTAGTTCACCAGGTTACGGCAACATGGGATTTACTTCATTTCAAAAATACAATTTGAATGTAACTGGTCTCATGAATTATATTGTTTGAAGAACCATTAAATATTGTCACTGAAAATTTATTCATAAATATATAAAAAAAATTACAAAATAGTTATGATTCATCAGTCAAAAAAATATTTATATAAGGAAATTTACAGAAGTAGTGGATTCAGGGAAAAAAGAAGGTTTCCACTTAAGCCTGTTGTAGTTGGGTGTTGTTCAATAAGAACCAAATGAAGCATGGGCTGTTGAAAGGAAAGTAAAAAGTTAGAAAAATGAGGGGAAAGACACAGTCAACCTATCTCTGAATGTAACCGAAGATATGTGTTAAGGTAAACAATAGTTTTTAACAAATACGAGAGTTCTTTAATTACACATCTAATCTAAAAATTGTTATGAAACCCCAAGAATTGCATAAAGCTGCTTACATTAGCTTATTAAGGAGATAGGAGAAAACCATAACCTAACATTACTTTAAAATAACTTCAATACCCAGATGAACAAGAACAAAGAAGATAATAGTAGCAAATGATATTGGGATTAGCTTTGAAACTTACAGCTTCATGATATCTCTAGCTTGGTTGGTCCAGTGGACATGGTATTCAATTAAATTAAAGAAGTATTGAGTGCAAAAACCAAACAATACCTTCTATTAACTTATCTAGTCTTTAATCCTTCGACCTTTATTAACTTCTCATCTTTGGATCCTCCTAAAGTGTACATTAAATTTTTGGTACATTAAAAATTTTGTCAGCGATGCAACATATAATCCACCACAAGTATTTTTTGAGAGCTCTTTTTCCCCCCCGCAAAAAAAAACACTATTTTATATTATATTAAAGAAATAAAGGGGATGGGTTTTATGCCAATGTTGCACATGGAAGACTTGAATCAACAACACATGAGGAGCTCACAGGTTGAAGATCACCAGGAGCTCCTATAAGCAAATGCACCCGCTTAGGTTTCACATTAACCCAACAATAAATAGATACATTTGGTTAGGGATAGTAAAACAGATCCCTAAATAATAGGAACTGAATGTCTAATATAAAACCAAATCAAAACTACGTAACAATATACCTAATCTCCATTAATTCTAACACTCCCCCTTAGTGGAGAAAGGGATTATTAACCACACCTAATGTATCCCTAAACAAATCAAACTTCAGTCTTCTCATAGGCTTAGTGAATATATCAGCCATATTATCACAAGAATTACAATACTCTACACAAATCTCTTTGGACTGCACTTTCTCCCTGACAAAATGAAATTGAGTGTCTATGTGTTTGGTGTTTTTATGAAACACAAGATTGTAAGCCAGTTAGATGGAACTCTGATTGTCGCAATTGATGATCGTAGCTTCTGTCTCTTCTTCCCCTGCATCTTGGAGAAGTCTACGCGACCAAACTGCCTCACATGTTGCTGCACACATGGCTTGATATTCTGCTTCTGTTGAGGATAAAGCAACAGTATGTTGCTTCTTGCTGCACCAAGAGATGACCCCGGAACCAATGTTGAAGGCGTAACCTGTAATTGATCTTCTATCATCTAGATTTCCCACCCAATCAGACTCTGTATAACCTGTCAACTTAACATCAAATGAGTCAGAATACAAAATACCAAAGTTTGATGTTCCTTGCAGATACCTTAATACTCCTCTCGCTGCATGCCAATGATTGTCATGGGGTTGAGTCATAAATTGACTCAAAACACTCACTGCATAAGCTAAATCTGGTCTTGTTGTAGTCAAATAAATAAGACTACCAACCAATTCTCTGTACAATGTTGCATATGCATATTTTGAACCATCATTCATCTAAAGTTTGTTGTTCTGCTGTAAAGGTACAACTGCAGCCTTACACTCATCCATCTTAAACCTAGACAACAGAGTCTTTGCATACTTACCCTGGGACAAGAAAGTTTGGCTTGAATCTCTCCAAACTTCTAGACCCAAACAATATTGCATTTCTCCAAGGTCCTTCATCTCAAATTTCTGTGATAATTGCTGCTTGATTTCTTCAATGAGATTTTCTACACTTCCTGTTATTATCAGATCATCTACATATAAAGAAATCACCACTATCTGTCCTTCATTATTAAACACGGTATATAAATTGGGATCATTTTTGCTCCGTTCATAACCATGCATGAGGAAAAAAGAATCAATTTGAGCCTAATCCATCTAACTCAACATTTGAAAGAATCTATGTGTAACATTTGAGCCCCAATGAAATCCTATAAATTTCTCAACAAATTTATAGAATGATAAATAATAAAAAAGTTTAAAATAAAATGACAATTGCAATGATAGACATTGGAGGGTAAGGAACTAGATAAATGTTTCCTATCTTTATAATTCTAGTTCCTAAATACTATTTGATATAAAGTCTTATTATATTTTATGAGATAAATTCTAATAGTCTAATATTGTAAAAAAATCAAAACTTATAATTTAAAAACCTTACATTTCCTTCAGTGACAAAATTTCACCATAAAATATCTTAAAGATTGAAAACAAGCAAATCTATTTGACAAGAATAAAAATTATTTTGATGACAATAGTAAAGATCCAAAATAATCATATATGCGAAGAAAATTTGTGAAATTAATATAACACCTTTATTATAAACTTTCTACATAAAAGAGTAATGGGGAATGAACCATACTTTCATTGTAACTTTTTATTTGAAATAATATTAGCTTCATAAAATATTGAGAAAACACTCTATTTAGTTGAAGCTATTGGGACCCACTTAGCATAAATCCTTCATTTTAGAAAATTCTTACCCTATCACTACAAATCCATGTGTTCATTAGAATTTGAAAAAATCATTTTGTAGATCGATTGTTCACAATTGCAAGGAGCTCTAGAAACTACTTTTATATATATGATCTGCAATCTGTCATCAAATACACATAAGGTTTGAATGGATGGGAACATAACTCCAACATGTGAAAATACGTTAAGCTCA
>CM076580.1:131250240-131530916 GCA_034641835.2 Pinus albicaulis | reverse complement strand
CCATATAATATGTTAGGTCTCTGTAATAAGCAGGATTGGAAAAAATTCCGATCACAGAGTTAACATCATTTCAACCAACTTTTGGATTCTAGGATCTAGCCCTCCTGAATCCGAAGAGGGATATCTCCAATATGTACAAAGATGGATTTGTCTTTGAAGTTTAGGGTAATGATATTAGGCTAGTTATGAAGACCAAGGGTTTTTTTTGCTTTGGTTGGAAAAAGATAAATGAAGTTGAAGGAAGTCTAAATGAAGGGTGAAGATGAATGAAAGCGAAAATTGATTCAGCTAAGAAGATAGGCAAGAAGCAGCTTCAATCCATTGGGCTATGGAGTCATAGTAGGGTTTTAATTGGAGTAGCAAGAGGCAAGAGTGGTCCATGGGGCAAGTCATATATGTCTAAGGATCTCTTTAAAGTTTGATTTATGGAATGGAGTGATACATCAAGAAGGGGAATTTAAACAGATGTAGAACGAAGAGCAGCCTAGGATCTGATAAGTACTTTTAAACCAGTCAGCCTTTGATAAACACTTAAGAAGGACATGAAAGCAGACTAGGATCTGGTAAGTACTTTTAAACTAGCCAGCCTTTGACACACTTTCAATAGAAAACATACAAAACAAGGGGAAACACAAAGATAACACAGAATGGTCTAAGATTTGGTAAGTGCTTCTAAACTAGCCAGCTTTTAACACATTCCAAGAGAAACATTCAGACAGTCCTTGGGAGTGAAACTAGGACCAGGGTGCACCATATCTTCCAGTGTTCATCTCAACTTAACTAATACTGAAGATAACATTCAAGACTGACATTCAGCTAAACAATCAGATGAGGGAACACCAGCATTCCTATGCTTAAACTAAATTAAATCATTCCTAAATAACACAGATTGGAAGAAAACATTCAAATAAAGATTTCTCAACCAGAGAAGGTTACTGATATACAGTAGGTCCTAACCCTGTTTAAACTGTTCTTTACAATGGAAAATGAAACAAAATGAAAGCAGAAATAAAATAAAAAGTTACAAATGAGAATAACATCACCGTCAACATAGACCAGGATCCCATAAATCAACTTGTATTGATGTTCCAAACCAGTTACAATCTTTAAGTCCAATGGTTCTTTACAGCTTCAGGCTTCTCAGCTCAACTTAGGTATTTTCTCTTACAAACAGAGCTTACAACGGCTTCAGAAAAATATTTACATGCTACAGATATGCAGTGACCAACCGTTTCTCATCTTCTACAGAAGTATTTATAGAAGAATGAGGAGAAAAGATCTGAGGAAAGATCTCTCAGGACAATTAATACAGGGTGATGACTTCTCGGCCTTTTGAGGGGCTCGATGGAGAAGCTTACAGGTGTTTCACTGTATTAACTATTTTACAATTAATATCAAAGCTCGGTGGGAGCTTTATTTGACTTTGAGGCTCTGTGTACGTTTGGAGTAACTTCTGTAGATAGTTCTGCATTTATTTCCTTGCAGAAGTAACTCCCTAGCTATGCTGGAGGCGAATATCGGATTTTCTTCAATAACTTCAGCCTCTGTTTTGAAATTTTTGAGGCAACAGGTGGCTCTGTGGTAGCTGAGGAATCAATTTGCCTCAGATGTAGCGGTGTAGGCTTTCTGTCTGATAAAACACTTTAGGTTTTCTTTAAAATGTGTTTTGAGTTGGGGATTAGGCTTTTGATAACCGTCTTAGCCGTAATCCCTGTAAAACTGTCTTCAATCTTTCATTCTGCTGTGCTCTGTCTTCAAACTTATACTCTTTAACTGTTTTTGAATAAAACAGTGTCTTGTCGATGTGTAGGGCCGCACAGGCCATTTTACGTGCTATCAACGCTCATGAAACATTGATAAATAATTGAATTCAAACCTGTGAATGGTTCTTTTTAATAGCTCGAAGGCGCAGGAAACGTCTTTCCTAACCCTCGGCTTTCCTTCGTTATACAATGGAAAACCATTAAAACACCTACAAAACACAAAAAACCATTAAGAAATCCTGCGCTTTTAGGTTTAGATTGCTTCAGAAGGCGAGAAAGATCATGGCCGTTGGATGGCTGCATCCACCAGTGGAGATTTTATTCAGAGGTGGTCAAAGAGATCGCAAAATCGCATCGCAAATATTTGAGATGAGTGATCAGGGGTTTCACATAAAAATGCAATTTTGCAATTTGTGCGATGGAGGGATTTAATGGGCAAAACCTTTATAAACAATGAAATATGACAATTTTCGACTTACAAAGGAAAAAAGCATTTTTATATGAAAGGCGGGGGTATCATATGGTGGGCCCGGCGGGATCGATCGCAAATCGCAAAAGGTGGAAAATGTGATGGCAGATTTATGCGACGGAGAGAAAATGCGATATTGCGATTTGCGATGAGCGTTGGGGAAAAATGTGATTGGAGCGGTCGCATCGCAAATATTTGCGATGCGATCAGATCGCATCGCAAATATTTGCGATGGATCAAACTGTTTAAACAACGAAACATGCGATTTGCGATATGCGATGGATCGCATCGCAGAAACTTGCGATGAGCTTTTTTAGATAAAACCGTGATTCCGCAATTTGCGATCTACGATGAGCACTTCTAGAGTTAGTGCTTGGTTTTCTATGCATTTTTCATGGTTTTTCAATGGGAATGGGGGTTATGGCAAAGCTAAAGAGTGGGTCTTTTAACTTTGTAAAAGTGTTTTTTCATGAGGGAAAGAGAAGAAATCATGAAAACAAAGGGGATTTTATGGAGGAAAAGGGGAAGCATATGAAGGTTAGTTTTGAGTGGGAGAAGGGCGAAAATGATGGTTCTTCAGCAGTCTCTTCTTATGAAATTAGCAGAATTTCAGAGTATGAAATGGAAATAGTAAATGAAGATTTCGGACAGAGGCATGAGGCCTTCGAGGAGTCTTCAAGAGCCAACAATTTTTAGTGATAAAATTTGTTCCTTGGAGGCTCAAAAAGTCTTAGCCACCTTTTTTTATAACAAAATATTATAGGTGGCTAACATAATAAAAAACATAAAATATCATAACATGAATAATATGGCCGTCATCCTCTTCCTTATATAAGAAATGAGCTTCCAAACCCTAAGCCACATCCATTAATGACACTACTTCCATGCAATGTGTCTCAATCTAAAATTGTGTTGTCCCTCTATTAATGTCCACTCCTCCATGACAGAGCTGTTGATTTGGTCAAAGTACTCCAGCCCCTGTTCACACCTTAGGGTGCTTTACTAAGCTGAAAAGATGATCCACTTTCAAATGAGAATTGGTTTTATTCTTCATAAAGAGATTTATGGGTCTCCCTACCCACTTATTTATCAAACAAGAAAACAAAAATATATTTTAATATTCCAATTAGATGCATGCTAATTTAGGAATATTACAGAATATGTGGCACAATTTTCAATGATGGTATATCAAAATTAAGAATACCATTGGGTTGAGTAAAGATCACATGTTTTTATGTGGACATGCCACTCTCAAGATTCCCATAGTTATGTACTCTAGTGATGACATGGATTTCTTGTTCCACTATAAATATATATTGCATAGATGATTATTCATTATTGGAAGAATTCCCCCCACTTCCACCTTGTTGAGGAGGTGGAGGGTTCGCAACCATATTTTGTTGCCAGACTATAAATGGATTCTTCAAGGCATATGGTTGACGAGTAGGGTTTTTCTATGAAAAATAAAAATGGATCTCATCCATCCAGGGACACTCATGATTAATATGGTCCTCCCATAAATCTTGCAAAGAAAATGGTTCTTTTTCAGTTTCCTTAATTATATCACAATTTACTATTTTTAGCAGTTTTTCGGGTCTTGAACTTCCAGAGCCTTTTTGAGGCCCTAAATGGTGTTTTTTTGGAAAATCAGGAGAAAAATTGAATTTCCTTTGATGCTTCTCACACAAAAGTTGTAGTCCTCTGATAGATATTTCTAACGAGGTATTGAGCATGTCAAACGGAGATCATATGCCAAGGTTACATCCCCGGGAAGTTGTCGTACCAATTTACCCAAATGGGGCCCAAAGTTTTGATGTTTCATCTCCTAGGGTTAGGTATTTGGATGTTTAGAGTTTTCCATTGTTCCTCGATAATAAATATGCCTTCGAGCCTCATTGTAACACAATTCAGAGGCATGTAGCCGCCACATCTCTTCTCAGAGATAAACTACCAATGCCCTAGCTAGTTTATTTCCATTATGTCTGTAAGCATATTTCAGTTATTTTATATTAATGAAACGAAGTGTTATTTCTGCTGCATCTTTGTATATATGGTTATATTCATATTTTTTTGCATTCCTGCATAAATTTGAATCATGTATAAAATGGACATATGTTAATGCTAGAGTTTGTTACATAGCATTATACAAGTGTGGTATTTCAAGAAACTACCAACAAGAAATTGTTCTAATTGTTGGTAGGTGTTTAAAGGAATTTCCAGTAAAGAAAATTAAGCATGTAAAGTACATAATCACGCAACAAACATAGATATTTTTAACTTGAAACTAAAATGGGCAGCCAACATTCCATGTGAAATGATTATTGTTAAGGAAATTATTATAAAGGGTGAGTTATGCATTTTCAAATGAGATTTTATTATATTCGTACCTACAAACATGCTTTCTTAGAAGATTAACCATCAAGGAGATTTCACTCTCATGAAGCCTTTGTCCTTTTATCTTCAATCTAATTGCCAATTCAAACAATGCCAAATTTAATTTATATTATAAAGTTTGGGTGAAGGTTATTTTGGATCAATTGATGTGCAATGTGACTCAAATGAGAAACTAGTGAAATAGAAAAAGAATGTACATCTTAATCTTGAACTCTTTAGTAAGATTTTTCTTTATTTTATATGTGCACTTAAAAGAAAATAAAATACTAAACTAAAAACAAAGGGACTATAAATATTGTCTTTATGGTAACTTGCAAAACATAAAAGAGAGAAGAACATAATCAAATTTAACTAAGAAATATACGAAACTAGAGATCCTAGAAGCAAATCTAAAACTAGAGAAAAATCACAATTTTAACCTTGACAAATAAAATAGAGAAATACTAATATTTTGCATTCTTAAGTGTTATGTGAAAACATTTTTTTAAAGAACAAAGAAAATGAAAGGAAGTTGATTGAATGTAGAAAACTAAAACACAAATAAAAATGAACAAAATATAAAAAAATTAAATAGATATGCCATGTAGTATATTCTATATAATAACATGTCTCTTTTAGTGCCCCACAAGTGGTTGAGCTAGAATTTTTAAAAATTTGTCATGGTTTTTTTAGGGACCATAAAAGAATGTGTTAGGGATGGTAAAGAAAGAAATACTAGGAACACCAAAATCTCAACTTCAAGGGGCTTGATACACTTGATCTAAAATTTTCATCACCTCCTCAAATTTCTTACTTGTTAGTGCCTAGTAAAATACAAAAAACTAATTGTTCACAAATAACTAAAATCAATTTATACCTTCAAACCAAAAGGAAGTCTCAATCCCTCACATACATTACACCCTTGGAAGGAATCTTGATATCAAAAATTGTTGTTAAGTCCTAGATAAAAGCGTTAAATGGAATTTTTTGAAATGGCACCCAATGGGGGTTTTTGATTTAAATTTCCCTTAATTAAATTGGAAGAGAAATTTTAATTTCATCTCATGAAAATGTGTATTAGTTAACTGAATCAGAAATATTGAGTTAGCTTAGGAAATTCGAGTTGAGGGTCAAAGAGGAGGCATGTAGAGTTCTTCATAGATTTCAGGGGGTCTAGTTACAGTTATTTGTGAGTTGTAATAAGTTAACTCAATTAATTGAGTTAAAATTAGTTTAACTAGTTATAACTGAGAGATGAGCTAGTGAGAGGTCCAGTGAATTAAATTTGATTTAATTCACAATGAGTAATCAATCGGTTAACTAATAATTCGCTATAAATAGTTGTTGCATGTCAGTTCTAAGGAAGGCTCAGTTGACTGAGGTTAAAGGGATGATAAATATCAGTTGTATAATTAGAAAAGTGTACAGGTCAGTTATAGAGTCATTTGGAGGAAAAGGATGCATTGTGTAATCAATCAAGGGAATTTCCTATTTACTAGGGTGACAATTCCTCATGGAATGCGTGAGAATGACTAGCTGATCATAGGCTGAGAATTGGCTAAGTGTTTGTCCGATTTTTCCTAGATTAGAGTGAGACAATTGGCAGATTGCAAGAGTTTCTCTAGTGTGAGAAAGAATTGTATTGTTTCAAGGTCTTGACTTTATACATAATACAGATAGTGGGGTTTTAGGTAATGTGCTTTCCCTAGATACATCTTGTGTTGTGTGATTGATTTATCTATTTCTCTTTCTTCTATGTGATTGTGCGATCGTGTTTTGTTTCTGCAGATTTGTAGAAGGATTCAATATATTTTTTTAGTACATAATAAGGTCAAATTGAATCCCATTGGTATAATTTCTACATGGTATCAGAGCACCAGGAATCACAATAGAAGAGAATAAATTGATTTTGTCTTGAACATGTATTCAATTCTTCATATTCATTATTTGTTACCAACAATAGATCAAAATGTCTTTCAATGGCTTGAGACTCGAATATGCACTCGAGGGAAATTAGAATTATATTGCATGGAAGGACATGATGGAGGAAATATTGGAGGACAACATACTAAAAAATTTCATTGACACAGATATCCCTCAGCCCGTTGCGACTGATGCTCAATTACTTGATGCATGTAAGAATAATGTGGCAAAGGCAAGAAGGATCTTGTTGGAGGGAGTTCAAGATCATATTGTCTCGAGTCTCCTTGAAAAGGGGACTCCATATGCTATGTGGAATGCCTTGAAAGATCTGTTTCAGAATAGTAGCGACCACAGGAAGTTGTTGTTGAAATACCAGCTCAGGAAGGCTAAGATGGATATGGGCGACACGATCCAGAAATATTTTACCAAGTTCACGCAATGTCGAGATGAGCTCCGAAGTGTTGGGATCACAGTTTCCAATGATGATTTTGTGAGCCTATCTCTTCTAGGCCTTCCCAAGAGTTGGCATAGCTACCAGGACTCTATGAATGGGAGGGAGAAGTTACCATACTAGGAGCATTTGTGGTTCGACTTGGCACAAGAAGAAATTCGGTGGAACATTAGAGGTGGATCCTCATCAAAGATGGATGATGAGGAGAATTGTGCCTTGGATGGCAAGGAGAAGAAAGGAAAAGGGAAGGCATCCCATTCCAAATCAGAGACCAGCAAGGCAGGAAATAAAAGAGACTTGTCAAAGGTGAAAATTTTCAATTGTCATGATCATGGAAATTATGCCACTAATTGCCCACAAAATAAGAATAACAAGAAGGCCTCAAGAGGAACAACATGTGAAGCACTTACTTCATAGTTCGATATGGACTTCTCTCTCATCGCTTGCATGGTGTCATTGGTGATGGGTTTGGTGTGGTACTTGGAAGTGGAGTGTCATTCCATATGACGGGAAACAAAAAATTCTTCAATAGTTTGGAGGAGAAGGATCTCTAGATGCACGTCGAGATGGGTTATGACGAGAGGTATAGTGCTATTGGTGTTGGTACAGTTACCTTTCAGCGAGAGTCACATAAAACCATTACATTAAAAGATGTCATGTATGTTTCGAGTTTAAAGACTAATTTGGTTTTTTTTGCTATGTTGGTAGATCGTGTCTATGATGTGATTTTCAGTGAAGGAAAGGCATTCATTTTCACAAAGCCATAGGAAAAGTGAAAAATATTGGGGTTCGAGGAAAGAACCTCTACAAACTGGATGTAGAATTGTTTTTTGCATTAACCACACAAGTAAAGAAGGTGGAGAACTGAGACATCAGTGAATTATGGCATAGGATATTGGGCCATCTTCATCATGGTTCCTTGAAGATCATGCAACAAATTTATACAGGACTTCCAAAGGGTGCACTTGTGCAGAGAGACACATGAAAGGGGTGCACATTGGGGAAGTATACCGAGGCCACCTTTCACGATAAGGAAAGCCAAGCAAAGGAGATCCTTGAGAGAGTTCACTCAGACGTGTGTGGATCGTTCTCAACAACTTCCATAGCAAAGCACATGTATTATGTGATTTTTTTGCTGAATTTTCAAAAAGTGTTGGATTTTCTTCATGCAGAAGAAAGATCAAATCTTCTCCAAGTTTGTGATTTCAAAGCACTTGTCGAGAAAGATACAAGGAAGGAGGTGAAGGCGATGAGGAGCGAAAATGGTGGAGAATACATCTCTAATGAATTCAAGAACTTATGTGCCTCAGAAGGAATTCAAAGAGAATTAATTACACCTCATAACCCACAGAAGAATGGGGTTGCAGAAAGAAAGAACAAAATGATTGTAGGAGAAACATGAGCTATGTTGCATGATCAGGGCCTACCATTGCATCTATGGGTAGAATCATGCAATAAAACAGTATTTTTGTAGAACAGGAGTCCTCATCAGATACTCAGCATAAGCACGCCATAGGAGGATATTTCAGGTAAAAGATCGAATGTGTTGTATTTTAAAATTTTTGGTTCATCTGTTTATTTCCATGTGACCAAAGATGTCAAGAAGAATCTAGAGCCAACAAAAAATTTGGGGATATTTTTAGGGTACACTGATACACCTCAAAACTATCGGGTGTACTTTCCAACACACATAATGAAAGTGGTAAAAAGGGATGTGAAATTTGATGAAGAGAAAGCCATGCGATTGTCCCTTGAGAGGGAGATTAAGTTGCATGCAGTTGAGGAGCTCTTAGCTCCAAAGGATAAACCTTAGGTTGTGGAGCATCCACAAGAAGAGGAAAAAAGAGTGGAAGAAACCACTCATGCAGATCCATCCACCAAAGATGGAAGGAAGCGCACCAAAGAAGTTGACAAATTATTCCTAGATGCGAGAGAGAATGTGGGAGCACCCACATCACAGCACAAGCAGAGAAGGTCCCTAGAGCGGTACACTGGATGCATGTCTCTTATGAGTGAAGGTATTGTGATAGAACTATACTCTTTTGAGGAAGCAGTGAAACATCCAATGTCGATTGATGCCATGGTTGAGGAGTATGACTCCATTATCAGAAACAATGCATGGGAAGTTGTCCCAAGACCAATGGGTAAGTTAGTTGTAGGATCCAAGTGGCTCTACAAGATGAAGCAGACAACAAATGGGAGTGTGGAGAAGCACAAGGATAGATTTTTGGCCAAAGGGTTATCTCAGGTGGAGGGAATTGACTATGATGATACTTTTTCACTAGTCGCAAGGTACTCATCTATTAGATCCATCCTTGCACTCTCGACGTAGATTGGATGGAAGATACATCAAATGGATGTAAGGACAACCTTTCTCAATGGATTTATTGAGGAATAAGTGTACATTGAGTATCCAAAGGGTTTTAAGACCTTAGACAGGGAGCTGCATATGTGCAGACTCAAGAGAGAACTATATGGGATGAAGCAAGCACCTCGTGCTTGGTACACCAGGATCAACAACTATTTCACAGGGTTGGGCTTCACCAAGAGTGAAGCAGATGAGAACCTATATCATATTGTGGTTGATGGTAAGCTTTTAATTATTGTATTTTATGGCGATGATATGATACTGACAGGTGATGAGAAACTCATAAAGTCTTGCAAAGAGGACCTTGCAAGAGAATTTGGGATGAAGGACATGGGGCTCTTGCACTATTTCCTTGGATTGGAAATATGAAAAAGAGATGGGTAAATATTTGTATCTCAGGGACAATATTCCAATGATATTCTGAGGAAGTTCCATATCTAGGGAATCAAACCCATGGAGACTCCTCTTGTAGGAAACTGGAGGAAAGACGATGCTACTTCAGGTGAAGTAGTGGATGCTACTGTTTACAGGTAGCTTGTGGGTTCACTCATGTATTTGGTGAACACATGACTAGACATATGATACATAGTTAACCAACTTATTCAAGCGATGGTTAAGCCGACCAAGCTCTTTTAGAAGGTTGGGAAGCATGTGTTGAGATACCTCAGAGGCACTACAGAGTATGGATTATAGTATAGACAGACAGAGGGAGTGAAGCTTCAAGCCTTCACCAATGAAAATTGGGCAGGGAGTCCATTCGATTGGAAGAGAACATCGGGGGGAATCTTCAGCATAGGATTAGAAACAGTTTCTTAGTACAACAGGAAACAGAGATCAGTTGCACTCAGTTCAGCAAAGGCAAAGTACATGGCAGCCAGTTAGGCAACATGCGAGGCCATCTAGATGAGGAATATACTTGTTGGTTTGTTTGGTCATCAGATGGATCTGGCAATGATATATTGTGTTAACCAGAGTTACATCAAACTTTTTATTGATCTAATATTCCATGATAGGTCCAAGTATATTGATATCTGGTATCACCTTCTCACATATTGTATGTAGCAATGCATTATATCATTAGAGTATATTCACACGGAGGAGCAGGATGCAGACATTGACAACGGAACTCTCGAGAGGCAAGTTCGAGTTCCATAGAAGAAATATTGGGGTAGCAGATAATCCCATTATTGTTGAGGGAGTCCTTAAATGGAAACAAGAAATGGAACCCAATGGCGGTTTTTGATTTAATTTTCCCTTAATTAAATTGGAAGAGAAATTTTAATTTCATCTCATGACAACTTGTACTAGTTAACTAAGTCAGAAAGACTGAGTTAGCTTAGGAAATTTGAGTTGAGGGTCAAAGAGGAGGCATGTAGAGTTCTTCCTAGATTTGAGGGGGTCCAGTTACAATTATTTATGAGTTGTAATTAGTTAACTCAATTAATTGAGTTAAAATTAGTTTAACTAGTTCTAATTGAGAGATGAGCTAGTGAGAGGTCCAGGGAATTAAATTAGATTTAATTCACAATGAGTGATCCATCAATTAACTGATAATTCGCTATATATAGTTGTTGCATGTCAGTTATAAGGAAGGCCCAATTGAGATTGAGGTTAAAGGGATGATAACTATCGGTTGTATAATTACAAAATTGCACAAGGCAGTTATAGAGTCATGTGGAGGCCAAGGATTCATTGAAAAATCAATTCAAGGGAATTTCCTATTTAATAGGGCAATAATTTCTCATGGAATGCATGAGCAAGGCTAGCCTGATCAAAGGCTAAGAATTGGCTAAGTATTTTTCCGATTTTGCCTAGATCAGAGCGAAACAGTTGGCAGAGTGCAGGAGTGTGAGAAAGCATTGTATCATTTCATGGTCATGACTTTATACATAATACAGATAGCGGGTTTTTAGGCAGTGTGCTTTCCCCAGATACATCTTGTGTTGTGTGATTGACTTACTTCTTTCTCTTTCTTGTATGTGATTGTGCGCTCGTGGTTTTTTTCCGTAATTTGTAGAAGGATTCAAGATTTATTTTTAGTACATCATATGATCAGATTGAATCCCATTGGTATAATTTCTACATAAATGAAGGCAACGAATGAAGCTCTTAGCATACCTCTCTCACTACCCTCTCCTTATTTCCTCTTATGTTTTGTTATGTAGGATGGTATTTAAAGGCACCAGGGAGAAGGCCAATTCAATTATGGAACTAGTAGGTGATTTCTATAAAACCGTAAATTGAACCCTATCTAACTCTAGATCAACTTAGGCTACTCTACCAATTTAAGAAAATCTAAGAAAGTTAATGAAATAAGACTTGTGAACTATAAATTAAGGAATGCACACATCATTATATTCCATTTTTTATATATGTAAAACTTAGCTATACATGATTGGACTTGTCTTCATGAAGAAATTTGAAGGGTTGTGATGTTATTTTATGTTATTTTGTCCATTTAGGTTGATGGTAGTGAAATATTGAGGACTATCGCTTCATACTAAGAAACATTATTAGAGCCTTGAAAATTATGCCTAAAAACAAAGACCCTATGGATCTTGTTTCCATTTATTAACTATGATATATTTCCGAAGGTAAGGTAGGGGTTGGGCCTTTAATATATCATGAGACATTTTAGATCCAAAATTATAGCTAAGATATTTTGAGCATACAATGAGCTTGATCCTCATCAAAGGTATTTGTAGCTATTGATTTAAAATCATTATCTCTTACATAATTCTAATTTAAGAGGGAGTCAATCATATGCTACATCAAATTAAATTTTAATAAGTGTGCAACTTAATCTTTATAAGACAACAAGGTTATGAAGAGTTTGATTGATAATTATCCCAACAAATTCAAGTAGAATAGTTTCCCTTTAATCAAAAAAATTCAAGTGTTCAAAGAAGAAAATCATCTCTTCCTTGGAAGAATATAATCCCCCAAAGTTCTATCGATATAGCAAGCTATTGCATTATTGGGCTACTAGCAATCCTATGTTTGAAAATTGAACTATTAAAAATATTGAACAAAATAAGAAAAAGTTAGGCATTGTTTTTAGAATAAGCTTGGGTCTAGTTTCTTCCAAGGCATACTACCCTGATCTATGGGTCCTTTGGGTATATATTCAACCTCTAGTTTTTGTAGAATTTGATGTGATGTTGTTGCTTGTGAGCTCCTTTATTGAACCTTTGTAGGGGAAAGGGACTTGGACATGATATATTGCGCTAAATATCCTTGAATAATAGGTCATCTGATTTCCATTCGTTAAGTTTATAGAGACATCATGCACAATGCTTTGGATTGATTCATGTGAGGATGACAACCACACTTATCACTGAAGTTATTCTCTAATACCAAAGGTAATGTTGAGACCCCTTATTATGAATCTCTTGTCAATACTATTACAATTACAAATTTTAAGATCGTATTCACTCAAACTACATTTGCTAGCACCTTCAAGTATATGAACTCACTCCAAGTTGAATTAATTTTAATTGGAGGCCATTTCATTGTTGAATAAAATCATGTGGTTTTGATTCTTAAATCAATTTTACCATAGTATGATTAATAATGATGCTCTCGTGATGATCTCCATAATGTCCCTTCATTAGTTAAACTTTGTGACCAACACTTCCTGCACTAAATTGGCGAGAAAATCAACACTATTCATGAGGGATTGTTTAATGAGATCTACTAATCCATCATCAATGACATGCACCCAATCCTTCCGTCTTGTTTCTCAAAGGGAGGTTCTAACTAGTTGTTCATGGAATTTAACACCCTTTGATTTCTCCAAAAGCCCACACCCCACATTCATTAGATTTATTGACAATGAAGTGTTAATATGGGAGAATGGTCCCCATGCATTTCAATGTGTAGTGATCTTGTAGCTTGTTCTTTTTTCATGCAAATGGGCTTGGCTTGGACATTGACATTTGTGGCTTGATTTGAGATTTGTACATAGTTGATGATTTGGTAGGGTAAGGTTTTTTTTTTTTTTTTTCATTGTTTGTTTGCTTTTGTTTTTATTTTAATTTTAATCAGGAGAATTAGTAGACCTACCACCTATCACCGAGGAGACATTGGATCAAGTCAATGAGACTACCTCTATACCCTTGAGCCTAGTGCAACTGCCCATAAGCATTGCTAGATAGGTAAAAATAAGTTTCAAACCTAGGTAGGGCCCTATATTGGTTTAAAACCACCTTCAAGTGCAAGATGTCCATAATTTAGCCTAGCCTAATGGGCTTGGTGGGGTAAGGTTATATGTGTGTAAATATGGAGATAAAGGCATGAAGCCCTAATTTTTATTAAGTATGAGATATAAAAGGCCAATGACATGATAAAAGGTGAAATTCATGAATTTTGACTTTGAAAAGTATTCAAAGTGATAAAAGGTGACTTAGGGCTTGTATATATGAACATGTAGTAGTGTTGAGCCCTAAGATTTTGATGAAGAGTTAAATTATGATAGTGAAAGTGAAACCCAACTTGGTTCTCTCACCTACACTATGATTGAGGGTCTTTTCCCATAGTATACTAGGGGCTACAATAATGTCTTAGGTGATGCGATTTAAGCTGGATTTGCAATCCAACTTGGACTATGACAAGGTTATGGTGATCAAGACTATGGTGAAGGGAATAAGTGATTCAAGGTGAATGATGAAGCCAAGGGTCAAATAAAAGCTATTATTATTTTTATTCATAAGAAGTTGTGAGCAGAACTCACTCCCATGTTCTTCTTTTTAAAATTAGGCTCCCCACCCTCATGGAGTTTGGACTCTTACTAAGCCATAAATTGTTGGTATATTTGGCTTAGAAACTCTTGGATATACTCTTTGTATTATAGTAACAACTACCAAATTTAATCTAAATCTTCCAAAAATTACTCTAACAAATTATTAGTTCACCATAATTTAAAAAAAAAAAAATTCTAAAAAATGAAAAAGAAAATGAAAGAACACAATAAATATCATATCAAGTCAAGAACACAATAAATATCATATAATGTATATATGAAGATAAGTTGTAATGTCAAAAATGAATTAGATATCTACGTGACCAAAACCCTAAAGTTAAATTTATTTATTCACCACTTTATGTGTTCCTTACAGTGCACCACATTTCAGCCCATGCGACACTGTCATTTATTTTCCACATCCTCAATGAAATAAAAGAAGTAGCGAAGAAAAACATGGAGGTCATCGTTGTAAAAGGAATAACATGGTTCCACTTCATTTCCTCCGACCATTCCGCTTGCTAACGTTTTATATATTTTCCACCTCATTTCTTGCGACGATCCGCTACCTACGGTTTTAATTATTTTCCTCTTTACTTTCTCCGCTTTTAATTATCTACACTTCAGAGTATTTTACGCTTCATTTCATCCAACAATTCCGGTTATTTTTAATTATTTTCCACTTCATTTCCTCCGACAATCAGACTCGCTACACTTTCAATTATTTAAAAAAAAAAAATTATGTTCAGTTCCTCCTTTTCGCCGAGAATCCCGCTGACTAGGAGACGCTTTTAATTAAATCCCACCGACTACAATTTTAATTAATTTCGTTTAATTTCTACCCTCATTCTCGCTTACTGCGCCTTTAATTATTCAATTCATTTAATGTGTCCTGAAGATAAAGAAAAACTACTTACAAAGCACATTGTTTTTTGTATGCTTGTGATAATTAGTTTGAGAAATTGTGCTTTTGTGATAATTAGTTTTAGAGAAAAGTACATAAGCTATAAATGTGAATTTAGCGATAGATGTGAATTTTATTCTACTTTAGTATTAATGTGTAATTTTAATGATGAAGAAGATGTGTTATCTAATAAGAGATTGGACATTTAAATTTGGTTGGATGAGATATAGGATATATATTATAGTAAGTTTTAGTAGTCAAATTATTAGGTAAATGCTAGTCTTAAATAACAAAGTTTTTTTTTTTTACGTTATGGGAAAATCTATCATAATTCAGTTGTCAAATCAGGAGTGAGGATAACCATTTGTGGCTGCTATCTACTGTTGACTCATCACTGTTATTCAAGGAACCATATGTGGCTGCTATATCTGCAGTTGACTCATCACAGTTATTCAAGGAAAACCAGGCCCCTTGGAATAAACCACGAATAACCTCCTAGTGGTTAGTAAGTGGGCAGGGTTTCACTCTTGCTAGATGCCTCTGGGTCTTGGGTTGTTAACCACTCATCACGGTTATTCAAGGAAAACCACTCCCCTTGGAATAAACCACGAATAACCCCCTGGTGGTAAGTGGGCACACTTTCACTCCTGCTAGTTGCCTGCTAGTTGCCTCTGGGTCTTCTGTTGTTAACCCGTTTCCTTAAGTCTAAAGAAGATGAGCTCTAAGCCAAGCAGAAGCAATTTTAAGACATACAAACAAGAAAGTCATATACACTAATTTGATATCTAATTTCACTATAACTTTAAAACTAAATTATTATTATAATTATAAAATACATATAAATTTCTTTTTTTTTGTAAGTTTGGTAGTACCTTTCATTTTTCACTTTTTTTCTTTTTTCTTTTTTTCCCTTTTTTAATTCTATTTCCATCAACATGTCCAGATACATCACCCAGTGGAAGGGAATTGAACCTGTGATGAGTGCTATAACAAGCCACCTTATCATTGTTTAACCAAAACCCCACAGACATACATATAAATTCCTTCCTATTATAATTAATATAGTAAAATTAAGTTACTATTTAAATTAAACTTATTTGTAAAACAAAAATAAATTTATTTGCAAAACAAAATAATTTTTTCTCCATTTGATTGTGTTTTACGTTGAGCAAAATCAATAAAAACAATATATTCGTATTTTTAACTAATTTACATGAAATTACTTTTTTATAATACATTTATTTACATAATAATATAATAAAAAATTACAAATTACAAAATCAACCTAAGTAAAACCAACTCCTCTTTGATTATTACCTTGCCTTAAATGACCAAATAAATGCATTATCCTATTTATTGATCGAAGAAACAAGTATATACAATGAGGTCCCCCAACGAGTGTGATTTATTATGTGAATGCACAATTCCTGTTTACTTCCAAGTGACTTGTGTGTTGCATGTCACATGAAAAGTGATTAGGGACCAGTTTCTATTATGCCTAAGAGCATTAAGAGCATAAACACGAATGAGTAATCCATATTTCTTTCAACATGCAAATAAATTACAATTAAAACGTCAACAATGTTTCATTCTTATTTATAAAAGGTGTGGATAAATTTAAGTAAAAATTGTTTCAAACGTTTTACATTGTAAAATTTTATTTAAGGAAATGAATTATAGCTTTACATATTTTAATGATATGGATCTTTTGAAAAGCTTTTTGGCATTACATTGATGGTTGTAGTATTTTTAATAGTTCAAAATGTGTCGATTTGAAAATCATCCCTCTATTCACTCGAAAAAAAAATCTAAATTAAAAGTTATGGATACATTAAAATAATATGGATCAGAAATTAAAATTATTTTTAATATTTTAATAATTAATTTATATTTTCTTTTCATTATATTTATTTTCCTCATGATTTAAAGTGTTATGAATTTAATGTTTTAAATTAGTAATTGCATCAAATGTTGCTAAGAAATTGCCATAAGGTACTAGTGTAGGAAATAGTAGCATAGAAGAAAGAAGTAAAAAAGTTATTCAATTTTGTTTCTTTATTGAGGAATCCCATCAATATTTCATTTTTGAGAAGTATGTTCACTCATAATGTGCGCTTCTTTTATAATGTCTCTAATATGTACCTTCCAACTGCAACTGCAAAAACCAATACATGTGTGTGTTGTCTTGTGGTCGAGGGGCATATTGCTACCATGGTGCTACCAATAGCTAAATGGAAGGAAAAATGGAACTAAATCGTGAAAAGTCAGCATTGAAAGCATTAGAAATACTATAATTAGAATCCCAAGCCACACATTGAAAGCATGATATAATCATCAAAGACTTCAACATAGAATCCTTGTGACAAAGATTGTAGTTTACAATCTCCTTATCAACAAAATGAAATGTTAGGATGAATGTTAAAAACAACATCTGAGTATGTAGATTTTCATAGTTTAGCATAGTTCAAGTAGGATTTTTGGATTTAAACTGTGGAAAAGTTTATAAACATAATAGAGACATGGTTGTTTATGTGCAGTATGAGCCTCCACTCGAATTTACTTATGATAAAATCCTCTACATAATAGCTATCCTATCCATAATACTAATTACTTTGATGATTAAGGAATCTTTAAAGTTAGTGAAATGTGAGTTTGAAAATATCAAGAAATTTAGTTATAATGAAATAATTAAGGTTTTTAATAATACTTTAGAAAATATAAAATTAGTAATCTAAATTTAAGTAAAATATTTGATCTAATTTTTTATTTCAAATAAAATATTTAATATAAATTTTATATAGAGAATAAATTTAAATTCATTTACACTTCATATTTTATGTATATGTATGGAAATGAATAAATAAAACATATTGTGATCATTAAACTCTTCATCATAGAATCCTTGTGAGAAAGATTGTAGTTTACAAACACTTTATGAACAAAGTGAAATGTGAAGATTAATGTTAAATTTAATTATACAAACACTCAAGTTGTACTACTCACCATTTAAACCTGTTATATTTTGCATATATATGAAGCCTCTTATAAGAGAATGGATGAATAACGTTGCTCTAGACAATTGTATGGTGTGAAATGTGACATGTATTACTAAGGGGAGAATTGAGAGGCCATAGGATGTCGATATACTATAGCAATGAGACCCATTTCACTTTATTAAGTTTGGTTTGCATTGGGTCATACATAAGTTTGATTTGCTAGCTAGCCCAACCTTCTTATATATTACTTGATAATCTCTTGTACACTAATTCTTCTTTTAAGCACTAAATCTTCAACTCAGTTCTCTTTTATTGAACATATTATCTTTGGGTCTATTAAGAACCTTTAAGATAAAAAAAAGATCGAGACAAAAATATCTTTATGCGTAAAGGATCCCATATTTATATTACTCTTTGTGTTAATTAATGTTTGGTATTCTCTTCTTACACTAAATATTTATTTTTATTTTTTTATAATTTGATTTATAAGCATGGAAGTTACATATCACATTCATATTATGGTGTTATATAACATATGTCACATATCACTTTAGCATTAAGTATGGACATTACACAACTTCTTATACTATCTTTCTATTCTCAGTGTAACATATTATGGTGTTATATAACATATGTCACATATCACTTTAGCATTAAGCATGGACATTACACAAATTCTCATACTATCTTGCTATTCTCAGTGTAACGAAAAATTATGCCTTGAAGCACTTAGTTAGAAGCCCAAGCCATGCATTGAAAACATCATGTAATCATCAAAGTATTCAACATAGAATCCTTGTGACAAAGATTGTAGTTTACAAACACCTTATCAACAAAGTGAAATGTCAAGATTAATGTTAAAAACAACATATGAAGATGTAGATTTTCATAGTTCAACATAGTTCTAGTCAGATTTATGGATTTAAATTGTGGCAAAGTTTATAAACATATTAGAGGCATGGTAGTTGATGTGCAGTATGAGCCTCCAATCAGGTTGTTTTATGTTAAAAAACTCTATGTAATAGTCAGTCATCCTATCCATAGAACCAATTACTATGATGCTTAGTGCACTCTATTAATGGCATAACAACTTATGACAATTACAAGTTGTACTTCGTAAGAGACTACTAAGAAACTTAAGTATGGTATATAATTCTAATATTTATGCTATGGAGTTAAGCATTCGATGAGAAGAACTATTTTTTTTTAAATTATAAAGTTTCAATGACTATTGAAAATGGGTTGCATTTTGTGATATGGAAAATGTGTCAATTTAAGGAATCTTTAAAGTTCATGAGATGTGAATTTTTTCGTGAGTTGTAATTTCTGCTTAGATTTACTTCTGCAAACACTCAAGGTGTACTACCCACAATTTAAACCTCTTATATTTTGCATATATGAAGCATCTTCTAAGAGAAGGGATGAATATCCTCTTCATGTAGATTCATGTAATGCAATCCAAAATTGTTGGACAACAACATTGCTTTAGACAATTGTATGGTGTGAAATGTGATATGTATTACTACGGGGATAATTGATAGGCCATAGGATGTTGAGATATTGTCGCAATGAGGCCCATTTCTCTTTATTAAGTTTGTTTTGTATTAGGTTATACATAACTTTGATTTTCTAGCTAGCCCAACCTTCTTATATATTACTTGATAATCTCTTATACACTAATTCCTTTTGTTAGCACTAAAATGGACATCTATCTTCAATGTGTTTTGAACCTTCTTATATATTACTTGATAATCTCTTATACACTAATTCCTCATTCCTCTTGTTAGCACTAAAATGGCCATGTATCTTCAATGTGTTTTGAATAACTCAGTTTTTTTTTTATTGACCATCTTATCATTGGGTCTATTAAGCACCTAGAGGATAAAAAACAAAAACAAATTGAGACAAAAATATATTTATGATTAAAAGATCCCAAATTTATACTAGTGTATTAATTAATGCTTCATATTATTTTCTTACACTATGGATTTATTTTTATTTTTTTATAATTTAATTTTATAAACACGTTACACATCGCATTCATATTATGGTGTTATATAACATATTCCACATATCACTTCAGCATTAAGCATGGATATTACATACCTTCCTCATACTACATCTATTCTCATTGCAATGAAAAATTATTTATTTATATATCTCTTTAGTCTTAATAATTTTTTTACTATTAAATTATATAATGTTTGACATGAACTTGAAAAGGAAAACTTTGTATTTGAAATGATTCCTACCTAAAGAAATTAAAAAACATCTAATTTCCTTGACCATGGAGAGTCTAGGTTTTCTTCCACCATTAAGACAAAAGCTTTACATCTCAATTGAATGACTGGCTCTCATAGCTGCTTGATTGTAATTTTTCATATTGAAATCCTTCTTCTTTTTTTAAACACAATTTATGGTTAAGCATTTTGAAAATATCAAAAAATTTACTTATAATGAAATAATTAATACTGTTAATCACTTTGAAAAAAAAATATTACTTTAATAATTCTAAAATAAATATTTAATCTAATTTTTTATCTCAAGTAAAATACTTAATCTAAATTTTATATAGAGAATCAATTTAAATTCATTTACACTTCATATTTTATGTATATGTATGGAAATAAATCAATATACTTTTTAATGTAAATTGGGAAAAAAATTACATTTATAAAAAAAATTAATAGTTTTTATATATAATAAATTTAGATTCATCTTAATTTCAAATATTTTAAGGATCAAAATTATAATTAGTAAGTTTGTTTATTTTTATTTTTTTATATAATTTTGCAGAGTCAAAATGTTTATGTAACATAACATTTCAACATCTATACACTAAATTGGAGATTGCTAAGCCTAATAAACTTAATATTAAAATAAGAATCACTTTACCTAAATCTATTTATATCTCTAGGAAAATATGACTCCTTTGTACAATTAAAAATGGTTGAGATTTAGTACAAATATTTAATTAAGTATAGATTATAAAGATTATGAGCACACTTTTATTAGTTTCTTCTTTCAACATTTTTCTTCTATAACAAAAATGGAAAATAATAATTTCATGGATTTTTTTTTTTTTTGTAGATAAATAAGTCAAAAACCTTACATCAATTGAATATTATTTATATTTCCATATCAAGTTCTTTCCTAATTTGGCAAAGAAAATAACAATCACTAAACTCAATAAACTTAATATTAAAATAACAATTAATTTATCTAAATCTTTTTATATCTCTAGAAAAATATGATTCTTTTGTACAATTAAAAATGGTATGAGATTTAGTACAAATATTTAAATAAATTTAAATTATTAATATTATGAGCACACTTCTATAAGTTTTTTTTCAACATTTTTTTTCTATAACAAAAATGAAAAATAATAATTTTATAGATTTTTATTTTTATTTTTTATTTTTTTTTATTTTTTTGGTAAATAAGTCAAAAACCTTACATCAATTGAATATTATTTGTATTTCCATATCATGTTCTTTCCTAATTTGGCAAAAACATTTCCAAAAATATAATAATAGTTTAGTTTCAGCTCTAAGGTATAATAAAGCAGAATCAAGTAATTGATACAGAATGTGATTCTGAATAAAAAGAAAGGTTTCAAGGCAAAGAAACCTTTGCAAACAAAGGAAGCACAGAAAATGAAGCAGCAGAAGGGTGGAAAGCATTTTTCTCAACCCACAAACTCCATTTATAGTAAAATTTCGGCAGAGTGATTTCCAAAACTTCCGCGATTTTTCTCTAACTGTGACACAATTTCCAATTTGGCAAAGTCATCGTCTTTCTTACTTTTCTTCTAATTATGGTTTAGAAAGAAAGGGGTCCCGTCCTGCCCCCCATATTTTTATTTTTCTCCTCACAACTTGATTGCACCTCGCGAGTATTTGAACGAGTTGGCCATACGGAGGGGGAGCCTTATTTTTCAGTTCATCGGGCCTATAAATGCGTTTAGGCAGAAAAAGTTCATCAGCTTATAAATGCGTCTAGGAAGGAAATACTCATTTAAGATTAAAGCAGTACATCACTCATTTAAGATTAAAGCAGTACATCATTTTATGATGGGCATTTTCTGCCTCGACGATATGCATTTTCTATTTCGACGCATTTATGGACCTATGGACTGAGAAATAAGACTTGCCTAAACAAAATAGCTACTTGATTGTAGTTTTTCATTTATTGTGAACATTGCAGATACATATTAAGAAAAAAAAAATTAAATTAAATCATACAACCTTTTCACATTACATTCACACAAAATTCGCACATTGAATTGTAAATATATAAATAAGAATTAAGTAGTTCACCAGGTTACGGCAACATGGGATTTACTTCATTTCAAAAATACAATTTGAATGTAACTGGTCTCATGAATTATATTGTTTGAAGAACCATTAAATATTGTCACTGAAAATTTATTCATAAATATATAAAAAAAATTACAAAATAGTTATGATTCATCAGTCAAAAAAATATTTATATAAGGAAATTTACAGAAGTAGTGGATTCAGGGAAAAAAGAAGGTTTCCACTTAAGCCTGTTGTAGTTGGGTGTTGTTCAATAAGAACCAAATGAAGCATGGGCTGTTGAAAGGAAAGTAAAAAGTTAGAAAAATGAGGGGAAAGACACAGTCAACCTATCTCTGAATGTAACCGAAGATATGTGTTAAGGTAAACAATAGTTTTTAACAAATACGAGAGTTCTTTAATTACACATCTAATCTAAAAATTGTTATGAAACCCCAAGAATTGCATAAAGCTGCTTACATTAGCTTATTAAGGAGATAGGAGAAAACCATAACCTAACATTACTTTAAAATAACTTCAATACCCAGATGAACAAGAACAAAGAAGATAATAGTAGCAAATGATATTGGGATTAGCTTTGAAACTTACAGCTTCATGATATCTCTAGCTTGGTTGGTCCAGTGGACATGGTATTCAATTAAATTAAAGAAGTATTGAGTGCAAAAACCAAACAATACCTTCTATTAACTTATCTAGTCTTTAATCCTTTTATTACCTTCTCTCGTCTTTGATCCTCTTGACCTTTTTATTAACTTCTCTCATCTTTGATCCTCCTAGGCAGGCGTTAAAAATTTTGTTGGGTGATGCAATGTATAATCCACCACAGTGTTTTGAGAGCTCTTTTTTGTAAATAAATAAAAAATAAATAAATAAAAAACACCATTTTATATTATATTAAAGAAATAAAGGATGGGTCAGAGGCACAGAATGGAGGATGGTTAGAAACCTAGAGACATAGAACAAAAGAAGTTGAAAGAACATCAAGAAACATCAACATTATCCTAGGATGGTTATAAACCGAGTCGCGGAGAACGAAATAAGTTGGAAGAACATGGAAGAACATCAAGAAGCATCAATATTATCAAAAAATACAATATATGCAAGATCACTTCTTCGAGTGAAGAGCTCACGAATAAATTATGGGGTGATGGGTAATGGAGTTCTGTGGGTAGTGTTATGAACAGAAGAGGGAAATGAAATTCTAAGAGAAGAGACAAAAAAAACCCACAACCGATAAGTTGTGAGCAAAATTTTGATTTAAATGGTAAGAACACATGCAAAAAATGTAGTAAAATTATGGCAATTTTGCCCGACAATTTTTCCCCTTAGTCTGTACTTATTGCTTCATGTCACATAATAGAATTCTCCTCACTTATTCTTATCACTAAAAATGAATATTGAAAATATCAGAGAAATCTTCTCTCAATATGAGAGCATCATCTTGCTCACATGGATTTCAAGACAGAAGTAGTTAATAATTAATTACTAAGTGATTATTAATTTGAAACTGTTATTAATTATTAATCTATGGTTGATTCTTGTTCAATCATCTAAAATTAAATATAAAGGTGCAGAATGATGCAAGGTGGCACCTAGAGGAGTTGTTTTAAGAAAATAATGCCTTACGATGTAAATATATTTTTAATTTATTGTTATTTTATAATTCTTTTTTTTTTCAATTATTTTAAGAGTTTAATTTTAATGTATATAAATTTCTTTTCAAATTAACTTAACACATTTTATTATTAATATTTTAATTACATTGTAAAGCGTCCCTCTTTGAAAAAAACTCCCCCAACTGCCACTTGTACCATTGTGCACCATTGATTTTGATGTTAGACGATTGAAAGAGTTGTAGATGTTCGTTGGATTTTCTGTTGCCACTGGGAACTTCGCGGAAGACCATTACATCCTGGCATGGAGTTTCAAAACCAATGGAACAACGTCTCCTTTGGATGTTTCGCGTCTTCCTTCATTTTCTAACATGTATTCCAAACGGGTAGGCCAAGGATTCATAGTCCGCGTCACTGTATCCGTTGTTGTTCTCTTCTCACTGACGGTTGTGGTGTTCGCACAAGAGTGAAGAAAATAGAAACAATGGAAGAATGGGAGCAGGAGTACTGGCCACATAGATTCGGTCACAAGGTGCTGACCATTGCCACGAACTGGTTTTCGGAAGAAAATGTTCTGGGGCATGGGGGTTTCGGCAAGGTTTACAAGGGAATTCTCCCTAACAATGGCCAAGAAATCACGGTGAAATGCATAGTATTTATGGTCGTTCAATTAATGTACCAAACCTGCCAAGGCAATCTCCATTCCTCTTCTGGTTGGATGGATGAGGTGAGGGAGATGTGGGTCTGGTTTTTTAATTTGATTTTATTTCCTAATATCAACAACAATTGCCATATTGTATTCCGTCTTTTTTGCTTTAATAACCTTAATTTTTTGTAGAATTTATGGGTTAATGGTGTATTTTTATTTATTGAATTTATGTTTAAATATTTTCTTCGATTAAGTAACTTGAAGATGTTTTACAAGAATTTGGGTAAAGGGAAATGACAACCTTCTGAGATGAAACAGAAGCTTCCTAATTACTGCAGTAGTGAGAGCACATTGATGGAGGTACAAAGTGCTATTCAAGGAGCCATAACCCACTGCAAGCAGTCCATTGACATTGACGGTAAGTAGTATGATGACAACCCTACTATTCGCACACATCCCTTCCTCTTATTTATTTGCAATGCTACTTGCTAAGGCTAATAGGAATTCCTCTTGTTGTTATGTCTGCTTATCTTGGTGTGCATTCTTGTTATTGTTTTTCAATGAGATCAACAATTATTTCTGTGCTATGTCTCAAATATGACATCCCTAAATTATGCTCTATTAACATGGGTCTAAAATCTTTTCAATGTCTCTGAATGCGCAGATACCCCAAACTGTCCAAATTTCGGATCTTCCATTGACTGCTAAGAGGGCTTTTATGGAGGATGACTACAAGATTATTGCTTGAAGTAAATCATTGTATATCTGAAAAAGTGCTGTTGAAGGTCTTGTAGAATGTTTATGTATATCTTCAAAGGAAACCAGATGATTAGAAGCACAAAAGAGTGTGAATGGCACATGTTTTAACAAGTCCATTCTTAGATATACATGTCTAAAGTTAGTATTGTAGATGATATTTAAGCTTTATGTCACCAATATGCATTAAATAGGTGTTTCAATGTAATTAAAGAAACTATTCAATGTAATTAAAGAAATTGTTATCAGTTCACTGGGCTTCATCATGTCCTAGGGAAATGAAAGGTGAAGCTTAGGCTTTCTTTGTAATGTTATAACTGTAAATTATTTAGGTAGCCTTTCTTCAATAACAATAAACCTTCCATTTCTATCACAAGGGCCGTCGTTGTGGCATCCTCCACATATTCAAGGTGGGTATGCGATATAGTGTTTTATGATTGAGATAAATCAACTTTGAGTATGAGATCATTGATGAATGGATAGTCGTTGTTGAGTGACTCTGTGCTGGTTCTATTGAGTAATATTCCCTGGACACACTTTTGGCACTATTTATTTTTTACAGTATTTTTTTCTACCATGCTTTCTTATTTCTATAACTTCGCAAACATGATGGACAATAGTGTAATGTAATGAACCATAGAGATGGATGCCTGTAGTTTAGCATGCAGTTCATGTTGAAAATATTTTTGGACATATTTACTGGTTTTAAAATAATAGAATCTAGCGTTTTTTTTTCCTTTGAAAAAAATAAACTTTGAGTGTGAATTTGATATTGCTTGTTTAAAATTATTGTCATGAACTAGTCTGTTTCACTTTGGATGCATGCTCATCTTTACTTTTGGCATGCAAGAAAAACTCTTCATACAAGGCTACTCATAATTTGTTGCTCCTGTGATGTGATCTGACAAGTAACTTGTTTTTTTTAATAAACCCAAAAAAACAAATACAAAAGATAAGATCGATGCCTTAGTCAAGCAACAAAAGTTACATGTATAGTGCCAGAATCAAACGAATTGTACGCATATACAACACACAGTAATTAATGGTCTTAGGCTCATTATATAAAACACGGGAAGAAAACAAATAAACCCTTGTTGTAGGTGGTTTTGGGATTTATAGGCAATGGTTTAAGAAGTGATTTATTTTGATAGATTTTAAATCTAAATTTTGTTTTAAATTCAATAAGAAATTGAGAAAGTGCTTGGATTTTTTTTTTAAATCTTGGAAATTTTTTAAAGGGCTCAATTTAATTTTATATTTAAAAATGTAATTTAAATAATAAAAAATTATAAAAAATAAAGTATTATATTTATTTTTAAAAAAAATCAATTAACTAAATTTCAAAATAAAAAATATTTTAAACCTAAAAGTGTATAATTTTTAATTCAAACTTTTGAAACCAATTCCGAACTAATATAAAGTAGTTCTATGTGACATGGGATTAATAATAAATAGGTTATTTATTCTATTTTAAAAAATAATTCTCTTCATCTATACGTTATCTATACTAACTAGGTTATAAAAAACACAATTTCTTTATCAAACAATTTTCGTAACCTATAATTTAAAAATAAAATAAAATAATTGCTATTTAAAAGTTAAATATTCAATTAAATCACATAACATATCACATATTTTTTCCTCTATACTACTAACTAGGTTATAAAAAAACCAATTTCTTTATCCAAACAATTCTCCAAACCTATAATTTTTTTAAATAAAATAATTTATATTTATAAGTTAAATATTTAATTAAATCACATAATATATTTTTTCCTCTATACTACTCTTTCCTATGTTACTGCTTTACAACGTTTCCTTTGCAACATATGGTGCAATTGTTAGTTTTATGACTTTTTAACCTACCTAACCTATTTTTAATATTTTCTTCACTTATAACTCTTGACTAATCTTTTATTCCCCTTCTTTTGAATTTGTTTCTTTTTTTTTCAAAAAATTTGGCTCATTTTTAATATTTTTTTAATAATTTATTTATTTATTTCAGAACAACTAATTTTTCCCCATTCTATTTATTCCCCTCACATTACCATTCACATCATCTCAAAGTTTTAATGTCCTTGGTGTTGCCTGGAGTGTCCCTGATGATGGTTGGAGTCTCCACCCAAAAAGTTGGACAAACTAAATTTGAAAACATGATTCTCTTCCAAAAATCATCTTACAATAATTTTGTGTTTTTTATTATGTGTGTGTGTGTGTGTAATTGGGAAATTTATATTGAGAAACATATGTGGTTTAGACACACACAATTGAGTACATAAAAAAATATGAATTTTTTGAAGCTATAAGACAAGAAATTCTAATTCAAACTCTTCCATCAAACCCAAGAAAAATGTGATTGAATTATTTTTCCAAATGCTCAAAAGAGCTACATTCCAACATTTGTTACATGAATAGATTCTCATGAACTTGTTACATAAAGATTGACAAAGCAATACATAATTAAATTGGTTTTTGAGTTTGATTTCGTGTAACCATTGGACTAGGATTCAATAAGATATCTCTTCTTATTCTTTCCTACCTTTATCCAAACTTCTTTTGATGTAGGTGAAGTAATTTTAAGTTCTTCCAAGCCTAGAGGATCTTGGATTGGGTATTCTTCTTGAGCTAAAGATTCAAATTCATTAGCTTCCTCTTCCCAACTTGCTATTAGCATAAGGCCAAACTTACCATGGAATTTTTGTCTTGAGTCATGTGGAACAAGATATTTGCTTTTAGGCTTTGGGAAACTTGTTCTTGTTTTTTTTCTTGGTAAGTTGTAGTCTCTTGAGGTGGAGAAGATATTGATGGAGATTTATCCCAAAGGAATAGTTGGTGATCCTCTGAAGAACCAATCCACCAAGTTAATTTTTGCTACTACTTCCTAAAGTTTTCTTAAAACCATTTGGACATTGAGCATCTCTGTGGCATGTTTCAAAACAAGTGCTACATTGCAAGGAGATTCAATCATGGGTAAAAATCCGAAGTTGGGTAACACTTTTGTGATAATCGGGGGAAGAATTTTTTTCTTCCTTATAATTCGGCCGAAACCGAACTTTCGAAATTAGTTCGGCCGAACTCATTCTGCCGTTTACACTGACGACGTACTGACGACAATGTCAAACAAATTTTTGGCTAGAGATGGGAAAACCGACAACAAAAGTTCAGTCGGACTATTAGTTTGGCCGAACTCATATTTTATAGATATATCGGCCCACAAACTTTTACAGGTTTCTTGTTCACATCTATTTCATGCATTTGTGCCTTGTTCGTTGTTTGTTGATGTTGCTTTGTTACGCTCTGTGATTTTTGTTGATTTGGAGTTGCGCCGCGACGACGAGGGGAGTTTTGTTGATTTGCAGTTGCGTTGTGATGCTGAGGTAATTTTTGTTGATTTTGCAGTTGCAGTTGCTCTTTTTTTTTGTAATTTTATTTTTTTTAATTTGATTTTAATTTAATTTTTTTTGTTTGAAGGGAAAATGGTTTGCGTCTTCCACGACGTCTTCAAGGATCGCTCGACTTTGTCCTCATTGTGGCTTCATCTGCGAATTTCTGCGAATTTCCAGGTATGTATCAGTGTATCTATGCTTATAGCATGCGAATTTCTGTGAATTCCTATGTATCTATGCTTATAGCTCAATGTAATCATATACTGGGTTTTCTATATTCTGTAATTGCAATATAAATTTAATTTATAACTATTGTCTGTATTTATATATATGCGCATAGTATTTAGAACTCTTAAGATTACCTGACTTACCTGAGTCTGCTTAAGGTCCTTACTTACCAGTCCAGCTTTGTATATACTGATATATATATGAATATAAATATTAACACAAGGCAAGAATAAGTAAGCCAAGAGTCTCCTCCCTCCTCTCGACTATGAAGAACTATTAAAGATGTTGCTGAAAGTATACGTCATTCATTATTGGTGACTAAGGGTTGCTAGAGGAGTTTGTTATTTCTGAACATATAGTAAAAATCCCTTGATATATTGTCAACTATGCCTCGGTTTTTTTTGAAAAATACTCTGGTTTATATAAATGTACCATATCAAATAGTTATACTTTTAATGTCATACAATCCTTATAAAAACAAAATATCAGATTCCCCTTTCTCTACAGAAACTTCTTCTGACTGCATCAATTATATAGCTAGACACCAAGTAAACTGTTTACTGTGTGGAAAAACATATCGATCTTCCCTAGAGGAATCCAGGAACATAGGCATATGTCTACATGCTGCCTCCAAGGGTCACTCTATTTCTACTAGTTACAAATATTTCATTAAAAGACTTTTGTAAACATGGGATAAAAAGTTTGCAAACATATAACATTAAACCAATTCCAAGCGCCCAAAAACTCCAAAAACTGTGGTACTGTATGGTAAAAGATGTCTCTTCAGTTAAAACTTACCATCCTGGATGCTCCCATACCATTTGAGTCAGAGAGCTCATATTGCATAACCCGAAAAACTCCACGCAGACCCTTCTTAGATAAACTGCCCACTTGGAAATTTTTTCACAAAAGATATGTTTGAAATGTAAGGAGGTGAATCTGGACCTTAAGTTGTTGATGCAATCCAGCCATGACTGTAGATTGCGTAGGTTCAGTGTGATGCCCTTGTTGAGGTGATCAATCAGTACTTTTGAATCTCCGTAAACGCACATTTTCTCGATATAGAGTTGATTGGAAAACCACAACAAGCCCTATAGAGCTAGGACTTCACCCCTCATGTTTGTTCCAGATCCTCCATGCCAATAAATCTTATAGTGGCAGCTAGGGGATAACATGAGCCAAGCACCACACCCACACGTTGAGTGTTGTGAAGCCCTATCAAAATATCGAGAAAAACACATACTTTCGATATATCTCCCATTTTAATGGGGTCCATCACATTTAGAGAAAAACACATTAGCCATAAAAGTTTCCCATTGAAACAAAAAGTAATTTGATACAAAACATAGGTTTTAAACTTATATAGTTAATTGTTTCAAATAGATTCTTAACAAAACATAGGTTTTAACCTTATATAGTTAATTGTTTCAAATAGATTCTTAATAAAATGAAAAATATTCAATGTAAAACACATGCACATTAACATATAATTGTGATATTTTCCCTTATTTCCAACTTAGTCCATCCTTCTAGAAATATCCCTTTTAATGAAGCAAATATATCCATAGTGATCCACTGATATTTGTTCACCAAAAACTATTCCATTTTGGACTTATATATCTCAAAACTATGCTCATTGAATTTATGCATCTATATCTTTAAACTACTCAACTAATTTATTCCACCATAGGAATCATTTCAATATATCTCCCATTTTAATGGGGTCTGTCACATTTCGAGAAAAAACACATTAGCCATAAACGTTTCCAATTGAAACCAAAAGTGATTTGATACAAAACATAGGTTTTAACCTTATATAGGTAATTGTTTCAAATAGATTCTTAATAAAATGAAAAATATTCAATGTAAAACATATGTATTAACATATAATTGTGATATTTTCCCTTCTTTCCAACTTAGTGGACATCCTTTTAAAAAATACCTTTTAATAAAGAAGATATATCCATAGTGATCCAATGATATTTTTTCACAAACAACTATTCCATTTTGTACTTTTATATCTCAAAACTATGCTCATTGAGTTTATGCATCTATATTTGTAAACTACTTGAAACTATTTTATTACACCATAGGAATCATTTTGATATATCTCCCATTTTAATGGGGTCTATCACATTTCGAGAAAAACACATTAGCCATAAAAGTTTCCCATTGAAACCAAAAGTAATTTGATACAAAACATAGGTTTTAACCTTATATAGTTAATTGTTTCAAATATATTTTTAATAAAATGAAAAGTAATCAATGTAAAACACATGCACATTAACATATAATTGTGATATTTTCCCTTCTTTCCAACTTAGTGGACATCCTTCTAGTAAAATCCCTTTTATTGAAGCAGATATATCCATAGTGATCCACTGATATTTGTTCACCAACAATTATTTCATTTTGGACTTATATATCTCAAAACTATGCTCATTGAATTTATGCATCTATATCTTTAAACTACTCAACTAATTTATTCCACCATAGGAAATATTCAATATATCTCCCATTTTAATGGGGTCTATCACATTTTGAGAAAAACACATTAGCCATAAAAGTTTCCCATTGAAACCAAAAGTGATTTGATACAAAACATAGGTTTTAACCTTATATAGTTAATTGTTTCAAATAGATTCTTAATAAAATAAAAAATATTCAATGTAAAACACATGCATTAATGTATATAATTGTGATATTTTCCCTTCTTTCCAACTTAGTGGACATCCTTCTAGAAAAATCCCTTTTATTGAAGCAGATATATCCATAGTGATCCACTGATATTTTTTCACCAACAACTATTCCATTTTGGACTTATATATCTCAAAACTATGCTCATTTTTTCCCAAAAACATTTTTTTGGGGTACTACCCCTAAACACCTGTGTGTGGGGAATTTTTCATCTATATCAAACCCTAAAGTGGGGGTCATTTTTGCCCATTTTATTCCCACCACTATGCTTAGAAAAATATATAGTGCATGGGGGTATTCACATAAAGAATATAACACATACCAAACATCCAATAATTCTCCTTAATGTGACCATCAATGTTGCAATGGTTAGAATTATTTCTACTACCCTTGCATGGATGTGTAGTGGCTATTTTATTCTTATCCTCCTATTTCCAGTTCTTATTCCCCTCCTTCAAAGCTTCTTGGTGCTATTTTTTCTTAAAATCACTGAAGTACCATTTATTTTGGCCTAGATGGTTTCTAGATAATGTGTGTACACACATGGCTCATACATTATCCTTAGCTTGGAAAGAATCACTTGTTTTTGTAGATGGTTATATAGACCCCACATAAACTTAAGGAGTACATTTGGGCTCTTGGGAAATATATCCAATAATATGACCATATTTTTGAACTTAGTACACTCTTATACACCCTTATGTCTATGTAAAGTAGTGTGAGTGATTCCACGGGTCCTCTACACACTTCATAGGCTATAATTGGAACAGGTAGTGTTAAATTCTACAAGTTCTATAGACAGAGTCTGTAAAGGGATAGGTAGCCTCTGTATCTCATATTTTATGAAAGGTGACATATCCAGTAAATGCCCCTACATTCAATCTCTAGAATAGATCTAAATAGAAATTCTTCATTTTAATATTTATAAAACACAACCTCTTTAAGGAAAACTGTGTACATGTGTCATTTCTCCCATAAATTCTTAGGAAAAGTTTTTAAAGCATACATTTCATGTTGGATTTCTCCCATTAACTTTAAAGCATGTTTTTTGTCAGTGCATAAAATAATTTTGCAAACCATCTAAATGTCATTTCTCTCAAGCTTTAAGGCCTAAAAATTGAACCTAAAGGGGCTGAAATCTCATAGGACTTTGAATTTCCATAGGATTTTAGTCTGTCTGTTGAGTGTTAACTTCTACAAGTTCTAAAGGCAGAGTTTGTAAAGGGCCAGTAGCCTCTGGATCTCATCTTTTCTCAAAGGTGACATATCGAGTAAATGCCCCTACAGTCAATCTCTATAACAAATCTAAATAGAAGTTCTTCATTTTAATATCCATAAACCTCAACCACTTTAAGGCAAACTGTGTACATGTGTCATTTCTCCCATAAATTCTTAGGCAAAGTTTTAAAAGCATACATGTCATGTTGGCTTTCTCTCATTAACTTTAAAGCATGTTTTTTGTAAGTGCATAAAATAATTTGGCAAACCATGTAAATGTCATTTCTCTCAAACTTTAAGGCCTAAAAATTGAACCTAAAGTGGCTGAACTCTCATAGTGTTTTTTTCAATTTTATACCAAGTGTGCTCCCACCATATAAAGCACAATTTGGTGAACTTAAAATTTTTATAATTTTTTTTTGCTTAAATTGAGTTTCACACATCAATTAGTGCTTTGAAAGTTGTGTTTTACATAATTTGTGTACACTAAATTACATTAATTTTCTAAAATTTATTTTGAATTCATTTTAAATAGTAATTTAAAAAAATAATTGTAAATTTCCACTATAGATATATATATCATGGAGGATGAACGATGAAGATCAACATAATCCCATATCTCTACGAGAGAGGGGGATCAGGGATGGAGGGATGTTCATGGCATTTAAATATAATCTTAAATCTCCATACATACACAAACATGTGTGTACATATGGAATTGATTTTTTATCAACTTTGTGAGTTAAATTAGTTGTTAATAAGTTTTATTTTTTATTTTTTATGAGCTAAGAGGAGAAGGGTCTCTACTCCATCAATGGCGCATGCCCATGGTTCACCCAGTCGTGGTATGGTTCACGTAATTTAATCAGTGAATATGTACATGTATTTATATGTATGAATGTATTTTTCAATTGATTATAAATTGATATTTTTTTATGAAACTTCTCTCTCGTCTCAAGAGGTTGGTGGTGGTTCAAATCCCATTAGAGGGTCATCAATAAGTGCTAGCAGGTTGCGTGAAGGTAGTGATATTTATTCCCCCTGAGGCCAATCAATAGATGGTTGTGTTGGTTCTCAGGAGGGTCATTCTGGTTCTCAACAGTCTCAGGGTGGGAAAGATGCCAGCCAACCACATCGAGGTGGCCATCAAGTTGAATATTTTTTTCATTCAATTTGTAAAAATTTGTTTACATGTGTTTTTTCTAATATATAAATTTTATATGTTGATGTAGAGGCTGAAAATTCTCCAAATGATGGGCAAAAAAGACGTAGGGTAGAAAAATTCATTCAAGAAGAAGGCTGTCCATCCACCACGACTTATCTGGCCAAAATTTTTGATATACCTTGGGAAAGAAACATGTAGCAATGCACCTTAGAAAGGTGTCAATATCTTCATGCAAAATTGCAGAGAGATCTCGTGGCTTTGACTCTACCTGCTGAGAGTTGACAAAGCTTGGAAATAGTTACACACTCTTTAGGTCAACTAGTAGATGTGTACCGAAAAGTTGGGCCAACCACTGATACTTTTTTAGAAGTCATGAGAAAAAGAAAGGAAACAGTGATTGGTCCCGATAAATGGGAGGTTGTTAAATAAAGAGTTACAACAACAATGGCAAAGTCTATGTTTAATTTCAAAGAAAGACTGAAAAGAAATATGCTGAAGGTGCAATATTTCAAGCACCTTGATATAGCTCATTATTTGTATGATAGACACCTTGCGGCCTATAGAAGACTCCCATGGAATGACAAGATTCCGATTTATTTTGCAAAATTATTTTATGTAGAATTATTTTTGCAAATGAAACCCAATTACAATGACCTTCCCTTTGAACTTTTTGGTCCTAGGAAAGGTCGATTGTGTGGCCGTAGGGGTGCCAGGCGTGATGCTGAGTTGCCTTGTCCTGAGCCACCATTGGTTAGTCGACCTTTTTGTGTCGAAACTTTGTGGTTAGAGATGGAAGCCACTTCTCAAATTAGTCGAGAAGCAAGGGATGCCATCATCGACAATGTTCACAGTGAGTTGGGTGGAGTCGATGTTTGTCTGAATCGATAAAGAGCACGTGAGAATGCATGCGCTAATTTTGTGTATTATACAGATGAAGAGATTGACAACATGAATGTTGAAGATCTCAAAACATATGCAAAGAATTGTCGCAATGGTTGCCATGACCTAATTGTTCATGAGGAAGAGGGCATGGGAACGATATGTGTCAATGGTTAGGGTTCAATTATTTTAACACATGTACAATTTGTAATAAAGACATATATACATACATCTATTTGTATACATTAATCTAACAAAAGTGTATCATTATATGTTAACACCATTTGCAGTTGTCAAGCTTGATGAATGAAGAAAATGTTAATATCATGTTCGGAGCCTCTGGTTCAAACAACCAAGATGGTTCTCACCATCAAGATATGTTGGCAAATGTTAGTGTTTTTTAAGTCATATTTTTAAAATAAATAATTGCACACATGTACATGTACATATATATAATAAAATGTTTTAACAGATTCCGATTCCGTCCGATGTTTTTTGGATGACAATACCTTCTTGTTCCTTGGGAGATGTACCTTCTACTTAGGAGATGTGCCAAATCCACAACCACAAGTATGGACAAATTTTCACTTCTAAAATTTATGTTTTTAAGTTATATATTCCACCTCAAAAAGTTCCATTAAAAAATGAGATATATCTATATCTTGAGTTATTTTAATTTTTTTGAATTTTAGGTTTTTGGAGATTTTATTTTTGAACCACTCTTAGGAGATGTGCCAAATCTAAGAGCACAAGTATTCAATTTTTCACTTATATATATATATATATATATATTTAAGTTATAAGTTATAAATTGAAGCTTAAAAGTTTTCTTATAAATTGAGATCTAGAGATTTCGATTTATTTTAAATTTTTTGAATTTTAGGTTTTTGGAGAGTTTCTTTTGGAGCCTCTCTTAGGAGATGTGCCAAATCCACCAGCAGAAGTATTCAAATTTTCACTTAAATATATGTTTTTAAGTTATAATTTATAAATTGAAGTTTAAAAGTTTTATTATAAATTGAGATCTTGATCTTGAGATATTTTATACTTTTAAATTTTTTGAATTTTAGGTTTCTATAGAGGATTTATTTTCTCCATGGACTCTAGCGATGGAGATAGGAACATCCACACCATTTCAACCATTTGAATAAGTTGTCTATTTTTTTTTTAATATTATTGAAAGTTTATATATGCATTTTCATTTGAAAATTTTTAATATATATATAATTGTACATGTATATTGTACAATTTACTGTTGGAGATGTTCCTGTGGGGGAAGTTGTAGTGGAAGAGCAACAAATGGAGAGGGAACCTCATGAATTATTGCATGATTTTTTTTTACATTTTGTTTTTTACATGAAGTTCTATATATTCTCACTCAATTTTAAAATATCAAATTTTAATGTTTGTAAACATTGTGTACAGGTTCCCCACGCTTCGTAGGCTTCGCAGGATAGCTCCAGGATTGAGACTTTGCTGGGAAAGACACTACATCCATCTGTATTTGATGGATCATGCACATGCACTATTGCATGGATGGTGCACATGCACATACGCAACATTATAGATTTAGTCTTAAATTTATTTTTTTATATATAGTATTATCTAGATGTAGTCATATATAACTTGATACTTGATACTTGTGAGATCTGCAAATTTTGGACATATTTTATGTGAGCTACATTTGGAATCTGTGAATCTGTGAGCTACATTTGATACTTGTGATCTATAATTTGTTTTGTTTTTAAAACTCAAGTTTTGATACTTGTGATCTATAATTTGTTTTGTTTTTAAAACTCAAGTTTTCATGCTTGTGATCTATAATGTTTTGTTTTTAAAACTTTAGTTTTGGATGGTTGAACTACATGTGAATGTGATATATAATGTTTTTAAAACTTAAGTTTTGATACTTGTGATCTATAATGTTTTGTTTTTAAAACTCAAGTTTTGATACTTGTGATCTATAATGTTTTGTTTTTAAAACTCAAGTTTTGATACTTGTGATCTATAATGTTTTGTTTTTTAAACTCAAGCTTTGGATGGTTGAACTACATGTGAATGTGATATATTTAATGTTTTTAAAAATTAAGTTTTGATACTTGTGATCTATAATGTTTTGTTTTTAAAACTCAAATTTTGATACTTGTGATCTATAATGTTTTGTTTTTAAAAATCAAGTTTTGGATGGTTGAACTACATGTGAATATGATATATATTGTTTTCAAAACTTAAGTTTTGATAAGTTTATGATCTATAATTTTTTGTTTTTAAAACTCAAATTTTGATACTTGTGATCTATAATGTTTTGTTTTAAAATTCAACTCTTGGATGGTTGAACTACATGTGAATGTGACATATATTGTTTTTAAAACTCAAGTTTTGATACTTGTAATCTATAATGTTTTGTTTGTAAAACTCAAGTTTTGATACTTGTGATCTATAATGTTTTGTTTTTAAAACTCAAGTTTTGGATGGTTGAACTACATTTGGCATGTGAAGTAATGTTGTGTTATAATTTGTTTTGTTTTTAAAACTTAAGTTTTGGATGGTCAAGAACTACATTTGGCATGTGAAGTAATGTTGTGATCTATATTAATGTTTTTCTTTTGAAAAACTCAAGTTTTGGATGGTTGAACTACATTTGGCATGTGAAGTAATGTTGTGTTATAATTTGTTTTGCTTTTAAAACTTAAGTTTTGGATGGTTGAACTACATTTGGCATGTGAAGTAATGTTGTGTTATAATTTGTTTTGTTTTTAAAACTTAAGTTTTGGATGGTTGAACTACATTTGGCATGTGAAGTAATGTTGTGATCTATATTAATGTTTTGCTTTTGAACTACATTTGGCATGTGAAGTAATGTTGTGATCTATAATGTTTTGTTAAATTAAAACTTAAGTTTTGGATGGTTGATCTACATTTGGCATGTGATATAATTTTAAATATTTTTATTGGATAGTTGAACTACAATTGGCATGGCATGTGAAGTAATGTTGTGATATAATCAAAAAGTTTTTAAAACTCAAGTTTTGGATGGTTGAACTACATTTGGCATGTGATTATGATATTATGTTTTGTTTTTAAAATTCAAGTTGTCGTTTTCCAAACAAAAACAAAAATCACATGAATATATGTACATGTAGAAATGATTTACACATGTTTGCATATATATTGTCAATATATATGCAAACATGTGTAAAATCATTTCTACATGTACATATATTCATGTGAATTTTTTTGTTGTTTGGAAAACGACAACTTGAATTTTAAAAACAAAACATAATATCATAATCACATAAGATTCTAGGTCTTGTTAGATGTGTCAAACAATCATAAATTTTTAAAAATGCATTCTATAATGTATATATATCCAGTACGTGCAACATTTTTCATCAATGCATGTATAGAGAAGCTACTTTCAGCTAATTCCATTCTAGAACATATATATCCAGTACGCGCAACATTTTTCATCAATGCACATAGAAAAGCTACTTGAATAGTTAATTGCATTCTAGAACATATATATCCAGTACTTCAACATTTTTCATCAATGCCAATAGAATTTAACTACTTTCAGTTAATTGCATTTAGAACATATATATTCAGTACGTGAAACACTTTTCATCAATGCACATAGTAAAACTACTTGAACAGTTAATTGCATTCTAGAACATATATATATCCAATACGTGCAACATTTTTCATCAATGCACATAGAAAAGCTACTTTCAGTTAATTGCCTAGAATATGTATATATCCAGTACGTGCAACATTTTTCATCAATGCACATAGAAAAACTACTTTCACTTAATTGCATTCTAGAACATATATATCCAGTACTTGCAACATTTTTCATTAATGCACATAGAAAAGCTACTTTCAATTTTAATTGCATTGGAGAATATATATATATATATATATATATCCAATATTTCTAGAACATATATATCTAGTACTTGCAACATTTTTCATCAATGCACATAGAAAAGATACTTTCAGTGAATTACATTTTAGAACATATATATATATATCTTAAACATGCAACATTTTTCATCAATGGATGTATAGAAAAGCTACTTTCAGTTGATACTAGTGTGCATGTACCAAAACAATGTACATGTGCAAACACTTGCACAGATAACATAACAAGGAAGCTCAATTTTTAGTTGAGTTCTCGAAGTTCTAAAACATGAATCCAAAGAGAAGAAATTGTTGGGTAGTTTAATCAAAAAAATTCCAATGGAATGCCATCTTCAATGATCCGTTCATGATCGGATTTTGACATTTTCCATTTTTTAATTTTCGTTTTTTTCTTTGATTGAACCTCTATCAACTTTGTACGTGTTGCACACACCAAGTGACTATATTGACAACTTATGACATCAGGTTCATAGTCTTCAAAGTAAACAAAATCCCCACTTTGATTAGTTTGTCTGAAAAAATAACCTTTCAGTATAATAGATCCTCTTTCATATGGAAACCCGTGATCATTATAGTTTTCTAATAATTTCATTTTTTCGTTCACGCGTCAAATAATACTTCACATTTTCATCGTTGTTAGTTGGTGAAATTACATCAAAAACATCTCCTGCACAATAAAACAAACTTAACAAACTTATGTATTTAAATTTATTTTTAGATCTCTATCATTTGAAAGCAATTCAAATGTTACCTCCTCTAACAAGATCAGAAACTCGATCACCATCAAATGATATTGTAGTCTCCCCTAATTACATTTCTTCAAACATTGCAACAGACATTTTCCCCTTTGTATTTAGCTCTGTATGTTTCCAATCTTTTACATACATTTTGTTTTCACAAACGTCATTGGATTTTGTGTTGTCTATGCAAACATGACAAAAACAAGAATATTTTCTTTTATCCAATGCAAACACATTTCTGGACGAATTTGTTTTAATTGAATGCAATTTTCGAGTCCCTTTTATTGTTTCAACGTCATTTCCAATTGATCTATCTACATCTTCAATCCCAATATGCCAAAAAAACCTTTATATGGAAAATTTAAAGAAGAATGTAAATATGATATCAAAATACAATCAAAGATAATCATTGTGATAAATGTACATTGTTTAAAATTATATATCCAATAAAAATTAAATTGAATGTACCTTCGCACTTCCCTTGATCGGTTAGTCTCATGGCTTAGAGCAGTGATGCACCATTGAACAACTTCTTTCGCGTCCACAAGTCGGCTTGCTGAGGGGTTCATTTGATATCTTCAAAGTGCTCGTTTTATGCATGCTCCTGCACCGTCATGTTCTCCTTTTCCATGGCTAGTCTCAAAGAAATTCCAACAATGTTTAATGCAGGTTTTCTTATGAAGACAACACAACCAAAAGAATGATCGTGCAGATTTGAATTGACCTGCGCATCCATCTGACCATATCCAATGTTCATTGAATGTTATTCCATGACTTTTCAAGGAGTCATAAATCTTTCCAAAACAATCTCATACAAAATATGTATCATGTGTACGATCGTCACTGATATAAAAGTGATATTATTTAATAACATGTTGATTTTCACTGGTGCTTTCTATATGATCAGCGTTTTGTTCAACATTTCTATATAGAATATGGAAGAGCATGGAGACTTGGTCAGAATGATAGTATTCACTATGAATTTCTATTTGTGGAACAAATGTGCAGTTTTCTGCAAAATAAATTACTAACAAAATGGTCCCTGGGGTAAAAAATTCACAGGATTTTTTGAATTGCAAGTCTTGCCATCGAGCTCTATGGGAATGCTTGGTGTATTTATAAATTTCTGCCTCAAACTTTCTCAAAAAGTCTATCACAAAAATTTCTTCTTCTCGTAATTCAATTCTTTTAGCACTATTTGCACCTTGAATCGATGTATGGATATATTCATATCTCTTCCATTTCACTTTCATGTTGGACAATGATTGATCATTTATATCAGTACAATATTTGTTTTGAAATTTAGTCAAATTTCCACAATCATCACATTTTTACCACTAACACATTTCTTTTCGTAAAATAGTTTATCGCTTTGTCTTTCACATATAATTTGAGATATGAAATCACAGATAGTGGAAGGAGGTGAATCTTTCCAAAATGTTCTATCAAAATTAAGGAATGTGTCATATATAACTCAAATTCCACATGATAAGGACAACAACAAGTGTCACATATGGTGATAGGTTTTACATACCATGGTTTTTGTTGAACAAAAGCACTGATTGAGACATGAATTTCACGATTCTCTTCTTTGAACTTGTTGAACAACTCTATCTGAGTGGTTTCTAAGAAATGTTTTTCATGTTCTTTGTACTGATTTCATGCTATTATTCTTCGCATCACATCCTTTTCATTTGGCGAAATACATGAATTTTTCTTCCAATATTCATATATTATTTTTTTAACATTTTCTCTAAGTCTATCTTTGTTTGGTTGCCTACAAATATCTCTCCAACAAGCGAGTTCATCATTCACATCTATTTACAACCTAAATTTCCGATGTTTGTGCAAAGTTTTTTGTGAGGTTCCTAATGCTTGTGCCATAGATTTTACCAAGTGATTCTCTTTAGTACTTGATGAAACCACTGCCATATGTATTGCTCTACGTACAACTGAAACATTTTTTTGTCTAGATCTTCTAATTGAATTTATAGCACTAATTATATTTTGTATCACATTTTCATTCATTTTTTTAATTATCTTTTGTTGATTTTCGAATACCCAATAAAGTCATAGCTTCTTTTAATTTCCTTAATGATAGGAGACCTTTCAACATTTGGGCTTGAACTGTCACATTTTCCTTTATGAAGTACATATCAGAAATGTAGTTAACATGATATCGTATAATATGGTCAGCTCTTTTATCTCCATATGTCTGAATGTCAACATTTTCTAACATCTCATCATCGACATTGATTTCATCTGTACATATTCGAATGAATAGTACATAATAAGTTTACATATTCAGTAAATAACTAAACTAATAAATATGTATAATTTCAATAATACGTGCATGTGTTCAACATATATATATATATATATATATATACCTTGTGATTCAATTTCTTCACTTGAATTTCTTTCAACATTTTCACCATCTACAATCATTGGTTCAATATCTCTTTCACCTTCTCTTTCAAAATTTTGTATCTCATCATCAATGTTTTGAGGAATATCTCTCTCTGTTTACATTGCAAAATATTTTTCAAATTAGTTCATCAAATAAAAATCAAGCTTCACATTTTACACTACGAAAATTTTAAATATATCAAATTTATAATGTTTACATTTACATACCTGTTTCAACTTCTAGTTGAGGTTTATTTTCCCCTTCAGTATTTGAGAGTGCTTATATCTTTATTTTGCGAGTTTCTCTCATCTTTTCTCTACGTTCCCCAGGGTCTCTTTTTCGATGATATTTTCTCGTACAATTCCTTCGATTTTCCATGATAATAAAGTATGAAGTTCAAAAAATTTCCTGCAAAAATTTAGATAAAAACTCAATTAAAAAAACCATCACAAAAGATTTAATTTAAAAAAAACTCATTTTAAAAATTTTGCAAAAAATACATACATCAATCCAAAACACTCACTTTAAAAAATCCGACAAAAATGTCTTATAAAAATGAAATGAAGCTCAAAATATTTCCTTCCAAGTCCTACAAAAAAATTTCATTTAAAAATTTAGACAAAAACTCATTTAAAAAATCATTATAAAAGATTTACTTCAACCCAAAACATGTACTCTAAAAAAATGTCACTTCAAAAAATTCCTCGAAAAAATGTCCATTGAAAATTAATTCCAACTTAAAAATGTCCATTAAAAAATGCCATTTTAAAAAATACTTCAAAAAAGCCACTAAAAAAATATCACTTAAAAAAATACTTCCAAAAAATGTCCAAAAATTTCTTTTGAATATTAAGCCTAAAAGTGTCCTTTGGAAATTAAGCCTAAAAAGAGTCCTTTGAAAATTAAGCCCAAAACCTCTAAAAACAATGAAAATTATGTTGGCAATATGATGCAGAGTGTTGTCCTTGATGGCAACCCACTGAATGAAGATGAAGACATGAGATTGTTGGCATGTGTTGTCCTTGATGGCATCACATCTGATGATGTTATTCTTGACTTGATGGACTTGGTAAATGATGTAAATCTGATATGAAATGATGTTAGTTAGCAATATGATGCTAAGTGTTGTAAATCTGATATGAATGGCAACCCACTTGATGAAGATGATGGCAACTTACTTGATGAAGTTGTGCTTGATAGAATATGTCCTTGATGAAGTACATGAAGAAAGAAATTCAGTTTGTGCTAGATCTATGATGAAAAGAGTATGTCTCAAGGCATACGCGGATATGTCTAAGGGAAGTTGCGTATGCACGCGGGAAAGAACGTGACAAGTCGCGTATGGGCAAAAGCGCTCAAAAAGTGCAAAACCAGGGGTAACCACCATGGTATTGACCCATTGTATTGGGTAATGATTTGCCTAAATGACCCCGTCCAGGAATACCATCGGAAGTAATGTAGTTTTGGGCTCATGGTATTGTTTTGGCTCATGGTATTGAAAAAGGGGCTCATGGTATTGAAAAAGGGTAAACCTATATAAGGAGAAGAAATTCATTGTGCAAATCAGAGGTGTGGGTGCAAGATGTTTGAGCCTGAATGAATACTTCTCTGTGAAGTATATCTGTATGGAAAGGGTAAAGGTTTGATGATAGATATGAATCTATGATGCACCTATGAAGAAATGATGAAGCGGGATATCTAGATCTGAAATGTATTTGTATCTACTAGATCTATTTATGGAGTGTTTAGATCTATGATGAGGCGAACATTTGTCTGAAGTAAAGGGTTGAATCTGAACTGAATATCTGATCTGAAGAAGTATGCAGCTCTGTAATGGTTGAAGATCCATACGCTAGTTAGCTGCAGAGGAAGCGCGTATATACGCGGCTTCTCTGAAGAAAAGGCGCGTATGCGCAGTGAAGTTTATGTGCAGATGTATACGCTGGTTGATGTGGACGGAAGCGCGTATATACGTGACATCAGTAAAAGAAAAGCGCGTATGCAAACTAGGGTTTGCTGAAGTATGGGGTATGAAATGTCTGATCTGATCTGCTGTGTTTTAGCTATCTGTTGTTGATGTTTGACTGTGCTTAAATGTATGGAGAGGGTCCAGTCTGAAAATATGATGAATCGTGGTCTGAAAATTGTGTTCTATTGAAGTTGGATCCAGTGTGAAAATTGATGAAACGTGGTCCATAGAGGTGCTGAGGGTTGTAGCCTTCAGTCAGGGGGTCGTAGCTCCCTTCCAGGTGAGGCTGGTAAACGAGAGCAGGGGGTCGTAGCTCCCTTCCAGGTGAGGCTAGTAAACGAGAGCAGGGGGTCGTAGCTCCCTTCCAGGAGAGGCTGGTAAACGAGTCAGGGGGTTGGAGCTCCCTTCCAGGAGAGGCTGGTAAACGAGCGCAGGTGGGTGCCTGCGTGCTGGTCAAGTCTGCGCCAGCACATATGTTGTAAGATGTTTTCTCTATAATAAAATATTGAAGGCCGAGCAACTGCAGCGGTGGTTTTCTCCCGACTTGGGTTTCCACCTAAAAATCCTGGTGTTCATGTGTGATGCTTTGTGTGATGGTTTATTCTGTTGTTACTGCACATCTTTTTTGTTAACTTAACATCAGATGATTGAATAGTGCAAAAGAACTAAGCTAATAATATCTGCATATTTAGATCTCTGCTAATACGCGAGTTGTATGAAGGATATCCGCGTATATACGCGAGTTTACTAAAGGAAAGTAGCGTATGGGTTTTGGAGAGTGAAAAATTAAAAAGTCTTGAAGATGCTGTAAATACTGATTCACCCCCCCCCCTCTCAGTATTTTTCCCAACAATTGGTATCAGAGCAGGTTCTTCTGCAGAAGCTTGATCGCTTGAAGGAGATCCGTCGCCATGGGAAGTCAAGAAGGAGTGATGTCTATAAAGCCACCTCTATTCAATGGAAGCAATCTGATATTCTAGAAGGTACGAACAAAAGCATATCTGCAAAGTCTTGGTGCAGATGTATGGGCAATCGTGGAAGAAGGTTATCAATACCCAGCAAGTATTCCTACCGATGCAACAGAAAGGAAGAAGTATGAAATCAATGCCAAAGCAGTGAATGTCTTGTTAGGAAGCATGTCTGAATCTGAATTTGCTAAAGTGATGCAGCTACATTCAACAAAAGAAATATGGGACAAAATCATTCTGAGCTATGAAGGAGATACAAAGGTAAAAAGTGCAAAACTCCAAACTCTTAGAATCGAATATGAAAATTTGAAGATGCATAGTGATGAAAGTGTTGCCAGTTTCTTTCTTCGTCGAGATGATATTGTAAATCGGATGAGAAATTTGGGTGAAACCATAACCGATACTACTCTGGTGGAAAAAGTCTTAAGATCCTTGACTTCAAAATTTGACTCTAAAGTTTCAACTATTGAAGAAAGGCAAGATCTGCAAACTCTTACTATTTTTCAATTACATGGTATTCTGACTGCTTTTGAAATGAGACAAGGAGGTTCGTCTCAAACTAGAGAAGCTGCTTTTAAGGTATCTGCAAGAGGAAAAGAAAAGGAAGTTGTCAAAGAATCCAGCTATATATCCGAAGAAGAAGAAGCGAATTTTGTGAGAAAGCTCCAACTAGGTACTGGAAGATTCAAATGTAAGCTTCCTTTCAAATGTTTTGAGTGTGGAAAAGTTGGTCACTATGCTGCTAAATGTCCTTATAGAGAAAAACATGGTAAAGGGAAACAATTTGAAAAGAGGAAGAGTTATTATGCAAATGAAGATGATGATGAAGTGTCCAGTGAAGATGAAGAAGATTCTGACCATGATCTGAAAGTACTCATGGAAAAGAAACAAAAGAAGAAGGCTACTCGAAACAAGAAGATATCTCAGAAAACTTGTATAGCAGAAATTGAAGAAGATGAATCAGATAGTGATTGGGGTCATTGGAATACTCTTATTGGTGCAAACAATAGTGAATATAGTGAAAGTAAAGTTGTGGATCTAGAAGAAGCTATCCAGATCAAAGTTGAAGAACAACAAAAGGAAATTGATAAGAAAGATTCTATCTACAAAGAGATGATCTCTCAAATGAAAGAACAAATAGAAATGCTGAATGGAGAGGTGGACAAGTATCAAAGGTTTCATACTTATGCATCCAATCGAATTAAAGAACTAGAAGCATAAATCAACGATCTAAATGCAGATCTCGAAAAATCAAGCAAGAAGAATGAAGGACTTGAAGCTGCAATCATCTCTCTGCAAGAAGATCTTGAAGCATCAAGTAAGAAGAATGAGGAACCTCTACAACCATTTGAAAAGGAAGGCCTTCAAGCAGAAATCATCTCTCTCAAAGAAGATCTGGAAAAATCAAATAAGAAGAATGAAGAGCCGCAACAAACATGTGAAGAAAACGAAAATTGGTTGAAAGAAGAGATTCTAAATCTGAAGGATCAAGTAGAAGATGGAAGAAGGAAAGAAGAAAGCATGACAAAGCAATATCAAGCCTTGGAGGTTGAGGTAAACATTCTCAAAGGTAAATTAGAAGAAAAGGTTAAACTTTTGAGGTTTCAAGATAGTACTAATATTTTGGACAATATTCTGAGTAATCAAAGGTCTCCTACTATCAAACTTGGTCTTGGTTTCCATGAAACTGTTAAAGGAGAATCTAGCTTACAAGGAAGTGCTAAAAATTCAGAGGATGTCAATGCAAAACCTAAAGTGTTGAAAGAGACAAAAGGTCAACCAACAATGATGAAATCTCAAAGGAAATCAGTCAATAATGTTGAATGCTTTAAATGTCATAATTATGGGCATGTTGCAGCAAATTGCAGGAGCAGATCATTTCAGCCTCAAACAAACAGATCCTACATAGAAAGGTACTCAGGTTTCTTCAAGGGGTATTGTTTTTCATGTAACAAAGTATGGACATAAAGCAGTTGATTGCAAAAGGAGGAAGATTAGAAATACTCATTATGATTCTTATGCTTATTTCTCTGGACACATGAGATGTTATTCTTGTAACAAGTATGGACATGTAGAAAAGGAATGCAGGTTGAACAGATATGAGAATTTGGATAACTTCCAGCACACAAATAGAAAGTTCAAACAAATCTGGAAAAAGATGGAGGACCGATCAGAAACGTAGGGAATTCTGACCCTACTACAGTCATCCGCTTCTGAAGCTTACTTTTCTTATTGACTGCAGGAATGATGTGGGATACATTATGAGATTTAGTAATGTATCGTCACAGGGGGAGCAATGTATGATGTCTCTCATGGTTGATTTGATTATTCTGGTTATATGTATTTCTGACAGAGCATCTGATATGAAGAAGACAGGTACAGGAAGTACAAGTTCAGGGGGAGATGAAGGAATGTGAAAAAATTTCTATGCTTCACTTTCCATATGCGGGTTCGATGAACACAAGTCGCATATACACGTGAGTTACAGCAGACACAGTCGCGTATGCATTGATGATAAGAGATTTTATATGATAGCTGAAGATCTGGAGCAGTGGTTCAGGGGGAGCAGCAGGTTGAATACTAATGATTGCATTGTTGGCAATATGACTGCTTATTCTTTGGTTTTTGTGATACTCATGCTCAAAAGATGATGACTTGGTATATGATTTATTATGATGAGATTTTGAATCCTGGTTGCTGATAAGTATCTTTTGTGCTCACACATGGATGAGTTGGAAGTCGTTTGATTCAGAAATAAATCATGTAGAGTTTGTTACTATGGTTGAGATCTTTTGCCTACATATAAAATCTTGAATATCTTGATGATATTGGACCACATGGATGATTGTTTGACACATATTTGAAGATGCTATTTTTGGTATAATAATCTCTCTTGGGAAGAATATGTTGATGCTGCAAAGAGTTTGAAGACTTGGTCACTATTATGCTACAACCATTGGATGACACTTGAAGACACAACTACATTGTCCTATCTGTCTGCCCTCACATGTTCCAGGGAAGCATTTGAATTTCACAAACTGAAGCTGGAGTTGTCTCTGTCTGTCAGAAGAACAAATTTACTTAAATGCAAAAGATTGAATTGGATACGCGGGTTTCCTGACATACAGTCGCGTATATACGCGAGTTGAAACACATAAAGACGCGTATGGTTGGTTGCTGGCAATTTTTGTTTGGTTTAGCTTTCTTCAGCACAGCTGCAGTGCTATTTTGTATCTCTGATATTGTTTGGTATCTCTGGTGGTGTTCTAGTTCTCATAATTCTATTTCTAATGTTTTGATAAAGATGCCTTGATGATTTGTTGGTGAAAGTGTTCAGGATGCACAAACTAAGGGGGAGCCTTAGTCATATGGAAAGAATGTTCGGATGCACATTTTCAGGGGGGAGCCCTAGTCTTGCTGAGTATAATGCATTGTTGGCATTATGGTGGTTCTGATATATAATCTCTCTTGAAGTTTTTCTGGTCTTGGTCATAAATGGTCATATTTGTATTTTGATGAAAAGGTCTTGTTGAGACCCATGATGTAAATTTGTAATATTCAGTCATGTAAGGACTTGTAAAATTTTTTAAAGCCACTTGGTTGGGTAGCTGAGTCAAATTTTGTAAACCCACTTGGTTGGGTAGCTGAGTCAAATTTGTAAACCCACTTGGTTGGGTAGTTGAGTCTCATATGTAAATCCACTTGGATGGATCTTTGATGCAAGTATGAGTCTTTGGTAATAGGAAATTCATAGAGTCTTGTACTTCATTGGAAAATATGTTTGAAGATTCAGCATGAACTCAGGGGGAGCTTGGTCACTTCAGTATATATCAGATCTGCAGAACGGTTCTTCCACATGCGGAGAAAAGGGGGAGAGTATGTTGGTTTTGATCCACCCTTTGCCCTTGATGTCAAAGGGGGAGAGTGACATGGTGTTTGAATGACGAGAAAGAATGGTTTCAAAAATGGGGAGAGTGACATGGTGTCTCTTGTGGTAACCAAACACCATCGTGGTTGCCATCAAGTCCAAAGGGGGAGATTGTTGGCAATATGATGAAGAGTGTTGTCCTTGATGGCAACCCACTGAATGAAGATGAAGACATGAGATTGTTGGCATGTGTTGTCCTTGATGGCAATACACCTGATGAAGTTATTCTTGACTTGATGGACTTGGTAAATGATGTAAATCTGATATGAAATGATGTTAGTTAGCAATATGATGCTGAGTGTTGTCATTGAATGGCAACCCACTTGATGAAGATAATGGCAACTTACTTGATGAAGTTGTGCTTGCTAGAATATGTTCTTGATGAAGAAAATATGATGTATCTACAGTGTGTACAGAAGGCAATGAAGAAAGGAATTCAGAATGTGCTCAAAGTATGATGAAAAGAGTATGTCTCTATGAATACGCGGATATGTCTAAGGGAAGTCGCGTATGCACGCGGAAAATAACGTGCCAAGTCGCGTATGGGCAAAAGCGCTCAAAAAGTGCAAAACCAAGGGTAACCACCATGGTATTGACCCATTGTATTGGGTAATGATCCGCCTAAATGACCCCGTCCAGGTAGTTTTGGGCTCATGGTATTGTTTTGGCCCATGGTATTGAAAAAGGGGCTCATGGTATTGAAAAAGGATAAACCTATATAAGGAGAAGAAATTCATTGTGCAAATCATGTGTGTGGGTGCAAGATGTCTGAGCTTGAATGAATACTTCTCTGTGAAGTATATCTGTATGGAAAGGGTAAAGGTTTGATGATAGATCTGAATCTATGATGCACCTATGAAGAAATGATGAAGCGGGATATCTAGATCTGAAATGTATCTGTATTTGCTAGATCTGTTTATGGAGTGATTAGATCTGTAATGAGGCGAACATCTGTCTGAAGTAAAGGGTTGAATCTGAACTGAATATCTGATCTGAAGAAGTATGCAGCTCTGTAATGGTTGAAGATCCATACGCTAGTTAGCCGCAGAGGAAGCACGTATATACGCGGCTTCTCTGAAGAAAAAGCGTGTATGCGCAGTGAAGTTTATGTGCAGATGTATACGCTGGTTGATGTGGATGGAAGCGTGTATATACGCGACATCAGTGAAAGAGAAGCGCGTATGCAAACTAGGGTTTGCTGAATTATGGGGTATGAAATGTCTGATCTGATCTGCTGTGTTTTAGCTATCTGTTGTTAATGTTTGACTGTGCTTAAATGTATGGAGAAGGTCCAGTCTTAAAATATGATGAAACGTGGCCTGCAAGTTGTGTTCTATTGAAGTTGTTGGATCCAGTGTGAAAATTGATGAAACGTGGTCCATAGAGGTGTTGAGGGTTGTAGCCTTCAGTCAGGGGGTCGTAGCTCCCTTCCAGGTGAGGCTGGTAAACGAGATCAGGGGGTCGTAGCTCCCTTCCAGGAGAGGCTGGTAAACGAGTTAGGGGGTTGTAGCTCCCTTCCAGGAGAGGCTGGTAAACGAGCGCAGGTGGGTGCCTGCGTGCTGGTAGGAGTCTGCACTAGCACATATGTTGTAAGATGTTTTCTCTATAATAAAATATTGAAGGCTGAGCAACTGCAGCGGTGGTTTTCTCCCGACTTGGGTTTCCACCTAAAAATCCTGGTGTTCATGTGTGATGCTTTGTGTGATGGTTTATTCTGTTGTTACTGCACATGTTTTTTGTTAACTTAATATCAGATGATTGAATAGTGTAAAAGAACTAAGCTAATAATATCTGCATATTTAGATCTCTGCTAATACACGAGTTGTTTGAAGGATATCCGCGTATATACGCGAGTTTACTAAAGGAAAGTAGCGTATGGGTTTTGGAGAGTGAAAAAGTAAAAAGTTTTGAATTTGTTGTAAATACTGATTCACCCCCCCTCTCAGTATTTTTCCCAACAAATTAAGCCCAAATCCATACTTTCAAAAACAATGAAAATTAAGCCCAATTCCATACCTTCAAAAAAAATGAAGCCCAAAAAACATCCAAAAAATGTATCACATACCTCCAAGAAACATTTTGAATGTAATGTCCTTTGAATGTACCTCCAAGAAAAGTCCTTAAACCGAAAACAATCATTTGCAAAAATTTCCTTTGAATGTACCTCCAAGAAAAGTCCTTCAACCCAAAACAAATCTTTGCAAAATCAGACCAAAACCTTTGTAAAATCAGACCATATGTGCGAAAATATGCAAAATAATGAATGCTTTCGCGGCAATTTATATTGCCACGAAATGTTTTTTTTGGAGGGGCTTCATGATTTTTTCCGGCCAACGGAAAGTCAGGTAAAAGTTTAGTCAAACTTTTATAAAAAAATTTGGTTGAAATTTTATGTCGTTAGACTTGACGGGCCATCGGCGCAAAAAACAATTCGGTCGAACTTTTTTAAGAGTTCGGCTGAACTAACACGTCAGCAATTACGCCTGTAGTCTAGTTTCTAAGCCTGGGAAGATCCTTTACCAATAAAAATAATTTCAAATGGGAACCATAAGCTAAAATTGATTTCCATAGAGATTCTAGCATATGTCACAATACTTCACCTTTGAGTTTCAGGAGAAACAAAATGGAAAGAGTGTATCCAATGGCTTGAAGAGAGGATTAACCCCAAAGATTTAGCGACAGATTTTGGAGTTGCACCCAAACAAGGGTTGTGGTCAATAACCTCCATCAAAGGATTGAAAGAGGGAGACTAGGGCTTCATGCGCATGCATGCATTTCCCTAAAACCATGGATTAGAGTTCAAGATAGGATCTCTATCTTCAACATTATCAAAATCAAGAGCAAAAAATTCCTTTGCACATGGTGGACACAAACATCATGCTTTATAACAGGGATCCAATATTTTGCTATCTAGGCATGAAGATTTGTTATGTCGTATATAAGACCCATATTATACCTAAAACCCCTTATTAATCCCTATATATTGAATGATTACATTTCTATTGTTATATTGTTATATTGTCATGGTCCCTTTTTATTATAATTGTACCATTTGTCTCCTATATATATACTAAGGATACCTAGTCTTGGAATCATCAAATATTAACTTACACATTGTATAATTTGTAAAAGGAGGGAGAAGAAAATTGTAATTAGTAGTTTCTTAACATTTTTAAGGTGAAAATTTCATAACATTTGGTATCAAATATCATGATCCTAGGGTTTTTCTTCTTCAAACAATTCATTGTGGAATTTTCGCTATAACTTTTTTCTAAGATGATTCAAACAGTGAAACTTAGAGAATATTGAGGAGAAATCAAGCATAATACCTAGTTCAAATTTCATGTCTTATTTTTTTATATTTTTAGAGATATACTCCAATGAAATTAGGGTTCTTGAATACTCCTTAATTCAATCTTAAAAAGGACAATTCAAAATTTTCACTATAACATTTTTTTGTGAGGCTTCAAATTGTGAAACTTGGGGCATATTGAGTTGAAACCAGCATAGATCCATCTAGAACATGAATCTAACATGAGCGGAGAGAGATCCGATTTCTTTTGTTGCAAACCTATTTTAATAGTGTAAAAAACAATGTGTAATTTTTTACTGTTTAAATTACATTTTTGAATGTTATAGAGATTACATAACATGTATATTGAGCCATTTTATATTAATTCATATTAAAATATTTTATTCATAACTCACATTGGATATTTTATTTTATAAGACATTAAAATGTTTTCTTTTAACTTATATATATATATATATATATATATATATATATAAAGTTGATATCAGGTATTAAAATATTTTGGAAAAGCATAAGGTTTAAACATCTTACACACACACACACACACACACACACACACACACACACACAGAGATATATATATTTACATTTAATTACTTTACATCATATTAGGTCATATGGAAGACTACTTAAAAATGCATAGCACATATTTTTTTTCTTTTTATTATAGCTGACATTGATTTTCTATTTAGAGAATATTTTATTTTTATTTTAAGAGGGACAAACATACTTACATATGGACTTCACATTGGGCTCTACAACCAGTCCATTCATTTTAACCATTGATCTACCCAAGGGCCTAGAGCCTAGAGGGATAAAATCTCAAACTTGAAAAGGATTTACAGGTCAATCAATCCATTTTAGTGCTTGGTAAATATGTGATTAATATAAATCTATAGTGGTAATTTTCATTCTTTAAATTGTATATTTTTATATTTTATCATTATTAATATTTTATATTAAAAATTGAATGAGTTACACAATTTCCTCTTATTAAGAAGTAACTACTCTACTTTACTTTTAATTACTTTTTTCTTTCAAGCTAAGGTTAACACACACACACACACACACACACAGATATATAAACACACAACACACACTTACCTTTTGTAGAGAGAGAGAAAGACACACACACAGTTTCTGTAGAGAGAGAGAAAGCTTATATTTTATATTTTATCATTATTAATATTTTATATTAAAAATTGAACGAGTTACACAATTTCCTCTTATTAAGAAGTAACTACTCTACTTTACTTTTAATTGCTTTTTTCTTTCAAGCTAAGGTTAACAATAATACACACACACACACACACATATAAACACACTTAATTTTTGTAGAGAGAGAAATACACACACACACACTTTCTGTAGAGAGAGAGAAAGTTCATAATGAAATATATTAGTTAATATGGATATGTAAACAATATATTGTATTTATTACTCGAAGAGTGAAAGTGAAATATCACCAACTAAGTTAATTGTTGTGTTAATAGATTTTTAATTGTTTATTTATATGGTTATTTAACTTTTATTTTTTTGCTTGATCGACATGAGTGAAAATTATTTTTATTATTATTTTTAAGTATTTGACATAGTGACACATGTGCCTCATACTAGATTGTAGAATGAGCCTCTTGGCTCAATTAGTTCAAATTTCACATCTTGGTTCCCTATAATTTCAGATATATGCTCTAAGGAATTTTAGGTTACTGAAATCAATTTCAAATAGGTTAGTTTGGCTTTTTACCAATAATTTACAAGTTTCTTAATAATATTTGGAGAATTAGACAAGTGGCACACTATGCAAGTTGGTATCTGGGAAGAGGCCAAAAATCAACAAGTTTTGGGAAAGTTACATAAATTTCACTTGGAACATCAAATTTTGTTCACACCTGTGGAATTGCAAAAAACACATATCAGAGCATTACAACCCAAAGTTTAGATCCATAAGGAATCAAATGTCAAATGTAAATCAAGAAAAACTTGAACCATTCAAATATTCACTAAATTAATGTACTTAACTTTCAAGTGATATTGTTGATTAGAAGATCTCGTTTTCTTTTGTGAATAAAATTTGTGATAAAGAGAAATATTATTATGATTTTCCAGCGTGCCTCTAGAGAAAGTCACTATACCAATTAAATCCATTGAAGGTTCATCCGTTAATCATGAAAAAAGTGCAATTAGATAAGAAAGTTAATGAAATGAATGGTAGTATGTTGAAAAAGGTGGATTTATCAGGTTCTCAGAAAAAAATTGGAAAAGAAGATGAATGAAAATAAGGAAGGAATAGGAAAGAAAATGAATGAAAAATAGGAAGAAATATAGAAGAATATGAATGAAAATAATGAAGAAATAGAAAATAAGACAGATGAAAATAAGGAAGAAATGCAGAATTCCATTACGGAAGAAATAAGAGAATTACAAAACATTCTATTAAAATATCTCCCTAAGAAGTGATGTGGAGATACAAGGAAAACATGAACAGAAGGAGAATCATGGTGTTAAGAATCAATCTCATATGGGAGTATGTTATCACAATTGGAGACCACAAATATTAAACTACAAAACCATAATCATGTATTTTCAATCCAAGATCCATATTATCATAACTTCAAGGTGTTGAGAAATGTAACTAGTATCGGTCTTCATAATTATATTTGAGTCATGATGTAATGTACTTGTCAAAATAAATAAAAATAAACCTTATGCCATTGAGTGCTTTCTAGGGTTCAAAGAAAGAAAACCATTTTTATGTATTTTTGTCATCTATGCCTCCTTCACCAAGTCAGTATTCCCTTCTCCTCATGTTTTCCTCATAAAGGAGCTTCAAACCACTATATATAGCAATGGATTTGATCTAATATGCCAACCAACCAAGTAAGATTATGTCGGAAAGTGTAACTAGGTTCGGTCTTCATAATGACTATGTAATTATGTATTTATGTAAAGAACAAGACAAAGATAATAAAATATATTTCCTGTTAATCTTGCTTCATGGGTTTCATGAGCAAGGAATTTTATTATAGGCCAAAGACGACTTCTTGATGCATTTTAGGATTTGTCATCTTGTCGTAAATGTACAAATTAGAGTCATGTACAAATTATTCATGGTCAGGTCGGCTTAATTACAGGATGAGACAACTATATATACCCAACTATGCTACACATAACATAGATAGAATAAAACTCGAATCATCTGAATTTTTTGGGTATATGCATCAGTGAATAGTTTGATATTGCAATGCGAAATAATCTGAGTTTGTGGTGCAAAGATATCTATCTTTTGGTATAGAATAATACAGCCTAATGAAGAAGTCTCTCTCTGGTATGTAAATAAAAGAAGTATTAATATGCATGAGACCGAGGGTAATTATAGTAGCTCTCATAGATCGAGGTGATCTTAGGAAGAATCATATCTACTATAAGTGCAAGGGAAAGGTAATTCTTCACAACAAAGGGAAGACACATTGAAACAAGTGCAAGAAGAAGTTTATCCATAGGACGACGAAGGTAGACTGCCCAATGAAGGAATATAGAATGAAAGGAGAAGGCTATATCATCCAAGAAAAAAAGGATCTCTACTCAGTGTTTTAAGGGTGCAGAAAGAGGTCTCTAGGAGGTCGTGATCATACCAAGGAAAGGAGGAGTTCACAGTTCACAAATAGGAACTCAGTTTCCTTGTATTGGTGCAGTGCAATGCAAGAAATAAGGATCAACAATAAGTAGCCAAAAAGAGCATGTGACAAGGGTGTTGGACGTACATTGAGGTCAAGGGTCTGTGTCGTGGTCATGGTACTTGTCAACTGAAAGTCTATAAGAAGAATTACGTGCAAATTTTCCTATCCAAGAGGGAGATGTTTTGGCCCTAGCTGGAAGAGCCTAAATTTGCGTCTTTTTTTTTTTATAGTTAACTTGATGAAAGACTTAATAAGCTAAGAACAGAAGACATAAGTAATAAAAGTAAGCTCACAAGTAATTATCAAGTAGAGAATTTGAATTAAACTGAGCCTTACCAAATTCTCAACATGGTATCAGAACAGGTCCAAATACAAGTGGCTTGAGTACAAAGGCTAAAAATTCAAAGTGTCAGAAATGTGGAAAACTTATTATCAAGTTGAAGATCTTGTATTTCTTATTCCAACGACGCAGACGTCACTCAATTCGGAGTTTGTATGGAGGAGTTAGGAGCAGTCAAAGTTTGAGGGTTGACTTGGTGATGTGGCAGCTTAAGGAGGTGAAAATTTTGCAAAAACCTAGCCATTGGATTCCGGCCAACCCTGACCAGATTCCAAGAAAAATTGTGGGTCCCTTAATTTGACTCCTTCGGTCAAATTCTAGAAATTAAAAAAAAATAGGTTGTTTAAATTCAAACATAAAAAATATTAAAAAATGAAGGGCGGGCCATGACCCCCGCCCTACCCATTGGACCATATAAAAAATATTATTAAAATAGTGTGGCCAGCGGCCGTGATCCTAACATGCACCGCATAACTTTATGTTACAACAAAAATGGTGGGTGGGGCATGGGCTGTCAACCCCGCCACCCCATCCAATACCTCCACACTCTATACAGAGCTGACAAAAGATTGGGGGCGGGCTGCCCAATGTAGGCACAACCCCCCACTTGGTATTAAATTGATATGGTTGGGTTTTAAAAAATAACATGGTGCGATTTTTAAAACCATACTCAGCCTTAATACGGAGGGGGAAGGGGTTTCACCACTCGACCCCCTCCCCCACATGCAGGATCTTAATCAACTCAACCAGTGGACTCCCTAGAGAGTCCGCCCATATTTTATTATATAAAATATTCATTTTAGAAGTTCACCCAGGCAGGCCAGGAGCGGCACGAAGTACGAGATAGGGTGGAACCATGAGTGCTTTGCAGGAGGGGGGCAGGCCATGATCTGAGCCATTTACAGAGGGTCTAGATTTTCAGTTTGTTAGAATTAGGAAAATTTTATATGGATTCTGCACCTCTTGGCGCCATGAATCCAATGGTCTTGTCCATTTCATCACCGGAGGTCTCCATTTTTTGGACACTTTTAGCTATGGAGGTATAAGGGTGTAATTTTGCATTTAATTCTAGTACTTTCATTTTTACTGCCACTTAATGAAAGAGGGCCTCCCCACTAATTGAGTAGGGCCCAAAGACGTAGTCCCTCCTGGATGAACTCCAATATGAATTCTGTGTCTTCTTGCATGATTCTAATTGCTCCTCTCTTGTTATGTTTATGCCTTCAAATTTTCTTGTTTAAGCTGCAATTTTTACATGTTATTCTTTAACACATCTCAAACAAAATATTTTGGATCAAGTGGTATAAGAGCAAGTGTTTGTAGATGTGAATTGCATGTTTGTATGCTAACTAGAAATAGGCTACGAAGAGGTGAAGGGAAACTAAAGTCTTTATTCCCGAAGAGGGACGAGCACATCTAAGAAGAAAAATGGATGACGATGTTCGAAATGAGGAGGAGCTAAACTTCTACAAGACCTTCTACACCATGGCAGATCGGGTCGAGAATTTGTTCTCTAGACTTGAGAGACTAGAGAAAGCAGGGGAGAATGCTTCATAAGGACAAGGTTCAGGGCATGGAGATAATGGAGGAGATCCACCTCCTTCTCCTCCTATGAGTGAAAGTTCTTCCTCCTCTTATCACCGTCATCATAGGAATTCAAGAAATGCATCTAAGAAACCCTTCTTTAAATTAGATGTCAAATTTGATTTTCCCATGTATCATGGCGAAAGTAATGCAGAAAATCTTAACAATTGGGTTAGGAATATTGAAGTCTACTGCAGGATTCAATGGATCGAGGAGGACGAGGCAAAGATCTAGTTGGCCTCTCTTCGGCTGAATGACAATGCTCTTGTTTGGTGGGAGAGAAAATTGCAAGGCATCCAAAATGTGGGTAACCTTCTCTCCTCATGGTTAAATTTTGTTTCTGCATTAAAAAACCAATTTTACCCTTTGGGTTATAAGAAAAAGGCATTAACTGAATGGAAACACTTAAGGCAAAGCAGAGGTAAAAATGTACAAGACTTCACTAAATAATTTAGAAAAAAAGAATTAAATTTGGGCATTCCATTAGATTCACCAGAGATTGTAACCAAGTATATTGGTTCTCTGCATAATTACATAAGAAATTCATTATTGTTATTTGAGCCTCCTACCATCGATGAAGCTAGTGTGAAGGCCATGCACATAGAAAGCAGGGGAACACATGAACAAAGTGACCACCCAAAAAGGACTGCAACAGCCAATAAAAGGGGAGCAAAGTCATCTTGCACACATTGTGAGAAAGAGGGACATGACAAAGAAAATTGCTAGAATCTCCACCCTGAGTTGAGACCTGAGAGGAATGAAAAAAAGGGGAAGCATAAGACCGCCATCACCATATAGCAAAACCAAGATTGTGAATCCTAGGAAGATGAAAAGGTCACAACTGCACGATTTTCACGAGGTAGACCAATTGACACGGGGTCTGATTCCGATGATGAAATAAAGCTTGCAACCTTTGGGATTGTAGCAGAAGGACCCATAGACTTGGGTTCTGATTCAGGCGATGAAACAAAAATATCAACAGATATTGTACCAAAGATGAAAAGGACACTTACTGCGGTAGAGTTCCAAGAACTTGAAGAGATTAACCAAAGCATCCAAGCAGATAATATTGAGCTAAGAATGTTCCTACAGGAAGCAAAGGAATAAAAATGAAGGTTACTATGCCAGTTACAAGCTAAGGATGAGGCCTTGGAAAAGTTGCGACATAACCAACCCGAGGTAAAAAGCAACCCTTCAATTTCATGTACTGTTCATGATGATGAATTCGCTTCTTTTGAAAAACATACTATAGGGATTATATCCAAACTACTGAAGAAGATGGGGTATCAGGGAAAAGGCCTCAGCATCAATGGCCAAGGCATCATAAACCCCTTCGAAGTCGAGGAATTTTCACTTCGTGTAGGACTCAATACACCAGAAAGGAAATGGGAGAAAGCTCCAATACAACTACTAACCAGCCAACGACAGACGATGAAATCCCTTCCTCACTGTCAAGTGATAGTGAGGACTCCATGAACACTTATCGAAGCAACACTAGGGGAGAGTGCCCAAAGGTGACCCAAAAAGTTTGGAGTAAAAAGTATCGTTGTAGTCATTGCAACAAAGTGGGACACCAACAAGACATGTGTCTGATGACCCATGCTCCGGAAGCATCGATAGAGGAGATGAAAGGTGAACATGTTCAAAAAATGAATCCACCACATTCATGGTGGTATAGTTTATTAAGTTGGTTTTATAGAGGTAGTAGCTTGTTATGGCCACCATTGTAAATCATAAGTTGCAAGTAAATGTAAACGTGATGGTTTGTTTCCCATCACTTTGAAACACAACGATGATGTTTTGGCCTTTCCTTATGAGTAGTTGTTAGGTCCCTATATTACTAGTATAGTCCCTTATTGTTGTTAGTGTAACCCCCTTATTGTTATTATTGTACCCTTGTAGCCCCCATATTGTTATTATTGTGCCTTTAAATTATTATTGTTAGGTCGGCTAGGATTACATTGTGGTCCCATGGACTCCTATATATAGAAAGGAGGTTTTGTAATTTGAGACATCCAAGAATTTTTCATTCATGTAATGTATTGGAGGTTTCCCCCTCAAAGTGGCTTATTTCTAAGGCGTTGATATCTCTTTTCTTCTCTTTTTGGAGCTGGTTTCACAACATTTGGTATCAGAGCTTTGAGATTCTAGGGTTTCGTTGCTCCAAACAGGTCATCGTGGAATTTTTGCTATAATTTTTTTTCTATGAAGGTTCAGAATCTGAAATTTGTTGAGTACGAAGCCAAACTCTTGAGGAACGTCTTCGCAAAATTTCAGAGCTTGGTTCGAAATATTTTCAGAGATATGATCTGTGCAAGTTAGGTCATTTTGCAGGCTACTGAATTTAACCTAAACAGATCATCATGATATTTTCGTAATAATTTTTTTTCTACGAAGGTTCAGAAGCTGAAATTTTTAGAGTGTGAAGCCACAATCCTAAGGAACATCTTCACAAAATTTCAGATATTGGTTCACAATATTTTCGGAGATATGATATGGGGAAGTTAGGGCTTTTTGAGGCTTATGAATTTCATCTCAAAGAGGTGATAGTGGGAAAATATTCATAGCTATCTCTCTGAGCATCAAATTGGAATGCTGTAAAAAATGGCTACAAGTACACGGACTGTAGTTTTCAGTCTATCAATTTTAGAGCCAAAGGAGGAAACGGTGACATGTGGCAAGTTGTACAATTTTGCTCTACTGAACCAATCCAAAATTGGGTCAGTGTGGGAGATTGGAAATAACTTTTCCTTGAAGAATAAAAATCAGATCAGACCTGTGGCATTTGAAAGAAGCTTTAGAGGGCTACTACAGGGCTAAATTTTAGATATTGAGGATCTGCAATTATAGAGATAATTCAATTTTAATATCGAGCTCCTCAAAAGAAAGTAAAAGGTGTGTATTTTTTTTTTCCGAATTGCATAAGTCTTGTTTGAAGAATGAAGTTGAATTGATTCCAAAGGCATATTGTAGAATAGATATCGGCATTGGATTCTAAAATGGCCCCTAAAAATAATTCAACACCCATTAATCCTTTAGAAAGCTCTACTATGACTCATGAAGATGAAGAATGGCAACATGACATATCAAAATTACAAGAGCAAGTGCAACAAATTTCACTCTCGCAAAGAGCAACAAAAAATGACATGGAAGTTTTGAAGAAAGGCGTGGAGACTAAGATGGATGGTTTGAAGAAAGGTGTGGAATCTAATATGGATGGTTTGAAGAATGGCATGGAATCTAAGATAGATGGCATGGGAGCTGGCATGGAATATAATATGGATGACATGGAAGCTAAGATCGATGAGAAAATGGAAAACATGAAGAATGATCTAAAGGAAGACATGGAAGGTTTGACAAAGTTGATACAAGAAATGTTTCCTAATGGTGAAAAGATAGTAGAGGAAACTCATGATGAGAACAAAATAAATAAAATCTAATGTTGGCAGGAAGAACCACCATATTCCAAAAATGGATATGAGGAAGTTTGATGGAAAGGATCCTATAACATGGATACTACAGATGGAGCAATATTTTGATCTCCATAATGTGCAAAACACACAAAAGGTACGCATTGCAACTTTACATTTAGAACAAAATACATTTGTATGGTATCGACGGCTTTGCTCCCGTAAAAAATTTGTCACTTGGTCAATTTTTACGGAGGAAATGATAGCACATTATGAGGATACAAAGAGCAACACCTTCTTTAGCCAATTGATAAATCTCAAACAAAAGGGTTTAATGGGGGAGCACATTGAGGACTTGCAAAAATTGAATATAAGGGTAACTGATATTCCAGAGGAACATAGGATTGATCTCTTCATAGGTACTTTAAAGGATAACATCCAACATGAAGTTCGTGTTTTGGAACCTGATTCATTGGAGAAGGCATTCAGGTTGGCAAGAAAAATTGAATGTAAAATTATGGCGACAAGGGAGCCTACCACTCACTTCTATAAAGAGGGAAGTGTTGCTACTCCTAGATTTCCACAACCTACAAGGTTGACACCACAACAATTGGAAGAAAAAAGAGCAAAAGGGCTTTGCTACGGTTGTGATAGAAAATACACTAAAGGTCATAAGTGTGTTGAGAAGAAATTATTTTACATAGATTGTGAAGAGGAAGAAGAAAATGAACAAGAAGAGGATATACACCAGGAACTAGCCCTAGAAGAGGAAGAAATGAGTCTAACCATATCGTGTAATGCATTGGTAGGAATTACCACTCCTCAAACTCTCAAGATAGAAGGACATATCAAGAAGAAAAAGGTAATAGTGTTGATTGATTCAGGTAGCACCCATAATTTTATTCATTGTAAGGTAGCCAAGGAATTAAATTGTTTCCTATACCCGGCACCAGAATGTCAAGTGATGGTTGCAAATGGAGGAACTATAAATTTCTCTAGAAAATGCCATAATATCAAGCTAACCATGGGGGAATATGTATTGACTAGTCCAATGCTTTTCATTCCTATGGGAGGTGCTGATGTTGTACTAGGAGTACAATGGTTACAATCTTTGGGGACGGTAGCTTTTAATTTTCAAGAACTGTTCTTGAAATTTTTTCAAAAGGAAAGGAAGTCAAATTACGGGGTATTGAAGGGAAGCCAGGAAGGATAATAAGCTCTAATGTCATGACAAAGCTTCTAAAGAAAGAACAGCGAGGCGTAATTGCACAATTATGCTCACTAGAAGTTCCAACATCAAATTCATCTATTTCTGCAGATCTCCAACAAGTCTTGGACAATCATTCCAAGGTGTTTGAAACTCCCAAAGGACTCCCACCTATTCGTGATCATGATCATGCTATTCATTTGATTCCAAGAAGTGTTCCTCCAAACATCAGGCCTTATAGATATCCTTATGTCCAAAAGAGCGAAATTGAACGTATGATTGCAGAAATGTTAGAGGCTGGTATAATTCAACCTAGTCAAAGTTCTTTCTTTGCTCTTGTAGTATTGGTACACAAGAAGGATGGATCATGGCGCATGTGTCCGGATTATAGGGAGCTCAATAAGCTCACCATTAAAGATAAATTTCCCATTCCTGTGATTGATGAATTATTGGATGAATTACATGGAGCAATTTATTTCACCAAATTGGATCTTCGTTCAGGGTATCATCAAGTTAGAATGAATATTGAAGATATTCTGAAAACAACATTTTGAACTCATGAGGGTCATTATGAATTTTTGGTCATGCCTTTTGGCCTTACCAATGCACCTTCTACATTTCAAGGGTTGATGAATTCCATTTTCAAACCCTTCCTTAGAAAAATTGTGCTAGTATTTTTTGATGATATAATAATCTACAACGGGTCTTGGAAGGATCATGTTCAACATGTTGACAGGGTGCTCAAACTATTGCAGGAGAAACAATTATATGCAAAAACATCCAAATGTTTCTTTGGAGTAAAAGAGGTGGAATGTCTGGGTCATATTGTATCTCATGAGGGTGTTAAGGTAGACCCTAACAAAATTAAAGCTGCTTAAGGAATGGAAAGTCCCCACAACCATAAAGCAATTGCGAGTGTTAGGCTCCCATAGTTTGTAAGATTAGGAAGAACAAACGCTGCAGGGCCTACATCAGAACCACTTTGGAATCCTAGGATCTAGCCCTCCTGGGTCTCTATATGTGTTTTATAATGATATGCTTATAGGCTTATGATATGATATTAGGCTAGTTATGAAGCACAAGGGATTTTATTGTTTTTGGTTGATTAGTTGGGATGGATATCAGCAAAGGAAAAGGTCACTAGAAGGGTGAAGGTGAGAGTAGGTTGAAGAATGTTTCAGCTGATAGGATAGGTAAAAAGATAGTATCAATCCATTGGGCCATGGAGTCACAAAAGTATTTAATTGCACAACAAGTTTCAAGAGTGGTCCATGGGGAAAGTCATCTATATTAAAGGATCTCTTTAGATTGATTTGTGATATGGAACATTAGAAGTGTTGTGAAAGAAGCAAAGCTAATAACCATTTAATAATATATTAACTTCACTAAACAAGAAAAGCCTTTCAAAGTAACTATTTGAAGCAAGCCAAAGGACAGGGAAAACCACAGACTTCTTTGGGCAAACTTTTACTAAAGCACACTTTTCAAACAACAATACAACAATCTAACAGATTACCTTCAGAAAGTAGAAAACATTCAAGATAAACAAAAGAATAGCCTAAGATCAAGTAAGAAATTTGAATCTATCCTGATTTTGGCATACTCTTAGGGAAATTTTCAAAGCAACTGTTGGAGATAAACTAGAGGATAGGGCTAACCATAGACTTCTCTAGTTCAACTTTACTTAGCAGACTTTTCAAGAAATTTCAAAGACAATATCTCAAGTTGTACTCAGGAAACATGGGCTCACCAACACTTCACTGGCTATACTCTATTGAATTATCCTCAAAGCACAATTAGAAGAAAACATAAAGATAAAGCTTATCAGTGAGAATTAGGGTACCTTTTATAGTAAATCCTAATCTAAATTTGTTGTTCTTTATCAGAGAAAGTGGATAGTATGAAAAACACGAGGAAAAACAACAATTACGGTAAGAAAAACATCACTATTGACATAGACCAGGATCCCATAAATCAGCTTGTATATTTGATGTTCAAACCAGTTACAATCTTCAAGTCCAGTAGGTCTTTACAACTTCAAACTTCTCTTCTTAGTCTATCTTTCTTCAATCACTAACAGAGCTTCAACAGATTCAACAACTATTTAAATTCAATAAGTATTCAACCAACAACAACACTGGGCTCCTCATATGATATATATAGGTAAATTGAGGAGGTGGAGTGAAAGGATTAACTATTCAATTAATATAGAGTAAATGCTTCTTGACCTTTGGGAGGCCTAACGGAGAAGATATGTAATGTATTAAATCTATTAATTGATTTTTAAATTAACTTTCATCTACTTCAGTCACTTTTATTGACTTTTGAGGCTTTTGGTGGCTGGCAATTACTTTCTGAGCTGTCTTTGTAAAATATCTCTGACTGTGCATTAACTTTGTAGGATTTTGAGTAAATAGGCCTATAGGTGGCATTTTTAGTCTTTGGGGGAGTAAATAGCCTTGATGATCTGGAAATTAAGGCTGTCTTTTGCTAATCTGTCTCTGTTTCAGCGCTTTAATCATGAATTAGGCCTTTGATATGCTTTAAGGCCTTCTTTATCATCTTTGGTCTTCATCATTGTGTCTTTATCTTTAAAACTGTAGATTAAGCTTTTGATCTTCAAACCTTTGCTTTAATCCTTAATCTGCACGGTTTAAGTCTTTTAATCTTCAGGCTTTAGGCTTTAAACCTTTAAACTTTATCTTTTGAAATTCTTCACTGTTCTTCATAAACTTTTATTGTTTGCTGACAGGTACTTTTTTTGACTGTGGGATGGCTTTCATGATTACCGCCATGAAACCTACAACAAGCAACCAACCGTTATATAAAACTTGCATTATATGGTAAAACTACTTCAGAGGGCTCGAAGAGGGGTGGAGGAGAAATGCAAAGGAGGATGAATGCAGCAAAGGTGGAAAACCCATGGCAGAAGGTAGAACCAGGGTTTAATTCGAATTATGGCACGAAAATATGGGTAAGTAGTTTTGGAAAATTGGAGATGGTTTTCGCATAGGGTCTGGGTGGTAAGTGGTAATGGGCCAAATGAACGCGATATGGCTTAGGTGTTGACACTTGTCCCTCTAAAACCACCCATTTTGCATTCAAATTGCACGCTTGGGAGGTTTCGTGAGTTGGGTACAAAGAAGAACGCGGACCATCCGATCTGGGGGAGCCAAATCGACGGCCGTGGGTGAGCGTGATGGTTGAATAGATGCGTGGGGGTAAGAGTGGTGGGCCCTGACTGTGACGTCAGAAGTCCTATCTTTTAGCGGAAAGTTTGATCAACAGGGTGAAATTGTGGTCGTTAGATCCGAATAGATCAATGGTGGAGATTAACTGCGGGGGGACTAGGGGGTACGGAGGGATCTCAACGCCGGGTGCCTCAGCAGTGAATGGGAAACGGGTAAAAAATGTTGGCCGTTGGATGGGGAGAAGATCGACGGTGGAGATCGAGGGTGCGGGGGGACTGGGGAGTACGGTCTGCTTTGGTCGGGTGCCCCCGCAGTGAAGTTGCACCGTAGAGCTGGGTTAATCGGACGGTGAGGATTGTATCAGGGAGGATGCATATCGACAGTGAAAAGGGTTTGGGAATGAGGAAAGAAATAACGCGATGGTGTGATGACCATCCGATCAGGAGGATAGATGGTCCAGATGAAATCGAAGAGTCACAAGAATGAATGAATGGGGCAAAGGGACAGGGAAATGACGAAACTACGTTGACCGTTGGATCTGGGGGAGCCAAATCAAAGGTTCAGATCCCATCGGTGGGGGAAACCATGACGTGGAGGAAATATAAAGAAATGAAAGGAAAAGGGGTGGAGTGAAGTGCGATAGCGTGAAAGGGGCTTAAAGACTGAGCCAACGGTTGCGAGTCCCGGTTAGATGGAGGAAAGGGCTGAGAACTTAAGGCCATGGGGGCTTAAGCTTGACTTAATGAAAAATTTGGTTTTTTAGGCCGAAATGGGGTTTTTTGAAGGTTCCGATAGAGTTAAAAAGGGGTTTAAAACAAAATAAAGAGGGTTTATAAGGTTTAAAAGGGGATTTTGAGGAAGTGAAGGATAATTAAGGGGAAAAAAGGGATTTTTTAGCAGAGGGGAAAGGTTATTTTAAATGAGTGATAGTATGTGAAATAAAGGGTTCTTGGAGGCATGAAATGGTGGAGATTGAGGCCTTGTAAACAGTTTCGTTTTGAAGTAATAGGCTATTTTGAAGGATTTTCAAGTGGAGAAATCAGTAAGATAGGTCTTATGAGAAAATAGACACAAAAAGGCTTCAAGAAGTCACATAATTGCTCCAAATTTGTTTCTTGAAGACTAACAGACCTGTTTTAGCCATCATAGTATATGGAAAATTTATAGATGGCTAACAGTGGCTCCACCTAGGGAGGGCAGCTCCATGGAGGTGTTAAGAACCTCGGAGATAAATCTTTGGAAAGTAGACTAGTGCCTTGATGTTTTGCTGCATTTTGACAATCCTCTATATCTTTGATGACCATGCTGCTTAAAAAGATGATCTGCAGATTTACAACAAGATGATTTTATCTCCCAAACTTCTACCTACCCAACCTACTTGTCCTAACATTTTTTCTTCATAAGGTGCACTTAGACTTGCAAACCTTCTGATATCAACATTTTATTCTTTTATTTAAAGGATGCAACTAATCTAAAACTACCCTTATAACTTCCATGAGTCCAGATTAAACAGTTGGACTCAAAAATTCTTTACCTAATCTACTAGCTGGCAGGATTAAACTGTTTGACAGATCTACATTCAATATATTCTAAAACAGAAATTGAAAATACAGCCAAACCAGGATTAGGCTATCTGATTCACTGTATTGTCCATGGCATAAGAAACAAGCTGCACATAGACTGAAATTTACACAAATTTAAAACAAAATTGTGAAGGCTTAAGATTTGAAAATTAAGAACGTCCTTCTTTCTTCTTATGACTCAGATTTTGATCTATTTAGAGTCATCCTTTTTCTTTTTATGTCTTGGTTAAGATTTTGAGCATGTTAGAACCATTATTTTCTATCTTTAGCTCAATTTTTAGTCTGATTAGAGCCATTTCTTTCTATCCTAATCTATTCTACTAATAAGCCAAGATTTCATTGTTTGGAAAATCTTCTTCACTAACCTATCATCAGTAAATTGAAATCTCTCTAGTCATGATTAGACTATATGACTAAATAGCAGTGCTCTCTTTTAGTAATGGCATTTAAACTTTCACACTTTCAGACTCTCTTTCTTTTTTGGTATGGGGCTATACCTTTCTTATTTTTCTAGTCTGCCCTCTTTTTCTCTTTTTCTATTGTTTTTGTATTTTTTCTTTTTTTCAAATTCAAAAGCAGTGTTATATACAATGAACAAAAAGCTTTGAAACAAAAATATCAGTTAGCAGAAATAATGTTTGAGCATCCTGCCATTGACATGACCTCCAAAATATTCAGCTCCATCCAATTCTTGCAGAAAGAATGCATTGTTTCCAATAGTAGATTGAATAAGATAAGGGCCTTGCCATAAATTATCAAATTTTCCATGTTTGCCCTTATCTTCTCTTCTTGAATCCCATTTCAATACTTTGTCACCAATTTCAAAGTCACTTACCTTGGTTCTTTTGTCAAACAACTTCTTGATGTTTTCTTGTAGTTGTTGTGCTTTGATGTATACTTATTCCCTGGTTTGTTGTAGACGTATAGTCTGGTGTGTTCTTCTTGTCATATCATCATCTTCAGACTGTACTTCTTGGATCAGCTTCATGACTAGCACTCCTAAACTGGTTGGAAATACTGCATCAGTTCCATAAACTAGCTGGTAGGGAGACATTCCAATTGATTTTTTAATTGCTAGTATGTTTGCCCATAATGCGTGTACTAGCTTGTTGTGCCATGATTTTTGTTTTCTTCCAGAAACTTCTTGATTATGTTCACCAAAATTTTATTTGAGGATTCTGCCAACCCATTACCTTGAGGGTAATAAGTTGTAGAATGACCCAATTTAATATAATATTTATGACAGAATTCCACCATCTTTTTAGACCTAAATGCAGTAGCATTGTCAGTTATGATCTTTCTAGGACAACGAAATCTAGACAATATATGGTTTTCAAGGAATGAAATGATAACTGAGTCTGTGGCATTCCTAGAAGGGATGGCTTCTATCCATTTGGTAAAATAGTCTGTTGTTGTGGGGATCCATTTGTGTTGGGAAGATGAGGCAGGATGGATTTCCCCAATGAAGTCTAGACCCCACTGCTGAAAATGAGTTTTAACAGTGATTGGTTGCAGAGGTAAGGGAAGCAACTTTCTTTTGCCTTCAAATATTTGGCATTTGTGATAGGCAATAATCATTTTGTGGATATCTTGAAAGAGGGTGGGCCAGTAATAGCCAACTCTAAGGATTTTGTTAGTAGTTAACTTCCAGTAGAGGTGGCCTCCACATTCTCCTTCAGGAAACTCGTGCTTGATCTTATCTGCATCATTCTCAGGTAAACATTTAAGAAATAATCCACAAGCATTTTTCCAATATAAACATTTATTCAAAATGCAGTAATTTACATCTTTCAACTTTAAGAATCTTGCCTTGGTTTTAGACAAACCAGGAGGGACATTTAGGTTGAGCAAAAAATACGAAATATCAGCATACCAAGATGAATTCAGAAAATAATCTTCAATAATTGGAGTTGTCAACTCCTCCTGTTCATCTAATGCATTAAACATGTTTATATCAAGAGCTTGAAAGTTGGATTCAGCCATAAGTTTTGTTAATCCTTGACCTTTGATGAGCTTAGTGGGCTTGATTTCTAAGTCATATTCCAATATTACAACAATCCACTTTCCTCTTTTGCCATCTAGATATTGGGTCAATATGTCTTTTACAACTGAATGGGGCACAAATGCTATAATGTGGGAATGTAAAATGTAAACTCTTAAGTCTTTTAAGGCTTTGACTAAGGCAATGGCTTGTTTTTCCATGATATTGTACTTCATAGGTGCATCTCTTAATGCCTTGCTGAAAAATGTAATAGGCTGCTCTTGTCCCTTCAAGTTTTTCTGTAATAGGACAACAATTACTATGTGTTCTGATGAAAATGAAAATATGAAGAAATATTTTGTAAAATCAGGACTGATAAGAACTGGTGTTTTGGTAAGTGCTTGTTTTACCAGCTCAAATGATTTCTTTGCTTCTAAGGTCCATTTAACTCCTTCTTCTCTTTTAAGCATGTGTGTCATGTTTCTAAGGAGTTCAGCTAGATTAGGTATGAACTTTCTCAAGAAATTAATCCTTATAATGAAAGATTGAAGTTCCTTGATGTTTCTAGGATGGTTGATTTGCAATATACCATCGATCCTCTTTGTGTCTATCCTTATTCCCTCTCCTGATATGATATATCCAAGAAGTTTACCTTCTTGGAGACCGAACAATGTTTTCTTTGGATTTAAGGACAACCCATATTTTCTGCATTTCTCAAAGACTTTTCTCAAGTGTATTAGGTGCTCTTCATCTGTTTTAGAATAGACCGTGATATCATCCAGGTAAATCACAATGAAGTAACCTATTTCTTCTGAGAATGAAATATCCATGGCTCTCTGAAATGTGGCACCAGCATTCATTAAATCAAAGGGCATTTTCAAATACATGAAAGTATCCCAAGGAGTAGTAAAGGCTGTTCTAAGTTGATCATCAGAATGTACCAATATTTGATTGTAACCTGAGAAGCCATCTAGCAAAAAAATTCTTCTAGAACCAACTACCCTTTGTAAGATATGATCCATTTTGGGCAAGGGATAGTTGTCCTTTAATGAGGCCTTTTTTAAGTTTCTAAAGTCAATACAAAGCCTTATTTTTCCTGTTTTCTTCCTAACATATACAAGATTAGATACCCAAGTCTAAATATCTAATAGGGACAATGATTCCAGCATCATACATTTTTCTAATTTCTTTCTCTACTAGAGGTAATTGAACAGGGTTGATTCTGCGCCATTTTTTTCTGAAAGGCTTCTAGTTTTATTTGAGGGGTATCTTTTGCTGGATTATATCTGTATCATATGATTTTAGATCTTCATAGCTCCATGCAAAAACATCATAAAACTCTCTAAAAAGCTCAATGTATTTCAGTTTAATGTGAGCTGGGAGTGCCTTGGATAATTTGATCATTTTGGGCTTTTCCTCACCGCCTATGTTGCATTCTTCCACTTTAGCTTCAATAGGTTTCAGTTTTGGCTTTTTGGCAACATCATTCAAGTCAAACAATTCTTATAATGGGACCAGTCCTTTTGGCAAGCTCTGATTTTTAGATTGCACCACTTCTAAGTCTTCATTTTCTAAATCTGTGCTATTTTTTGTTGTATGTTTGGGTCTATTAGTTAACAGATTTATTTCAGCAATCTTAGGAAACATTTCTTCTTTAGAAAGTGATTTTTCCTCAGTAGGACAGTCTCATTCATATTCTGAATCTGAGATTTTCACTTCAAATTCATTTTTGGACTGTAGGAAGTATTCTATTTGTTTATCTCCTTCAAAAACTTGCCAGTATTTTTCATTATCTAGGACAGCTGGTCTATATTTTACTTGGATGGTGTATTGTTTACTTTCATAAGGTCTTAGACAAGTACTAGTAGCAAAGGCTAATCCATTGGCAAGAATGTTTTGGTTCCTTGGGACAAAGGTAAGTTGGAATTCAACAAATGTTTTTAACAAATCCATGGCATCATCTCTATAGGCTCTAAGTCTAGGATGTTTAGCAGTGTATTCCCCATTTACTTGCCTAATTATCAATTCTGAATCTCCATGAACTGTTATCATCTTGGCCCCTAATTTTTTCAATAAATGTAGGCCTAAAAGGAGAGCTTCATACTCTCTATGTTATTTGTGCATTGGAAGTTTAATCTATAAGAATGACCCTCAGCATGATTGTTTTCAGTGTTGTGCACCCATATGCCTGCTCCTGCACCAGTTTTACTACAAGACCCATCAAAACTCATACTCCAAAGAAGACTGTTTCCAGATTTTTCATTTATTTCATTGTTGTCCTCTCTGTTTTGTTTGCCTAATCTGCGACTATGTTGTTCTTGTAGGTCTACACTATGTTGAATTATTTTGTTTTGTTCCTCAGGGTTTTCAATGTTTTGAGGATTTGTTCTTTGATGTCCTTGATTGGTACTATGTTCATGATTGTTTTGATGCTCAAGACCTGTGATCTGTTTGCTATGATTTTCTGAATTAGCAAATTGTTTTCTAGTTCTCTCCTTGTTTTCCTCCTCTTCTATGGCTGCCACTATGTTTGGATGTGGAGTGAACACTATATTGGATGATGTTTCATTGAATAAATCTTGCTTATTAGGAATCTTATCATTGTAAAGAATGAATGAGTCAAGGTCAGAGTGTATGGAATAAAGAGGAGAGTTTTCTAGTCTTTCTTGACTACTCACCATGTATTTCATGTGTGTTTCCCTATAGATTCTTCTGGGTTGACTGAAGATAGGGATGGTGGCATAAGTCATATCCATCTGCATAGTACCTTGCAACTTAGCGCTCCATGATCTTGAAAGAATCATGCCATATTTGGGGGGTATATCAGCCACTACAATGTCCATCATTAAGCCTTTGGCTGGGATTTGAGCTAAGTTAACACAAACATCTTTTATAAGGCCTAGGAATTTTACTCTACTTGAATCAAATTAATATAAATCTTTATAAGGTCTGGTTACTTCAAGGCCTAATATTTCCATGATTACTTTTGGCATGAGATTATGTGATGCTCCTGAATCAAGCATGGCATTATGAAAAATATTATCATGGATGTTCAAACTGATGTAGAATGGAGGGGTAGTTCCTTCTTGAAATTTTCCTTCAATCTTTGGACCGAACAGAAGCTCTGGTGTATCATCATTTAAGTTAACAGTATCATGAATATCTACTATGTTCAAAGCTTTCAAAAATTGACATCTATATACATTTTGAGTGACTAACTCAGTGAGTGGGATAAAGATTTTGATTTTGGAAATTTCATTCTCTAGGCTAAAGGGAATCTGATTTTTCAAAATGTTTGATTCAGCCTTCTTAGTCACTGAGTCATCAGTAAAATCAGCTTGCTGATTTCTACTATTTGCTACAGTCAAAATGGTTTTTTCAGGAGCGTTAGCTGAAATGCTAGTGCTGCTAGGGTCACCACTATGTTTGTATTGAATCTGAGCATTTTCCCTTATTTTGATCAGAACCTTCAACCACTGTTTTATGATTTTCGGTTGTCTTTTTGGAAGTATTTATAGGGCTATTTTTGGCAAAATTATCAGAGGTTTTATTTTTGGGAGTTTCTTGGTTCTTTTTACTTCTTAAGTCATATTGTTTAGGTGATCCTATGATGGAATTTTCAAAGTCTTGTTCATAGTATTCAATTTCTAGTCTTCTATCATCATAGGGTGTATATAGACCTTGTTTTCTTTTATGGAGGAAATCAGAATCCTCATTGTTCACTCCCAACATGTTCATGTTATCATCCTCTGTTTGTTCAATTGTTTCTCCATCCTCATTAACATAATTTTCTTGGAAAGGAGGTTTGATCTGCTGATCAGCATCTCTTTGTCTATTCTGATTCTGATTTCTCCTAAAGTTCTGATTTTGATTCTGGGATTGGTTTCTATTTTGAGGAGCTGTTTGGTTTTGTCTAGATTGAGCTTTTTCACATATGCTCATCCTCTCCATCATCTTCTACATCATCCTTTTCATTCTTGAGTCATATGTGGAAGGTCCAGCTTCATCCCTATATGATTACCTCTTCTCAGTCTTCATTCTAGCTCTCTTGGCAATCAAATTTTCCTCAACACTTACTACCCCTGCTTGCATATCTTCTAATGTGAGGGGTTCCCTTTCTCTTAGTTGGTAGGCCATGTCAGGATCAAATCCATCAGGGAATTTCATTAGAGCTATGCCTTGTGGAGGTTTCATGTGGATAGGTAGGGCATTGTACACACTATTAAATCTAGTGTAGTACTCTTGGAATCCTTCTCCAACATTCCTTTTAATGTTCTCATATTCAGATAGAATCTGGAGAGGATTTTTTTGACCTCCCACTTTTAAAAAAAAAATTGATGAAAATCTTGGAGGTCATTAATACTATTAGGGGTTAAGCCTTTAAACCATTTTCTTGCTTCTCCCCCTAAAATTTGAGCAAAAAATCTGAGTTTAACGGTTTCAACATCTATCTCATTTCTATCAAAATAGTCATTCATTTTTTCCACATGTAGTTGAGTAGTAGTAGAACTACTAGCATCATATAATGGAATCTTGGACTGATAGTCCTGTGGAAAATTTAATAAAGGTAAAGGAAGGACTAGAGGAGCATACCATGTTGCCATGATAGGAGGTTGTGGAAAAAATGGGGGGTTTACAAGTGGAGGGTTTATGAAAGGAGGGGCAGGATGGAATGGAGCATTTTGAACAATGGGTGTATGGATAACGGAAGTAATTGGACCAGCAAGAGACTGTTGAGCAGATCTAGGATGAGAGAAACCAAAGTTATGAATGAAATGTAGATCAAGTGGGGTGGTTTCTCTGCTATCAGTATGTTCACCACTATGTTGGGGTGAGTGTGGAGGCTCAAAGTCTATATGATCTATATCACTAAGTGAATTAGTTTTAGATGGATTTCTGATCAATGGTAAGTCAACTTGTGTATCTTGCAGAGCTATAAGATTTTCAGGGACAAATTTTGCTCTATGAATTGGTCTGACAATAGTTGAATTCTTGGATTTAGGAGACTTCCTAAGGATGCTTTCTGGATTGTCAACTATCTCAGCAGGATTTGGGTCAAGATGGACTCTAGTATAAATTATTTTATAAGCCACTATGTTATGTTTTCAGACCTAATGATGAGAAAAGTTCGGCCAAATATGACAGTCTTTTAAAGGCAAACTAATTTTATGAAAGAAAAATTAATCCTCAAAGTTTAATTAATTGAGTTGGTATGATGTTATGATAAAAGTTTCCCATTGGAGTCTTAGGAAAAACTAGTGGGGTCAGCAGGCCTACTGAGTACCATTGGAGTCGCCAGGTGAAGGATTTTTACTTGTTTTCAAGGTTTGGTTGTTGTTCACCATCAACAATCAATAATAACCAGTCTTGGTGACACTTGATTATTTAGGAATAGGGGTTTGTTGAGTCATGAAGTTATCTATTACTCAAAATATTCTCCCCAGTATTGTCACCACTATGTTAGGCTCCCATAGTTTGCAAGATTGGCAAGAACAATCGCTGCAGGGCCTACATCAGAACCACTTTGGAATCCTAGGATCTAGCCCTCTTGGATTCAGAGAGGGATCTCTCTATATGTGTTTTAGAATGATATGCTTATAGGCTCATGATATGCTATTAAGCTAGTTATGAAGCTCAAGGGATTTTCTTGTTTTTGGTTGATTGGCTGGGATGGATATCAGCAAAGGAAAAGGTCACTAGAAGGGTGAAGGTGAGAGCAGGTTGAAGAGTGTTTCAGCTGATAGGATAGGTAAAAATATAGTATCAATCCATTGGGCCATGGAGTCACAAAAGGATTTAATTCCACAACAAGTTTCAAGAGTGGTCCATGGGGAAAGTCATCTATATCAAAGGATCTCTTTAGATTGATTTGTGCTATCGAACATTAGAAGTGTTTTGAAAGAAGCAAAGCTAATAATGATTTAAGAATTTATTAACTTCACTAAACAAGAAAAGCCTTTTAAAGTAACTATTTGAAGCAAGGCAAAGGACAGGGAAAACCATAGACTTCTTTGGGAAAACTTTTACTAAAGCACACTTTTTAGACAACAATCTAGTAATCTAACATATTACCTTCAAAAAGTAGAAAACATTCAAGATAAACAAAAGAATAGCCTAAGATCAAGTAAGAACTTTGAATCTATCCTGATTTTGGCATACTCTCAAGGAAATTTTCAAAGCAACTGTTGGAGATAAACTAGAGGACAGGGCTAACCATAGACTTCTCTAGTTTAACTTTACTTAGTAGACTTTTCAAGAAATTTCTAAGACAATATCTCAAGTTGTACTCAGGAAACATGGGCTCACCAACACTTCACTGGTTATACTCTATTGAATTATCCTCAAAGCACAATTAGAAGAAAACATAAAGATAAAGCTTATCAATGAGAATTAGGGTACCTTTTACAGTAAATCCTAATCTAAATTTGCTGTTCTTTATCAGAGAAAGTGCACAGTATGAAAAAAATGAGGAAAAACAACAATTACAGTAAGAAAAACATCACCATTGACATAGACCAGGATCCCATAAATCAGCTTGTATATTTGATGTTCAAACCAGTTACAATCTTCAAGTGTAGTAGGTCTTTATAGCTTCAAACTTCTCCTCTCAACCTATCTTTCTTCAATCACTAATAGAGCTTTAACAGCTTCAACAACTATTTACATTCAATAAGTATTCAACCAACAACAATAGTCGGCTTCTCATATGATATATATAGGTAAATTGAGGAGGTGGAGTGAAAGGAAGGTCTAACTATTCAATTTATGTAGAGTAAATGCTTCTCAACCTTTGGGAGGCCTAATGGAGAAGATATATAATATCTTAACTCTGTTAATTGATTTTTACATTAAATTTCATCTACTTCAGTCACTTTTGTTGACTTTTGAGGCTTTTGGTGGGTGGAAATTACTTTCTGAGTTGTCTTTGTAAAATAGCTCTGACTGTGCATTAAATTTGTAGTCTTTTGAGTAAATAGGCCTGTAGGTGGCATTTTTAGTCTTAGGGGGAGTAAATAGCCTTGATGATCTGGAAATTAAGGCTGTCTTTTGCTGATCTATCTCTGTTTCAGCGCTTTAATCATGAATTAGGCCTTTGATATGCTTTAAGGCCTGCTTTATCATCTTTGGTCTTCATCATTGTGTCTTTAACTTTAAAACTATAGATTAAGCTTTTGATCTTCAAACCTTTTCTTTAATCCTTAATCTGCACGGTTTAAGTCTTTTAATCTTTATGCTTTAGGCTTTAAACCTTTAAACTTTATCTTCTAATACTCTTCACTGTTCTTCATAAAATTTTATTGTTTGCTGACAGGTACTTGCTTTGACTATGGGATGGCTTTCATGATTACCGCCATGAAACCTGCAACAAGCAACCAACCGTTATATAAAAACTACATTATATGGTAAAACTGATTTAGAGGGCTCAGCGAGGGGTGGAGGAGCAATGCAGAGGAGGATGAATGCAGTGAAGGTGGAAAACCCATGTCGGAAGGCGAAACCAGTGTTTAATTTGAATTATGGCGCAAAAATATAGATAAGCGGTTTTGGAAAACTAGAGATGGTTTTCGCATAGGGTCTGGGCGATAAGCGGCAATGGGCCAATTGAATGCGATACGGCTCAGGTGTTGACACCTGTCCCTCTAAACCACCCATTTCACGTTCAAATTGCACACCGGGGAGGTTTCGTGAGTTGGGTGCGAAGAAGAACGCGGACCGTCTGATCTGGGGGAGCCAAATTGACAGCCATGGGTGAGTGCGATGGTTGAATAGATGCGCGAGGGTAAGAGTGGTGGGCCTTGATGGTGACGTCAGCAGTCCTGTCTTTTAGCAAAAATTCTAATTAGCGGGGCTAAATGGTGGATGTTAGGTCCGAATAGATCAACGGTGGAGATTAACTGCGGGGGGACTGGGGGGTATGGAGGGATCTCGAGGCCAGGTGCCTCCGTAGTGAATGGGAAACGGGGAAAAAATGCTGGTTGTTGGATCGGGAGAAGATCGATGGTGGAGATCGAGGTTGCACGGGGACTGGGGAGTATGGGCCACTTTGGTCGGGTGCCCCCGCAGTGAAGCTGCGCCGTAGATCTGGGTTAATCGGACGATGAGGATTATATCAGGGAGGATGCATATCGGCGGTCAAAATGGTTTGGGAATGAGGAAAGCAATAACACGATGGTGCGATGACCGTTCAATCAGGAGGATCGATGGTCCAGATGAAATCAGAGAGTCACAGGAATGAGTGAATGGGGCAAAGGGACAGCGAAACGGTGAAACTGTGCCGATCATTGGATCTTTGGGAGCTAGATCAATGGTTTAGATCCCATCGGCGGGGGAAACCATCGCGCAGAGGAAATATAAAGAAACGAAAGGAAAAGGGGTAGAGCGAAGTGCGATAGCGCAAAAGGGGCTTAAAGACTGAGGCCGACGGTCATGGGTCCCGATCACATGGAGGAAAGGGCTGAGAACTTAAGGCTGTGGGGGCTTAAGCCTGACTTAATGAAAAAGTTGGTTTTTGAGGTCGAAATGGGGTTTTTTGAGGGTTTTTAAAGGTTTTGATAGAGTTAAAAATGGGTTTAAAACCAAATAAAGAGGGTTTATAAGCTTTAAAAGGGGATTTTGAGGAAGTGAAGGATAATCAAAGGGAAAAAAGGGAGTTTTTAGCAGAGGGGAAAGGTTATTTGAAATGAGTGATAGTGAGTGAAATAAAGGGTTCTTGGAGGCATGAAATGGTGGAGATTGAGGCCTTGTAAATAGTTTCTTTTTGAAGCAACAAGCTATTTTGAAGGATTTTGAAGTTGAGAAATTAGTAAGATGGGTCTTATGAGTGAATAGTTACAGCAAGGCTTCAAGAAGTCACAGATTTGCTCCAAATTTATTTCTTGAAGACTAACAGACCTGTTGTAGCCATCATAGTATATGGAAAATTTATAGATGGCTAACAACGAGGATTTCTCGGGTTAATAGGGTATTATCGAAAGATTGTTAAGAATTATGGGAGAATAGCAGCACCTCTAACAACATTATTGAAGAAAGATGCATTTTCATGGACTCCTGAAGCAACTAAGGCCTTTTAACATCTTAAAGAGGGAATGTGCCTAGCACTAGTCTTAGCTATGCCAGACTTCACAAAAACCTTTATTGTGGAATGTGATGCCTCAGGAAATGGAATTGGTGTTGTTTTAATGCAAGAATGAAAACCCATTTCTTTTTAAAGTCATCCAATAAAAGGAAAGTATTTACAGAAACCTATTTATGAGAAGGAAATGTTAGCAATACCGCATGCACTAAAGAAATGGAGAACTTACCTAATGGGAAGACACTTCAAGGTAAAAACTGATCATGATAGTCTTAAACACTTTTTGGAACAAATAATATCTTTAGAAGAGCATCAAAAATGGGTCACAAAGATGTTGGGTTATGACTTTGAAATAATATACAAAAAAGGGAAGCTAAATGTTGTTGCAGATGCCCTCTCAAGAAAGAATGAAGAGGTGGAAGCATTGCTTTGTGCCATTTCTATTAACCAACCAGATTGGATAACCGAAGAAAGAGATGAATGGAAGAAGGAAGAAGAAGTGTGGACACTCATTCAAAAGTTGCAGGAAGATCCTAGTACATCTGATACATTTAGTTGGAAAAATTATTCCTTATGGTACAAAGATCGCTTATATGTTTGTAAGAATTCCCAACTAAAACAAAAGATTCTTTTGGAATTGCACACTTCTCCTTTAGGAGGACACTCGAGATTTTTAAAAACTTACCATAGGGTGAAGAAATAATTTTTTTGGGATGGCCTTAAATCTAATATTCAAAAGTTTGTGGTAGAATGTTTTGTTTTCCAGCAGAATAAAGTTGAGACAATTAAAACCCCGGGTCTTCTACAAACTTTACCCATTCCAAGTCAACATTGGGAAGATATTTCAATGGATTTTATCACAAGTTTATCTAAGTCCAAAGGAAAGAGTGTTATCATGGTGGTAGTTGATAGACTTACCAAGTATGCACACTTTTGTGCAATATCTCATCCATTTAAAGCAAGTACAGTTGCTACTACATTTATGGACACAATTCAAAAGCTACATGGAAACCCAAGGGTTATTGTGAGTGACAAAGATCCCATTTTTACTGGAAATTTTTGGATGAAGTTATTTTCTTGTTTGGGTACTCAATTAGCTCATAGCTCATCTTATCATCCTCAATCTGATGGTCAAACTGAGATAGTAAATAAATATTTGGAAGGATATCTTCGTTGTTTTGTATCTGATAAACAAACACAATGGGTCAAGTGGTTACCTCTTGCTGAATGGTGGTATAACACTTCCTTCCATACTGCAGCAAAAATGACCCCACTTATGGCACTTTATGGATATCATCCACCATCCATCACATCATCTTTAAGGGAAAATTCGAAGGTTCAAGCAGTGGAAGATCACATCGAGCATCAGCAAGAAGTTCTCCAACTCTTAAAGGATAACCTGAATATGGCACAAAATCGAATGAAACAACAGGCAGATCAACATCGTAGCGAGAGAAGTTTTGATGTAGGAGATTGGGTATTTTTACGGCTACAACCATACAAACAAATGTCCCTCAAGCAAGCAAAGAAGGATAATAAATTATCGCCAAAGTACTATGGTCCTTACAAGGTGCTGCAAAAGATTGGTACTATGGCATACAAATTGGAGCTTCCTGCTTCTTCGCGAGTACATCCAATTTTCCATGTTTCATGCTTAAAGAAGGTTATAGGTGAAAATCTTCCAGTTCAAACAATATTACCAGAACTTGACGAGGAAGGAAAAATCATGTTGGAACCTGAAGCAGTCACGGAAACAAGAACTCGACAACTACGGAATCGATCAATTTCAGAGTATCTCATCAAGTGGAAGAACTTACCCACTGAAGATTCTACATGGGAGGATGAGAATTTTATACAGAAGCACCAGGAGCTACTCAAGTGTTGAGGACAACACTTTTTTGAAGGAGAGGGGCATGTTAGGTCCCTATATCACTAGTATAGTCCCTTATTATTGTTAGTGTAACCCCCTTATTGTTATTATTGTACCCTTGTAACCCCCATTTTGTTATTATTGTGCCCTTAAATTATTGTTAGGTCGGCTAGGATTACATTGTGGCCCCATGGACTCCTATATATAGAAACAAGGTTTTGTAATTTGAATCATCCAAATTGTTCATTCATGTAATGTATTGGAGGTTGCCCCCTCGAAGTAGCTTATTTCTAAGGCATTGATATCTCTTTTATTCTCTTTTTGGAGGTGGTTTCACAATAGTAGTTGAGGTATGGATTATTTTTATGTAATCCTTGGCCAATGAGTGTGTGCTATAAAATCTTGGCAAGGAGGGGTTGTTGAGTCATTTGTGGTGTGCATGATTACAAATGATGTACCAGTTTTGTGTGAAGGAGATTGAAAGTGTGGGTTTGAGTGTGTTAATTCTTTTGGGGGTCTAAAAGCTCTTTAGTGGGGAGAAATGATCCAGGTGGACTGAACAGGTCCAAAAACAAGTGGCTTGACTACAAAGGCTCAAAATCAAAGTGTCAGAAATGTCGAAAATTAGTTTAAATTTGAAGATCTCGTATTTCTGATTCCAACGACGCAGACGACACTCATTTCTGAGTCCGTATGGAGGAGTTAGGAGCAGTCAAAGTTTGAGGGTTGACTTGGTGATGTGGCAGCTTAAGGAGGTGAAAATTTTGCAGAAACCTGGCCAGTGGATTCCAGCCAACCCCAGATGGATTCCGGGTGAAATTGTGGTTCCCTTAATTTGACTCCTTCAGTCAAATTCCAGAAATTAAAAGAAAAAATTGGTTTTTTAAATTCAAATAAAAAACAAATATAAAAAAAGGTAGGGCGGGCAATGACCCTCGCCCTACTCATTCGACCATATAAAAAATATTATTAAAATAGGGTGGGACAACAACCATGACCCCGCCGCCCACCACATATCTTTATGTTGCAACAAACATGGTGGGTGGGGCGCGAACTGTCAAACCCGCTGCCCCATGCCATACCTACACACTCTATACGGAGGCAGCAGAAGATTGGGGGCGGGCTGCCCAATGCAGGACCAATTCCCCACTTGGTATTAAATTGATATGGTGGGGTATTAAAAAAGAACATGGCACGATTTTTAAAACCATACTCAGCCTTAATACGAAGGGGAGGGGTTTGGCCCGAACCCTCCCCATGCGGGATCTTAACCAACTCGACGGCTCTCCTTGGGGTATGGGCCTTTATTATCTAAAATATGTAGAAATTTGAATAATTTGCTGAATTATTCACCGAGATTATCCTGATTACACACTATTTAAGCTTCATGCATAATACATAACCTCTTCTACAATTGATTATCAATTTGCGTAAATAGAAGCAGTCACATGCGCACATTAAAACATAATCAAGCACACATAGAACACAGTATGTAATGGGGAAATCATACAGCTGAAAACCCCAAAATATCTGTATATTATAATGATAGAGAACATGTAAAAATACATAGCGCAAAGCTCTCATAGCTCTCGGCACTATCTCACATGCTACACACAAACTAGCACGGAAGATGAACAAGTCACAGGTTCAAATCTCCTCCACAAGTCTGCCTACCTATACTGCGCAATCCAAGATGAATAATGATGAGATCCAAGTTCGAATCCCACTGGCTTGTACTGCACAATTCTCATTTGCAATCTCAATCAATGTGTGTGAAAATCTCATGCACAGCTATAGTCACAACTGATAGTAGACTCGCCCTTTCACCCACCTCTAACACTGGTCTCCACTGAACTATCCATGCATTGCAGTTAACTGATGTATTATTTAGTTGATTTATGAGTTAATAATTAGTGAATTAATTAATAATTAATTCACACCACTAATCACTAGTGTATTTATCAGTTAGACTAAATACAACTAGTTCGACTAAGTTAAGCGAACACAACTCCATCACACCAAATGTCTCATCGACTCCACCCAAACTGCGCGCGAGTTCTAAGCTGATCAACCATGCAACGGCTCAGCGGCCCTAGGAATATCGTGAACCTTCGCCATTTTGCATGTACTTACATCCCAGTAACTCGGCTGAAGTTCCCCGAGATAAGATAATGTTTATAGTCCAAATATTAATAAGAGCTAATAATATTCGACATATCTATTTTTAGACTGGCAATCTAAAAATAGATTCCGCCCAATATGTCTAAAAATAGAAGTCCATCTATTTTTCCAACTTGACCAACCATCCACAAATAGCATCCTGCAACTCATAGAATATGATCGGCATGTCTAAAAATAGACATAGTCTAAAAAAATAGACTTTGCGCCAAAAATGAATTTAATGAGCCCACTTAGTGAAGGCGGCTTCTTTCCACTAAGCTCCAGAAATAAATAACACGGCGGGCTCTCAATACTCCCTCTCAACAAGATATGGATTATCTGCAACCCCTATCCTGCCTCTGTGGTATTCGAATTTTCTCCTGGTGAACGCCTTCGTCAAGATATCAGCATCCTAATCCTCCATGGGAATGTATGAAAGTAACATGATTCTCCACTGCACACAATCTCTGATATGATGGTACCTGATGTCGATGTGTTTGGATCTATCATGAAATACTGGATTAGCCGAGAGTTTAATGCAACTCTGTTTATCACAAGAAATCACAGTAGGCTCCAAATGCGACCCGAACAACCCGACCAGAATCTTCCTCATCCAAATAGCCTTGCATGCAGCCAAGCTTGCGCATATGCCGACCTCTTTCTTTGAACCTTCAGTGCCACGGATCTGCGCCTCTTTGTGCCAAGAAGCTGCACCGTCGACCCGATGCGAAGATCCCTCCCGGATGTGCTCACTGGCGTAGTTGGGCTCACCGCAATACGCATCGTGAAGCCACGCCAGCTTCACCTCATCCGACTGTCTGTACCATAAACCATATCCCGCTGTGCCTCTAACATATCTCAATACATGATTTCCTGCCTTCCAGAAGAGCTTGTTAGGCTTAACCATAGCTTGTGAAAGCTAGTTAACAGCATATCATATGTCGAGTCGTGTATTGACCAGATACATAAGAGACCCCACCAACTGTCGATAAACAATGGCATCCAATACCTCCGCCAAAGTAGCATCCTCCTTCCTCCATCCACCAGGAAGAGGAGTATCAGGAGCTTACGTATGCATTTCCCAGAAATTCTCCGGTATCTCCCGGGAATACTTTACACAGAAACAAATGGTCCATCCTTTAACGACACTTAAATTTCCAATCCCGAGGGAAATAATGAAGGAGGCCCAAAGTCCTTCATCTCAAACTCTCACAACAAGATCCTCCTTGCATGAAAGTATCAACAGCCATTAGGGGAATTTTTAGGTCTAAAATGGGCCTCCTAAGGAAATTATAAAATAATAGTGGAAAAAATCTAATAAGATTTGATGACATCATCAAATTTTAGAGGGAAAAATGAAAAAACTACTTTTTCAATTCATATTTTCAACTTATCTCCCAAAGTTTTTGCTCAAATTTCAAGCGGGAGTACTCATTGGATGCGGAATTTAATTCCCCATCCAAGGAGTACCCATGTTGCATACTTTCGATGGGTTCTACTACACGAAAAATGAGAAATACATAAAAAAACGTGATTACAATCACGTTTTTTATGTATTTCTCATTTTTCGTGTAGTAAAGTTCATCGAAAGTATGCAACATGGGTACTCCTTGGATGAGGAATTAAATTTCGCATCCAACGAGTACTCCCGCTCGAAATTTGAGTAAAAATTTTGGGAGATAAGTTGAAAATACGAGTTGAAAAGACGTTTTATTATTTTATTATTTTTAGTATTTTTTACTTTTTACTCAAAAATGGTGAATCATCCATTATGGATGACATCATCTACATCTTGAATCCTATTGGTTGTTATAAAGTTTATTTTTGTTGTACATTTTTCTTATGAGGCCCATTTTTTAGACCTCAAAATTCCCCTAATGTCATCACACAATCGAGTACGATCATCGCAAAGTACAATGATCAGCAACTTACCCTCCACCACAATCTGGTATAGGTTAGGATCCACCTCACTCTTGGAGAATCCAAGTCCAGTGAAATAACTATCTATCCGTGTGTACCAAGCACAAGGTGCTTGTTTCAACCCATACAACGCTCTCTTGAGTCTGCACACATGCGAATCACTGCTGAAGATCTCGAAACCTTTGGGTTGCTCTATGTACACCTCCTCCTCAATGACTCCATTGAGGAACGCAGTCTTCACCTCCATCTGATGAATGTGCCACCCCATCTACGCTGAGAGAGCAAGAATCGTCCGTATGGAAGAATACCTTGCGACAGGTGAAAAGGTCTCCTCATAATCGATCCCCTCTATCTATGAGAAGCCTCGGGCAACAAATCTTGCCTTGTACTTATCCACACTCCCATCAGCTGCCTGCTTCAATTTGTAGATCCATCTCGAACCCACCACTGATTTCCCCTCCAGCCTTGGGACAATCTCCCATGCACTGTTTCTGACAATCGAATCATACTCTTCCACCATGGCATCTACCCACGCGGGGTCCTCCACAGCTTCCTCGAAAGAGGATGGCTCTGTCATGACACATTTGCTCACAAGATCCATGTATCCAGTGTACCAGTCCGGTGACTGTCTCTGTCTGCGCTGTGCTGTAGGTGGTCCTACAACCTTCTCTGCATCTTGAGCCAGTCGCTCAGCTTCTGTAGTGCGCTTCTGCCCTCTGATGGTTGGCGCTGCATGAGTGGTCTCTTCCACTCCATGAACTTCCTCTTGTGGTTGATCCACATCCTGAAGCTCATCCTTAGGAACTAATAGCTCCTCCTCTGCATGCAAGTGTGGCTCCCTCTCAAGCGAACACTTCATGGCTTTCTCCTCCTAAAATTTGATATCCCGTCGCACAACAGTCTTGCGACTGTCTGGAAAATACACATGATAGTTGTGGGGCGTATTAGTGTACCCCACAAATATCCCAACCTCCGTAGTTGGCTCCAGCTTTTTCCTGGCATCCTTCGTCACATGAATGTAAACAGGTGAACCAAAAATCCTCAAATGGGAAATATTAGGCCTCTTACCAGAAAACGCCTCCTCGGGTGTACTCATGCCAAGTATCCTGTGAGGACAACGGTTCTGCACATATACTGCAGTATTGCATGCCTCCACCCACAAGTGAATGGGTAGGCCCTGATCATGCAATATCGCCCGTGCAGCACCCACGATCGTTCTGTTCTTCCGCTCAGCAACCCTGTTCTACTGTGGGTTATGAGGTGCTATGAGCTCTCTTCGAATTCCTTCTGCGCTGCAAAATTCCTTGAATTCTCCAGAGATGAATTCACCACCATTGTCGCTCCTAAGAGCCTTCACCTGCTTCCTCGATTCTTTCTCAACCAGTGCCTTGAACTCACAGAACTTTGAGTATGTCTCGCTCTTCTTCTGCATGAAGAAGATCCAGCACTTATGAGAAAAATCATCAACAAAGATCACATAGTACCTGTGCTTTGCTGTCGAAGCTACTAAGAAAGGTCCACACACGTCTGTGTGAATTCTCTCAAGGATCGTCATGGCGCGACTATCCTTCTCGTGAAAGGTGGCTTTCACAAATTTTCCCAAGGTACACCCCTTGCACTGATCTGACTGCGCAAGAGTGCCCTTAGGAAGCCCAGTAGAAATCTGCTGCAATATCTTCAAAGCTCCATGGTGAAGGTGGCCCAATCTCTGGTGCCACAGCTCGCCATCATCCCGGCTCACCACTCCTTCTGCCTTGCATGCCATTGCTGCGCAGCCATCCACTTGCAACTGATAAAGGTTCTTTACTTGAATCCCTATCTTCCGGGTTTCTCTAGTTGTCTACTGCGCAGGAAAGCCTTTCCCTTGCTGAAGTCAACATCATATCCCTTGTCTTCTAACATTGCCACAGAGATAAGATTCTTCTTCAATTCTGGAACATGCATCACTTCCTTCAATACAAAGGGTTTACCAGACTCCCTCTCAAAGGAATTGGTACCGATACCGGTCGCACTATATCTACCATCATTGCCCATCTCGATGTGCACTCCAAGATCTTTCTCATCCAGATCAGAAAACAAATCTCGATCTCCTGTCATGTGAAAAGACGCACCATTGTCCAAGAACCATACTGATCCCATCACACTTGAGACCAAGCATGTGATCAACAAAAAATATAGCTCAAACTGCAAGGCTAAGGCCTCTCCCGCTGCAGATCCAACAACCTGCTTATTTTTCCTCTTCTGCGGACAATTTGTGGCATAATGTCCGTGCTGGTGACAGTGAAAGCACTTCACCTTGGACATGTCCTGCTTCTTACCTTTTGCATCAGAATGAGAAGCTTTCTTGCTCTTCCCCTTCTTTTCTTTGGCAGCCAAAGTGCAATTTTCTTCATCAGATGCCTTTGATGAAGATCCGTCCCTGGTACTCTGCCTAATCTTCTCTTGCACAAGATCCGACCAAAGTCGCTCCCATCCTGGAAATTTCTCCCAACTATTGACAGAGTCATGATAGGAATGCCAACTCTTCGGAAGACCAAGGAGAGCCAAGTCCACCAAGTCCTCTTCATCTACAGTCACCCCCACACTTCCCAGTTCATCCTTGCATTGGGTGAACTTCGTGAGGTACTTGGGTATACTGTCGCCTTTCTCCATCTTTATGTTTCTGAGTTTATCCTTGAGCGCCAACTTCCTTTGGTCGCTCTTGCTTTGGAAGAAATCTGTCAACACTTTCCACATCAAGTATGGAGAAGCTTTTCTATGCAGGCTGGATACAATGTGATCCTTCACGCCCTCCAACAGAATCCTTCGACATTTTTCTGTCTTCTTTTGCCAAGCCTCAACTTGAGCAGCATCAGTAGGCTTTGGGAATTCAACATCTATGAACTCCTTCAGCCCGTTGTCATCTAACACTGCCTCCATCTTGTCCTTCCATGCAACATAATTCGAGCTGCCCTCAAGGGCATACTCCAATCGCAATCCGTTGAAAGACATTTTGACTTCGACACCAAGAAAACACTGGTGCAAATTCGAATTCCACCAGCTCAAAACTCAACCACTTCTGATCTGTGAGAACAAAGTATTTCTAGCATAGAGATCGACTGTAGGGGAATTTACTGGATATATCACCTTTCAAAGAAAGGATGGATCCAGAGGCTACCTGGCCCTCATATAGACTCCGTCTACCGAAATAAAATGTAATCACTGTAATAGATCCGATGATCAATTTCGCTCCGATACCATGTATAAATTTGAATAATAGCTTAATTATTCATCGAGATTATCCTGATTACACACTATTTAAGCTTCATGCATAATACATAACCTCTTCTACCATTGATCATCAATTTTCGGAATTAGAAGCATTCACATGCGCACATTAAAACATAATCAAGCACATCCAATGATGCTGTCCATTTCTTCATCAAAGGTCTCTAATTTTTGGGCACTTTTAGCTATGGAGGTACGAGGGTGTAATTTTTCATCTAATCCGTGTAATTTCATTTTTACTGCCACTTAGTGAAAGAGAACCTCCCCACTAATTAATCAGGGCCCGAAAACATAGTCCCTCCTGGATGAACTCTGATATCAATTCTGTGTCTTCTTTCATGATTCTATTTGCTTCTCTCTTCTTATGTTTATGCCTTTAAAGTTTCTTGTTTAAGCTACAATTTTTACATGTAATTCCTTAACAAATCTCAAGAAAAATATTTTGGATCAATAGCCAACTATGCTATGTAGAACATAGATAGAACAAAAATCGGATCATCTGAAGTTTTGGGTCTATGAATAAGTGAATAGTCTGAGATTGCAGTGTGGAATAATCTGAGTTTGTGGTGCAAATATACCTGTCTTTTGGTACAGAATAATACAACCTTATGAAGAATTCTCTCTCTGGTACATAAATAAAAGAAGGATCAATCTGCTGGAGACTGAGGGTAATTATAGTAGCTCTCATAGATCGAAGGTGATTTCAGGAGGCATCATATATGAAGTAAGTGCAAGGGAATAAGTTTTCACAACAAAGGGAAGACACATTTCAAGGAGTGCAAGAATAAGTTTATCCATAGGAAAAAGAAGGTAGAATGCCCAATGAAGGAAGATAACATGTAAGGAGAAGGCTATCTTAGAAAAGAAACAAAGGATCTCTACTCAGTGTTTTAAGGGTGCATAAAAAGGTATCTTGGAGGTCATGATCAGGCCAAGGAAAGAAGGATTTCACAGTTCAGAAATAGGAACTGAGTTTCCTTGTATTGGTGCAGTGAAGTGAAAGAAAGAAGAATCGTCAATAAGGAGCCAAGAAGAACATGTGACAAGGGTGTTGGATGTACATTGAGGTCAAGCGTCTATGTCATGGTCATGGTACTTGTCAACTAAAAGCTTATAAGAAGAATTACTTGCAGATTTTCCTCTCCAAGAGGGAGAGGTTTTGGCCCTAGCGGGAAGAGCCTAAATTTGCGTCTCTTATTTTTTTATAATTAACTTGATGAAAGACTTAAGAGGCTAAGAAGATAAGACAGAAGTAATAAAATTAAGCTCACAAGTAATTATTGAGTAGATAATTTGAATTAAACTAAGCCCTACCAAATTCTCAACATGGTATCTGAGCTAAGGTGTTGAAGACAAGGGGTACTTAACAAGGACACACTCAAGGATGAAAGAGAAATAATAGATTTTCCTAGAAAGCATCAAATTCAAGGTCAAAAATTGCATTGGAAAGTCAAATTAGTTTGCAAAATAATTCTCAAGTCATCCCAAAAGGACCTTCAAAGGATCCTTTCATCAAGGAGATGATATTTTCCATCAAAGATTTATGATATTGAAAACATTGTTGGATGACACATCATCAAGCATCATCCAACACTATCCAACACCTTTGAAAACATCATCATTCTGAAAGCATCCTTGATCATTAAGGATCCAAGGTCACCTATATTAAAGGAATCAAACTACGAGGGAGTTCCTACCATCATTTTCGTCATCATCAAGGAAGCTGGTAGAAGGAAGAAATCAATACACTCAAGTAAGTATCTCTATGACCTCATCTAAATCTATCAAAATGACTTATTAAAAAGAGAGCAACAAATTGGCTGGGTCATGAAAATTTAGTGCGTGGAAGAAGAGGACAAATTTGAATCTATTCGAAGATGAAGTTATGGGCTACATAAAAGGATCTATAACTCAACCCTCAAAATAATATGCCCCAGCTCAAGCCAAGTACATGAAAGGAGAAATCAGAGCCTAGAGGATTCTCATAGAATCCATTAAGGACTCACTCATACCCTATGTATCAAAACTAGAAACTGCAAAAGGAATATATGAGAAATTGGTGGAGATATTATCCTTGAGTACCGTAGGAGAAATAATATATCTGAGACAAGAGCTATACAATATGAAATTGTTAAGAGAGGAAGGAATCACTTCATATTGTATGAGGATTTCTGAAATACGAGACCATCTGTAGGAATTGGGAGAAGTAACATATGCTAGTGAAATGACTACAGTGGTGATGAATGCTCTACTGGAAGAATGGGGAAACTTCACTTCAAGCTTATACGGGAAGAAAAAACCAACCAACACCATTCTAGGATCCGAGGTCTCTATGTAAAATAGAGGGAACAAGATTGAAAGCCAAAGCTGATACATGATCAAGTGAAGGGAATCAATCCTTTGCAGCCATGTCTAGGAAGAACAGAAGATTTGGTAAATTTGGTCCTCAAAATAAAAGAAGAAATATGGACAAAGTACGATGCTTTGGATGTAATAAACTTGGGAATTATAAAAGGGATTGTCATAAATCTCGAAAGGACAAAAGGAAAAAGAAAGAATCCCATGTCACAGATGAAAGGGAAGAACCTGATGCAAATAAATCTAAGAAAGAAGAAGCGAAAGATGTCTATTATGATTAATATCATCTTCCTCTTTAAGTGATTTTTTTTTATTGTAAAATAGTATGATAAGAAACATTGTATATTAATAGCATCATGATAGAAGCATGGAAGGAGCACTTGTCTTAGAAGAAGTGTCTCCTGGGAACCTCACTGATAACAATGTTGATGGAAGATAGTCATCTAGATCAAGGTTCATATATGAAACAGGTGTTGGCACTTTCTAGTGGAGTCCTCCTTGGATTCACTAGTTAGAAAGAAAGCAAAAGTTTTCTACAGGAATTCTATCTCGCAAAATTCTAGGATTAGGATATGATGACATATTGATGAATCAGGTCAAGGGAATGAAGCTATTCATTCTAAGGAAATTGTTTCAGGATGACTCAAATGGATAAGATAAGGTACATATATGCTAACAATGGATGTTGTGAAGTCATATGGTTGTAGGTCATGGAATTCTATATTTATAAGTATGATCAAAGAAAGGAGGATCTCTTTTGGTACACAAGTTGTCATTAACAAACGAAATAAAATATATCCTCATATGAAATATGAGGTGTTTGTATACAAAAAAGGAACTGTATGCTAGAAGTTCCTGGAAATAAATGAAACTACGTGGAGAAAGAAAGGAAGAGATCATGAAGGGAAACCATGACAAGTGGAGGTTATCATCTAGAAGCCAAGAAGATGTGACTAGAAGATCTCCTGGGAAGATATGTAGACCCTGATAGAAGTCTGGTAAAGAATAAGATCCTTGACAATACATATATTTAGTAGATGCGTCAATTTGAATAAAGGATGTCGATGCCTACAGGAAGATGTCATGGTGAAAGATCATCATTGAGGTAACTTTTTATTTAAAAGTTATTATGTATATGTTTATCTGAATAAGTTTATGGAGGGTTGCCAACCATGTGGAAGGATGTAAGATCCTTCAGATATGGTTCGAAGGAAAGCAAAATGGCATAAAGGTGGATTATATGAGAAATAATAATGAATCACTTTTTGGTAGATGACATGACTCATGGATGAAAGTTATGGATGATTTGTGCCCTATGAAGCTAAATTTGAATATACATTCCTTGTACAAGAATGAGTACATTCCCTTGTGGAATAGGTCCTCCTTGGCTGAGAGGGAGAGATAAACACATCATTATTGTCTTCAACTGGGAAGACAGAATGGAGGATTGGGTAATCATATGGCATCTAATACTCTTTAAGAATGAGATAGGGCATTCAAGATAAGAGTAGTCATGGACCGATATTATTTGAGGTCTAGCGACCCAAGAGAAGAATAGTCCAAGAAGGTCATACATTGGGAACACTCGGGTGGAGTATGTACCTTAGAGAGACAATGGCGATGGTGTCTATAAGTCATGTGTCTTGCTAGCATTGTATCCCATTGGCTCATTGAGAGATGGGGTTGTTAGTCAAGGCATTTCACTAGGACAATGATGGTTGATATGATGTTATACATATGCGATAACCAATCTAATTCTTCTTATGAGATTCTTTAGATTGAAAGTAATCATGTACCATTATGAATACCCCCCTAGTTATGAAAGTGTAACTAGGTTCAGTCTTCATAATGACTATGTAATTATGTATTTATGTAATGAAGAATACAAAGATAATAAAATATATTTCTTGTTAAGATTGCTTCATGGGTTTCATGAGAAATGGATTTTATTATAGGTCAAATATTTCTTCGTTATGTCTTTTAGGATTTTTCATCTTATCATAAATGTACAAATTAGAATTGTGTACATGAAGCAATGTTATGCTTATAAAGTTTCAAAGAAACAATGTAAAAATGTTCAACACCCTCGTCCTCACAACACTTGGTCAAGTCAGCTTGAAAACACTGCTAATGAACCATCACACTCCTTCATGGTTAGGTCAGCTTAATTACAGGTTGAGACAACTATATATACCCAACTATGTTGTGCAGAATAGAGATAGAATATAACTTGTATCATCTGATGTTTTTGGATATATGCATAAGTGAATATTCTGAGATTGTAGTGTGGAATAATCTGAGTTTGTGGTGCAAAGTTATCTGTATTTTGGTGCGGAAGAATACAATCTAATGAAAAAGTCTCTCTCTACTACGTAAATAAAAGAAGGATAAATATGTAGGAGACCGAGGGTAATCAAAATATACTGATGGTAATTATAGGAGCTCTCACAAATCGAAGGTGATCACAGGAAGCATCATATCTATAGTAAGTGCAAGGAAAAGGTAAGCTTGCAAATAAAAGGGAAGACACATTTCAAGGAGTACAAGAAGAAGTTTATCCATAGTACGAAGAAGGTATACTACCCAACAAAAGAAGATCTATTCCAAGGAGAAGTCTATATTAGAAAATAAACAAAGGATCTCTACTTAGTGCTTTAAGGGTGCAGAAAGAGGTCTGTAGGAGGCCATGATTAGACCAAGGAAAGAAAGAGTTCACAGTTCATAAATAATAACCGAGTTTCCTTGTATTGGTGTAGTGCAGTGCAAGAAAGAAGGATAAAAAATAAGGAGCCAAGAAAAGAAAGTGACAAGGGTGTTGGAGGTACATTGAGGTCATGGGTCTGTGTCATGGTCATGGTACTTTTCAACTGAAATTTTATAAGAATAATTAATTGCGGGTTTTCCTCTCCAAGAGGGAGAGGTTTTGGCCCTGGATGGAAGAGCCTAAATTTGTGTCTCTTGTGTTTTGATAATTGACTTCATGAAAGACTTAATAAGCTAAGAAGAGAAGACATAAGTAATAAAAGTAATCTCACAATTAATTATAAAGTAGAGAATTTTAATTAAACTAATCCCTACCAAATTTTCAACATATTTGATATGTAGTTGTCAAGTGAAGAAAAGAGTGTGAAGCTAAGAAGAGAAGACATAAGTAATAAAAGTAATCTCACAAGTAATTATCAAGTAGAGAATTTTAATTAAACTAATCCCTACCAAATTCTCAACAAATTCGATATGTAGTTGTCAAGTGAAGAAAAGAGTGTGAAGAGACTATTAGAGAAGGACTTATCATTTCATGAAGGAATGAGCCTAAATGAATAATAAAAATGACCGAAAAATATGTTCTTACTCCGCCACACATGCGAAGAAGTTTTTGATAGAACAACAAAATTGGAGAGCCAAAGGTATAATACTAGCTTCAAAATTTCAGAGCAGACCGAGACTATTGTTGACTCGTTTTTTGAGTAGACTTGTGTTGAATTGTGAAGGAATGGGATATAGTTTGAATGGTAATATTGGGAGGTTATCTTGGTGGATTTGAGGAGGTCATTTGTCTTAGTTGTCCCACTTGATTTGGTTCTTGAAGAAGAGAATATATTTTTGGGTTTCCCCTCAAAGAGGGGTTTTACTCTAGCTGTTAGCCTACATCTTGTGTCCTTGATCATCATGTCTATGTTTTGGTGTTTTCTTGATGATAAGAAGATAAAATAATACATAAAGAAATTAAAGAAGAGAAAAAATAAGATAACTAAATATCAGAAGTAATTATCAAGACAATAAAATCCTTTTGCCTTTATGATTTTCTAACATGGTATCAAAGCTAAGGAAAAGGATAAGGAAAAATGTGGCTTGAAGATCAAGCGTTCTCATCACATTAAAAGGGTTTCAAGTCTAGTAAAAAAGGATGGTGTACAAGGATGAGTTAACAAGTATCAATACCAAGTTTAAAGTATATATCTTTGGGCTTGTTTATAAAGAAAATATCTCTACAATTAGGACCAAAGTTTTTTTTAAGAAGTTGAGGGCTTGAAGAAGCATAAAAAAATCCTACATAAATCTATAAGGCACTGCTAGAATATTTTACTAGGCTGCATTCCTGGGCTTGAAGGATGAATAAATTAAAGTAATCAAGAAATTAGTCTTATCATCTTCAAAAGGAAAGGATAGAACCAAAAGTATTTTGAAGAGGAACAAAGACATGTACTCAAGTTTAAGAGTCTTAAAATCATATCATAAACCAGTGATTTGAAGATGTGCACATTTATATAAAATGGCTAAGCTCCATTAGTGATAGAAAATCCAACCTAAAGGATAAGAATAATCTATAGTTTTTAAGATATAGTGACTATACTTAAAAGGTATATATTAGCGGTTTAATCAAGCCCTCATTGGAAGTTGAAAAGTAATGGTATTATCTCTTTTTCTTAAAAATCTTTGGTGAAAGCATCTAGCATCTTAGGACTATCTTGAAGCAATATCTCATCATTATCAAAAGGGAAATATCAATCCAATGTAATACATGTTTAAAAGACCTTACAGGTATATTCTACAAAAATACACAATGAAAAAGGTGAATTCCTAATTAGAGGGAAGGATATCTATGAATTCAAGAATATACATGGTTGGGAAGTTTCTTAAGAAAAATAAAAGACCTATTCCAAAAGGATTTTTGTGAAAAACAAGCATGAAGATCAATGAAAATCAAAGAATAAGCTACATTTGATTATAATTTAACGTTGATGTTGACATAAATCATATTTTTGGTACCCTTGAAGGCAATTCTTAACCTTGGAATATTTTGGAGTGTTTATTCTTGAAAAACAACAAGGTGGTCATGTCATCTTGAAGATAACTCTATGGAAAATTTCTTGCATAACTAAGGTAAGTATTCCTTGAGGTATGTATAATCATAAGTTATGACAAATCAATTTGGATTAATGTTTTGAAATCTCATTTTATTGGTTCTTGGGATTGTAACCTTCATATTGTTGATAAATGTTAGTACCTAAATTCTTGCAAACCCTAGTTGGTAGAAAAACCCTAACTCCATTCTACTTTTTTCATAGAAACCCTAGATTTTAGGTTTTTATGTAGTATGAAAAACCCTAGCAAGAACAAAATTGGATTTGAAATTCAAAACCTAAAATTGTTGTTTTGAAAGCCAACATCATAAGACTTAGGATTCATATCTAGAAATCCTAGGAATTCTGTTTCTTGTATACTTTTGGTGGTATTTGTCAAGGACATGTTTCAGGAACATAAATAAATGTTGATCTTACACCATGAGGATGTTGACACTTCATGATCCCTTCAAGATAAAGCTTTCACCTTCCCACAAAATATAAGTATTTCCTATATGTATATCTAGCTTTAATTTTGTTGCTTGATTATTATCCTTTCTCTTGTATTTTTCCCCGGAAGGAAAGTTTATAGGTATACTCTAAAGAATAAGGATTTTGGAAACCCTACAAGGTTTTTGAAAGAAGCAACCAAATTTATGTATAAAGAGTTGTAATAGGTCTTCTTCATATAAGAAGGTACGATCATTTTGTCTTTAAAAGTTTGATTTATATTACTAGCTCTCTCATGTCTAGGGTTTTTTTATAAAATCATGAAATATTCTCATAGTGTTATGGTGATTTATCTATATATTAAATAAAAACTCGTTTTACAATCTTGGTAAAACCATAACCTTTACAGTTCACTATAAAAACCCTAGCCTTTTGATAATTTTGGTTTGTTGATGAAATCCTAGTTGTTCAAGTTTTGATGAATTAGGGTTTATGAAAAAAACTCTTGTAATAGTTAATGTAAGGTCCTAGAAATGAAACCATAGGTGTATATTATTTTTTATGATTGAAACCATAACTTTTTATAGTTGTTGTATACCTAATATTAATTTTTTGATGATTATATATAGCATTTACGACAAAACCCTAGTAAAGTTTGATATAAGATTTTAGAAACCCTAGATGTAAAATGGTTTTGCTATGATTGAAATGAGTTGCTGATATGTAAAGTTTATTTTTTATAATGGAATCTAGGATTTGTGAAAAAACCCCAGCAAATATTGTTGTGGAAGTCTAGGGTCTGAAAAGTGTAACCCTTGTTGATTGTAAACGTAACTATGTTTAGGTTTTGGATATTTAAAGATTGATTTATTATTCAAAGTTTTGATTAGCTAGATGCTTCCATTGTATTTATAAAGTTGACTTCATATATATATGGGCTTGGTTGTACTTTTTGGTGAAGATTTGCAGGTATATAATCTTGAAGATGTTGAAGATGCTTACCTACCTCATACTTGATTATGACTTGATGATGATGTTGAGCACGATGGAAAGAGGGAGTTGTAAGAATATTGATGGCATTAAAGTTTACATTCTTGATTAATAGATGGCCTTTTTGATATGTGAATATAGAAGGAATGATGTTCTAGAAGGTTGAAGTTCTCTGATGATATGATGATGCAAAAGAAAGAGCATGTGTGGCTGAGTTGTTGATGTATTTTTCCCCTACTAGAGAAGAAGCTTGGATAAAGAAAGTGTATTTCTCCCCAGTTAATAAGGAGGAAATATTGTGGCATCTATAGTAAATACCTTGAAGAAAGAATAAGATAAAAGAAATTATAAAGCACTATAGATTGTTTTTTGTGATTGATGAAGTTGTGAACAAGAATTGGATGTTTTGGAAAGTGGTGAGGTTGAGTTTGCTGTTGCTAGAGAAATTGAAGAAGGAATATTCCATCGAAATGTATTTGGATATTGTGAGGACCTAAGTAGCATAAGAATAGTTGAATACCCTAGAGTTTTGTGCTAGCATACAAGAACATATACATTGGAATTTTGATATTGGTTGGGGTTTTGAACCTACTGGATGCTCTAGTGGTTGAACAAGTAGTTGATGTGTGGATCTCTCCCTGAGAAGTTTTTAATATTTGACAAGAATGCTTGGATTAATGATTAAGAGGGAGATATGAAGTACCTTACGTTGTGTTCCTATATGCTGGTATTTGGGAGGACATCTTGGCCAGCCTTGATGATGTTTGGATCTCAGTGAGGGAGGGTACCATTAGCCTTGTGGAGCTCTGACCTTGTAGATGATACTTGGATCCTTGAGGGTTGGTATCAAGGCATGGAGGCATGGATGGTATCTATATTGATACCAATGTTTTATCCTGATGGTATATATAGTGTAAGATGCCTGGATGACACCTTAGTCCCTATTGGTAGGATACCTTGGTAGTTATGATATCTGGATCCCTAGCATTTATATGTTTTTGTACTCTTCTTGAACACTTCAAATTAAGGTCAACCTTGTACCGGTTGAAAAATTATGAATACCTCCCTAGTTAAGATGAAGTGTTGATAAATTTAACTAGTATTATTTGTCATAATTGTATTTGAGTCATGATGTAATGAACTTGTTAAAATAAAGAAAAAGAAAAATTATTATAAAATAAGATTTATTTATAAGCATTGGTTTCATGCTTTGTTTATTATGTTTCTAGCTCAAATCACTTATTGAGTTCTTATAGGGTTTACGTCATGAGTCATTATCCATTTCAACTTGTCCTATACCCTTCTTTGGCTCATTGTGTCAATGAAAGAAAATCATTTTTATGTATTTTTGTCATCTATGCTTCCTCCACCAAGTTGTATTTCCCTTATCCTCATGTCAACCTCATAAAGGAGCTTCAAAACACTATATATAGCAATGGATTCAACCTAATATTCCAGCAAGCCAAGTAAGATTCAATCTGAAGTTGTCAAGTGAAGAAAAGAGTGTGAAAAGGCTATTAGAGAAGTACTTATCATTGCATGAAGTAAGGAGACTAAATGAAGAAGAAAAAGGATCGAAAATTTTGTTCTTCATTTGCCACATGTGTGAAGAAGTCTGTGATAAAATAGGAAAATTGTGGGGCCAAAGGTATAGTACTAGCTTCGGAATTGCACAGCAGACTGAGACCCTTGTTGAATCATTTTTTGAGGAGAATACTTATGTTGAATTGTGAAGGAATGGGCTAGAGTTTTACTGATAATATTGGGAGGATAACTTGGTGGATTGGAGGAGGTCATTTTTCTTGGTCTTGGGTCTTGGTTGTCTCAATTGATTTCATTCTTGAAGAAGAAAATATATTTTTGGGTTTTCCCCTCGAAGAGGGGTTTTTCCCTAGTTGAGAGCCTACATCTTGTGTCCTCGATCTTCATGTTTATCTTTTGGTAGTTTCTTGATGATAATAGGATAAAATAAGACATAAAGAAATTAAATAAGAACAAAAAGAAGATAACTAATTATCAAGAGTAGAAAATATTTCTTCCTTTATGATTTTATAACACAAGTTAGCACCAAGGAACTACTATATTTCAAATATCAATATGAGGAAGTTTTATGGTAATGATATTGTAACATGGATATTTACGATGGATCAACACTTTTATCTATGCCAAGTGGCATCCTTACAAAAGGTAAGTATTGATCCATGTTTTTAGAACAAGACAACATGTATGGTATCAATGGCTTTATGAAATGAAAAATCATTGTGTTATATATTGGTCCAGTTTTATAAAGGAATTCATAGCACATTATGGGGATATTGAGAGTGATACATTATTTTGTCAATTGATAAGTCTTTGAAAAAAAATATGGTTACAGAGCACATTCAACAATTCCAAAAGTTGAGTCACTTGTAAAGAATATTTCAGAGGATAATTTATTAGACCTACTTATGGGAAGGAAAGCATCCAACATGAGGTGTTTTTCTTTTAACCTAAATCTCAGGGGAATGCTTTTAGTCAACAAGGAAAGTTCAAAGTAAAAATATGGCCACTAGAAAATTGGTCACTAATAACTATAGAGAAAATCATGCTTTGTCTCCTAAACCAATAAGGTTGGCTCATCAGCAAATGGATGAAATAAGAGAAAAGACACTATGTTTCAATTGTGGCAAAAAATATAGTAAGGGGCATAAATCCAGTGAAAAGAAATTATTCTACTTGAAAACTATGAAAATCAAGGAGTGGAAACTTCATAAGGTCTAGAGCTAGATGAGATTGATGGCCCTTAGTATTGCAATAGCAATGTTCCAACTCCCAAGTGCTTCAGATTTAATTATCAACCTGGGGTTTGAAAAAAATTAAGAGGGGTCGACGCTATATGTGTAGTGGGCACTATATTCTTCTCTTACTAATTTTTATTCACGTGGGAAGTATGTAAATGAAGGTTTAGATGCACTTTGACCAAGCTAACTAATATATGTTACAGGAAAAATAGGCTTGCAGAAATGATTGTTGGAAAAGGAAATGGCACACACATCTATTCTACTTGAAATGAAAAAACACATTTTTTTAATGGCACATACTTCTATGATACTTGATATAAATGGAAAATAACACTTTCTATAATAAAGGATTGGGAATCAAAACCCAAATTTGCAAAAAAAACACTATTCAAAAAACAATGGACAAAGGCATCTATGAGGTCTCTCGTAGTAAGTTTGGCTAGGAATAAGTTGGAAATTAATAATTGGTACTTTCCTTACATGTTAAAACCTTGGAAAGATGGATCACCCAAGGGATTTTTTAGTAGTGACAAAGATTCCTAAGCTTGAAAGGGTGAGTGTTGCAAGGAAGAGGAAACTTACATAAAATAGAATTGTTACAGAAAATTTATGGTAATATGGTTGAAAATAAAAAGGGTTTGTCTAAAAATTCAATGAGATCATTCTTTCCATTGGTTGCTTGATGAAGAAGAGAATGACCACATAGATAGATATTCAATTTAGATTTCATACTTTATTTTAAATACATATTTATAATGTGGAGTTGGGAACTCATGTCAATAATATAATTATTGTGAAACTAATAATCCTTGAGTAAGGTATAATTGTTGTATAATAATGATAAAATATGTATGCTTATTGATTGTTGTTATAGAAAAAATTGGAAAATCAATATAGGAAATGAGTGCTTGGAATGGAAACATAGTGATTTTCAAAGGGAAAAGGGTTAGCAATACCATCTACAACTAAAGAGTAAGATTAAAAACAAAGCAAAAGTCACAATACTTAGAAATAAAATCCTAAACAAGGGGGGAAAATTTTCCAAAGGGGTTGGAGGATGCAATGTGGGAAGAATACCCACACTTGTAAACCCATGTGCATGAAATGTACACAAAGGATAGTGAAAAGATAATGGGTATGGGAATTTAACACTCCTACTTGAATAATGTAATTGTACAAGTATGAAATATAGGCTAGGGAGTTGCGTCATGTGACCAAGGGTCAGACTATGTATTATAAACAATGTACATAATATTGTCTAGTAGAAAGACATTATTGGCTACATGGAAGTGGGATGAAAAGGGTATGGAGGGCTATGACTCCATGAGAGGGGAAAAAGAGGGAGTTAACATGGCCAAAGTGGGCCAAAGAAAAATTTAATAAATATTTTCTTGTTATCCAAATTTCCTATTGATAGGGATGAATGACCTAGAAATAGTCACAAGGGGTTCTCTCTAGTGTGAGGTCCCAATCAAACCCCACACTATATGGGGTAAGGGACCCATCTAGATCTGGCCAAGAAACCATGTTTACTTTTTTGAATGCTGTGAGATATTGATTGATTATCACAACATGGGGGCATGAAAACTAAAATAAAACTGCATAATAGTAGAAATAAAACTATTATAAACTACTTAAATGTTGAAATATAGATGAGTACATGAAGAGATGAGCTTCTAAACATAGCAATAATTGTATCAAGGAAGTAGTGAGTTGGCTTCTTCACATTGAAATGTTTAACTTACTAGAGCAAACAAAGAATAGTCATTCTATGATCTAGCAAGTGCTCATTGAAGAAAGCAACAATTAAGAATTAATAACAATGGAAGGAGCTATCTATTTCACAAAATAGTCCTAGATATTGTCTTTTAAACTCTACAATATTTTACTAAAGGCTAGAAAGTGAATAAATAAAGCAAGTTCAGGCATTTAAAACTCCTTAATAGGAGTTTTCACCATTTATAGATTACACTTATAGCTTCATGTGGTAGTGTATTCGGCGCATGGGCGGACAAAATACACTTTTCTTAGTAGGGACCTTTCTTACCTACATGCAAGTCATAGTTCAAAGTGGTTTCTCAAATGTTAGTGGATCAAGTTCAACATGTAATAAGCTAAGTGAAATGGAAACATAACATGCTACATAAACCATGAAACAAAAACAAAACAACATGCACAAGAAACATTCTCATTAGAGCAAACAAACTAATAACTAAACAACGGAGAGATTTCTCCCTTTATTAGGTGTTGGTAGTAGTAGAAGATAGAATGCTAAATCTCTTGTAGTGGATCCTTCGAGCTACTGAGCTTGAATATCCAAGACAAGGGGGTAGGCTTCCCCTAAAGTTTTCAGCAAGCCTCTCTTCCCTCTCAAAGGATGGCAGATCAACGAACATGTGGTGAACTCTTCTCTCTTATATTGAGGTGTTGGATGGCCAACAACTAAATCCTTCCAATCCTCTTGCTGCTAGACAACACACGCTAGTTTGTTGATGAAAAATTTGGCCAACATAACAATGTGTCTCCCATTTCTCTTCCCATGGCTGGCTTTTATAGAAAATTTTCAAAATTTCCCTCCCTCTCTTAGTCCAAGATGGATGGTGACACAAGAGTGGGGGTATGATTCCTTTGTGTGCTGCACTAAATCCTTAAGGTGGCTCAAAGGTGACTTTACTTGGTTGTTTTGAGTGAGAACATTTTTCTCCAAGTGTGTCAAGTGGTCTTGGATGGTGACATTCTGCATCCCAAATACTGCGTAGCTATTGAACGAATAGTTGTGCACTACATGGATATCGAAGGAAAAGCCGTAATGTGTGCTCAGAGCCAGTGCTTCTTATGTGTAGTCCAAATTTTTTTCCTTCTAACCTTAGGAAAATTTAAAATTTTAGCTCCTCTAATGTATTTCTTCCCTGTAAATCTTTATCGATACCTTCTTCTTTACATTTTCTAATTTATTCTTCCTATATGAGTTCCGAGTGTTAAGATTTCCCCCCTATTGTATGAGGTCTAGCAAGAAATGTATAGCCTAAATACATTATAGTTTCTTTTTTTGTGTAGTCATTTTGAGAGAGAGAGAGAGAGTAACTTGATTTAGAACTGAGGTTAGAGACCCCTTGCCATGAGTAAAAAAGACACCGTGCTCTATTGGAAACCTGCAAGAGATAGAATGAATAAAATATTTCTACGAGGCGGGCATGTCCCATGCTCGTGGTGTTTTGACTAGTTCAGCTTATCTCATAGATAGTGGTTCTGTTTATGTCACTTTTTGGTAGTGACCTACTATTGGTTGATGACGATGATTGCTGACACCCTCAGGGGTGCTTTCTCTTTAAAAGAAGGTTTAATGTGGTGCCCACATGCATAATCTTTGTATGGCATGTTTGTTTAGAACAAGTGCTCATTATATGCATGGGTCTTTGACTGTTGGGGACCTTCCCGTGTAAGAATTTCTTAAAGAGATTCTTATCAAGTCACAGATATTCGATGAATTCTGATAGAGTGCAATGGTTATGAGGTATGATACCATCTTGACATGAAAGCTTATCTTGAAGTCGAATTTCAATAGGATCGACAACATAAATGGGCAATGATGATTCCCATAGTGCCATCTGGGGATGCCCCTATTGAGGTGAAGGGTCATCCAAGGTACTACCTCCTTCTTGGAAAATGTGTGTTGTAGTTGACAAGAAGGAAGCATCAACCGACCGAGATGAGTACTAATGAAAGGGACCAGTGTTTCTGATGTAGTAGGGCATGGTGTGATAGGTTAAATTAGGCGTGATGATGAGAAATTGCTATAACTAATGATGGTAGTTAGGTGGCCCAAGTTCGAAGTTGTAAATGCGGGTGGCAGTGGTCATAACAATTTCTGGTGGGGAAAACCCTGGAGACGGTAGGACATCCAGGGTGGGTGTATGGTTGTTATGAGTGTCATGGTGGGATGTGGTAAATAATGCATAGCTCCGACCAAGGGTGATTAGGGAATGTTGCCCCGTGAGAAATTTGAATGGATGGGTGGGAATTCTCTCCTAAAAATATTTGTACACTTTCCAAAATAATATAGAATGGGTTTGGATGTACAAGCACAGAGACAAGTGCCCCAATAAACATGAAAATAATCTTTCACTATGGTGTGAGGAATGTGTTTTTATGAGGGCGTGGGACCCATTTGTTGGTCTTGGTGCAGGGTGATGAAGTGGATAAAAAGTGTCACAGATGGGCTATGCTGATGGGGGTATGATAGGCCAAGTGCGATATGCAGTGGTGCGTTTTTGATATGCTTATGAGAATTGTAGACTGGGAAAGGGGTTTTAACATGATATGGGAAATACTTGACTTGATGTATGATGGATGAATGAACATGAAGTACTTCTAGGGCTTGGATTTTATGGCCATGGCTCTAGACCTTTGGTGTATGGTCTACATGAGTGATTGATGCCATGGAGGGTAAGGCTCTACCAACTTGCGAGAATTTTTATCATGTGCAAGGTGGGGCGATGATAAACATGGTCGGGTGAATGAAACCTATGATTTATTTCTTTGGAGAAATGATGTCAAGATATGCAATGTTTCTTTGTGGATTTGAACATGCTAGGAATAGAATGATACCTACTCTTGTACCTTTGTTCGTTGGGGCATATGGTAACTTGAAATGTTTGTAATACCTGCAACCAATACCCTAAGTAAACACATATTTTTCATGAAGAAATATTTGAAATAACTTTGAATGTAAAGCAATAAGAGAGAGCATATCTGTTGTGACCGAAAAAATGACTTTTTCTGAGGCATGGATTTATGGGGCTGAGCTTGAACATGATGAAGTGTTGATCAATATGTTTATCACGTTTTTGAAATTGGGCCTTCTGAGCTCCCATTATGTTCTATTAAATAATGAGAAAAGGGTGATATATGGGCCAATATAGTTCATTTCAACTCATTTTTTTCATTTGAGAGTCTGAGGTCAGAGCTGACCCCATTCTCCCGAGCCTTTCTTGCCATTGCAGTTAGCCTGAGTACCCGGGATTCGCGCCCTCAGTGTCAGGTTGGGCCCTAAATGTCCAGTTGTTCAATTTTATCACTTTTTCCTGGGGGGTCCATACAAATGTGAAATTGTATGGACTTTATACCTCTTTTTGGCATTGACTGCGCAGGCGATCAAGGATGACCCACGCGGTCCTTACATAGAAGGAAATATTTGTGCGAGGACTTCGTGCTTGGTGAAGAATTTGCACGATGATTCAAGCTTCTGTATATGATACAGATGCATGATCATCGTGCCTCACCTCTGCACAGGAGCGACAAGGTTTAAAAAAAAAATTAGAAAAAAAATCAATTCTTTGGGTTTTAGTCATTGATTTTTGGTTTTTCTCTGGTGACAAGATGTTGTGGCATGAGTGAGAGTCTGGCCCGATATTTGAGAAGCTATGGCCCAAGACCCCAGTGCTCAGGGTGTTTTGGCACAGTATGGGTTGCTAAAATTTCTCAAGAACAACCTGCTGAGGTCACAGGATGGTCTACTTCGATTCCTGGTCCGTTGTAGGTATAAGAGACAACGTGTTATAGTGTTGCGTCGTAGAGATTTCATCATCTAGCTAAGGATGACCTTTTAATTTGTGACTGGTCTACTGACTCAGTGAGAGGCTCTTCCACACCCACTCCTGACTGGGGGAGTGAACATTCACCACTGGGCTTGGGATCAACATGGTCTTGATGCGATTACACAGGGGTGTGTATGTATCGGCTCTATGATAGGTTTAGTTGAGAGGGGTGCCTTTCCGATGATAATTCGCTTGATAGGGTCGTCATCACTTAATAGGTTGTCACATCCACACATTGCAGTCTTGCGTCAGCTTTGGGCCGGTCACTTTTATGATTGGGCTCGCCACGTCTACCAGGGCATGGTGACGTAGTTGGGCAAGGCCTAGAGTGGGACCTCTAAGATATTCACCTATTCGAGCATCCTTTGTAGTATCATGTATGATAGGGTGGTGATGCTCAAACCTTTTGTAGCAGTGCCCCTAGGTCCTCCTAGGGATCCTCGAATGCGACAGTGGGCGCTCATGATGCCCCAAGGTGGAGGAGGAGAGGTTGGTCGCTATTGGGATGCAACCATTAAGGCATGGTTCGATTCGAACCTGCACATGTTTTTGGAATACCCATACTCAGTGATGGACTTCTGGGGGGACTTGTATATGGGTCTTCCTACCGGTTACACAAGGGGCCCAGTAGGTACAACCTTTGATGTTTTTTGCATTTTTGAGGATTTTATCACGTATAGGTTTATCTGTCTTCTATGGTGACATTGATACTATTTTTTGTTTCTATTGCATATGTGGGTTTAGCAGGGCATCCTACTGCCCTCTTGGTGGGATATCAACCTGTGAGCAGGGTTTCAGGTGGGCTTGGTCAGGCCTAGATTGGGGGGCAGGGAGGTGCTATGGGTACTTTAGTGGAGGGTAGCAGTGCTACAACTGTCGGAGGGGATGTTTCCCTCCTTTCCCACTCTGAGGTGGTTGAGGTATGGGGAGTGACAGTCGAGGCTCATGTTGCAGTGGTCGAGTAGTATTTGGCTACTGTTGAGCTTAGGGTGCTGGCGGCAGAGACTCAGGTCGAGGCTATTGACGTCGACTCATGGATTCGGTTAGAGAGGTTGACATGGGGTATGCCGACCCAAGGATTTTTTGATGATCTAGAAAATGTATGGTTCAAGACAGTGATGGCTTGAGAGAGGGTGCATCGCCCGCCTTTGCACCGTATGGCACTTGCAGTTTTGGCTGTTGCAACTTTACTAGCACCAGGTGCAGCCGTGGGTCCAGAGGAACCACCAGGTGGGCCTCAACCCTAGGTATATTTGTATGTTCAGGGAAACCACCCATTATGAGGATGCTTCCCTATTTTGATGACATGTGGATATATTTTTTGACTGACATGATGATCAGGGGCATGATTTGTATACTAGGACTCATATATTTTTGATGTATATATGCGAGATGTATATTTTTTGTGGCTCTTATGATGATTCTATGGTTATTATTTGTGCTTATGATGGATGTTATATACCTATGATGGATATTTATGTTCTATGCTTTTCTTTTTTATGGATGATGGTTTATACAAGATGCATTCCAGTTTATGATGTGGTTAGCTATGCGATCGGCTGTCTGGTTTTGATTTGTTGGTACATGTGTAAATGTAATGTGATAAAAATGACGACTTAATCGTCGTGCATGCAAGTAATTCATAAATAGGTGTGAATTCCATACTTCAAAAACTTAGTTTAACTGTGATACCACTAGCTGGGAATCAAGATAGACATGAAGATGGAAAATTCCCTGGTTGGAGGCATCCCTCAACAACACTATGACTGTGTCATATTCTACTTGATTATTGGCATCTGATCCGATACATACTCCGTTGGTGAGGAACGATGACTGGTCAGGATAGTATATGGCCTAGGCAATTGCTGCTATATTTTGCGACCATCGGGAGGCTCCATCAGCAAATCCAAAATAGTGGATGGGGGGACCATCCATCTGTGATACAAGAACAATTTTTAGAACAAGTCCTCGATGATTCTGATAATCTCAAAAAATTATGTTACATGCATCTTATATCTAAGGTTGAGACTTCCTACCCTTATGGGTGAAATGTTTTGAGGTAGAGCCCATTGACGGGGTTAAATAGGCATGTACCGTCGGGCTCTGAAAGGGTGTATGCTCCTTTGAGGAGGCAACATTTTATGATGTAAGGAACTTTCCATAATGCCTTAAAATTATTGGGTACTAAGGCCTCTTTTGCAACATCATAACAGAGGACTAACCCCCCCTCTGAAAATGAGCGAGGGGTGATGTTACAGTCGAATGATTCTTTTACTCTTTTCTTATGCGCTTCATTATGTTGGAGAGAATCTTGTCGATTTTCATCAACAAGTTCTAACTGTACCAACCATTTCTCTAAAGGTTGGGTATCATCGAGTTCTATAGCTACATGTAAGTTGGGGATTTCACGGTCTATGGGAATCACGGCCTCCACTCCGTATACCAGTTGGAAAGGTGTGAATCTTGTAGAGGTTTTAACTGTTGTACGATATACCTACTGGGTTGAAAAAACCATATGGTGGCATTTTTTTTTATCGTTATTGACCATACACTGTAACATTGTTTTGAGTACTTTGTTAACAGCTTCTACCTGAACATTGGACTGGGGGTAGTATGGTTACCAAAATTCATGTGTGAAACCTATATGGTGGGAAAAATATTGTAATATTTCATTTTCAAACTGTTTTCCATGATTAGAGACTAATTCCTTAGGCACACCAAATCGTGTGATGACATGGTTGAAGAGAAACTGTGCTACGGTTTTTGTCGTGTTGTCATATGTAGGCATGGCTTCTGCCCACTTGGTCAAATAGTCGACGACTAAAATAATGTATTTGTGGTTGCCAGATGATGTAGGATTCCAAGTCGTAAAGTTGATTCCCCATTTGCAAAAGGGACCGGCTACAATGACTAGGTGCAGAGGAGTAGGAGGTGCTCTTGCCTTGTGGGTGAAGCGTTGGCATCGCTTGCATCGTTTGAATACTTGAATGTAATCATGGAATAGGGTGGGCCAAAACTAACCCACCCACAATATTTTTTGGGTTGTAGCCATCCCTAAGAGGTGGCCGCCACAAGCCCCACTATGGCAGTAATTTAGGGCTTGCTCAGCTTGGTCATGCCTGAGGCATAAACGTAAAATAGTTCAACGCCTCTTCAATAAAGGACACCCTCCTTGAGGAGGTATTGGGGGGCCTGGTGGTGTATTCACCTTCAGTCATCACGTGTGAGCTTTGGCTTGAACTTTTGGGTTCGTAAGAATAGGAGGATGTTTCCGTACAAAGGATCTTTAGTCATCACTGGAAATATATGTTCATCTAGTAGAGAGTAGTTAACTGGGGATCCTTTAGTGAGACTTGGGAGGTCAGTGATGAACTCAGCTAAGATTAAGTATTTTTTTCTCTTGGAGGAGCAAAACTACAGGTTGAATTCATGCAGTATGACTACCCATCGAGCATATTTATGGTTCATCAGATGATGGGTTACCAGATATCTCATGGGGTTGATAGCTGTTATGACTATTGTAGTCCGTAGGATGATGTAATGTCGAAGTTTTTGTACTGCATGTATAAGGGCTACGGAAATTTTTTCTTCTACTTCATATTTTAACGCGGGGCCAGATAAGTTCTTACTGATGTAATAGATTACATGTTCTTTATCATCTGGTTTGTCTTGGACTAACACCCCAACTATGGCAGTGTTTGATGATGATAGGTATAGGGTGTAGTCTTTGTCATAATTGGATGGGCTAAAGACAATGTGTATTTTAGTGACTCAAATGATTTTTAAGCCTGATCATCCCATTTGAACAGGATGTCTTGATGGAGTAGGTGTAGGAATCCTTGCACGCAAGTGGCATAGTTGGGGACAAAGCGTCGTAAGAAGTTGGCTTTCCCCTGCAAGTTTTGAAGTTGCTTGAGAGTTTTTGGTGGTGGCACTTATTTGATTGCCTGGACCCTGAGGGTTTCGCTATGTTCCCTTGTTGGGATACGATGAATCCTAATAGTCTACCTGCATTAATGTAGAAGACACACTTGAGAGGGCTCAAGCATAGGTTGTAGTGTTGGAACCATTGGAATACCAACCGTAAATCCTCCAAATGGTCACTTCGTTTCTTGGATCATATGGTGAGGTCGTCCAAGTAAGCTACGATGAAGTGGGCCAGGTCATGGAAAATATAATTCATGGCATGTTGGAAGGTTGCTCCAACGTTTTTAAGACCGAAGGGCATAACTTGGTCGACAAACATGCCCCAAGGGGTAGTGAATGTTGTCTTGTACTGATCTGTGTGCCAGATTTGGATTTGATTGTACCTTGAGAATCTGTCCATGAAGGATAAGGCCTCATGATCGGTGCAAGCATCAATTACTTGGTTGATAAATAGGGTATGTTAGTTGTCCTTGGGACAAGCTTTATTCAAATCTCAGAAATCGGTGCAGACTCGAATGGTGCACTGTTTTTTCATGATGAGAATAGGGTTGGAAACCCATGATATGTAAGCGATTGGGTAGATGAACCTGGCTTTGTGAAGCTTGTCAATTTATTTCTTTATTTCTTCTACCTTAGATGGGTGTAACTGATGTTCTTTTTGGTGGATTGGTGGTATGTCAGGCCAGGTGTCAATGTGGTGTTCTACGATAGTGGGGCTAAGCCCTGGAATTTCTGAATAATACCAAGCAAAGATGTCCTTGTACTCTTGTAACAAGTTGGTGTAAGCAACTACCTTGTCTAGGGAGCATGCTACCCCTAGTGATATTTCTTTGATTTTCCTAGTTTTCTTGAGATATTCACTTTAATGGTTGGTGAAATATTTGACATATTCCCTTCTTCAAATGCATCGGTCGTTTGGATGGGATTTTTGAACTAGTATACCTTCCTAGATATGAGTAAATATTTAGATTCAATGGCATATATATCTTGGGTTTATGGGTTGTTAGGTCCACACGTTTTTTCTGGAAGAAAAAACGAGCGGTGATGCATTGAGTCCCACGGAAAATATAATTTCATCATGGCCTCTAGAATATCCTCATTTAAAAGAAACAAGACATCTAAGGGGGGATTGGTTTGTGTGAGGCGATGAGGAATTGGTTTGGGCCTAACAGTGCTAGTCAACAGACATGAATATGATTCCGTGTTTGATGCCGTGGAACCATACGAGGTTGACAAGGTGCAAACGGGTTGGGTTTGCACCATCGATGATACAACTACTGTTGTGATAGTTTTAGTAGTCTTGACACCAATGAAAGATGATCAGATAGCATGAGTCATGGTTCCCATGCATGACGAGATGAATCATATATGGTGTCGTGTGTCATTAGCGTTGAATGGTGGAAGAATTTCCATTGTGGTGGTTTGTTTGAGAGAAAACTCGTGCTCTTTTGGTGAAGTACTAAGGGTACTCACATTTTCCTGGATTGGGATGTTGCATTGAGTGCAAAGGTGCTGAAATGTTTCCATTAATGGGCACATCTCTGTTTCATGATTGTCACTTGTGCAAATGGTGCATGGCATCAAGGTGCCTATTGAGTAGGTGGTGTGAGAACTGACACTACTCTTTGTGCCCGAAGTGGATGCTCGGAGATGATTGGGCAATGTGGCATGTTTGTGATTTTGCCATCTTTGAGTCTTTGGTTTTGGTCGGTCTGGCTCTTTCAGGGTGTTCAAACTCAATATCGCCCTTATCGTTTGTAGCCTTGGGAGGTATTCACAATTCATATTATGGTGGAATTGTGAGCAAATCCTACAATAGAAGTGTGTGATATTCTCTTAATTAGAGAAATGGGTTTGTGGTATGGTGGTGACGATGCGAAGGTTGTTAGTGAGTTTCTTGAGTTCCTGACATTGATTGACCCTGTGGTCATTTCTATCGCATAAAACACACGTTATTCTTGGCTAGTTTTGGGCCCTGTTAGGACGATGGGTTACCTTATCCTTCCTAGGGTTTAGGTAATGATGAGGGGTAGGCTGCCTTTGTTATAAACTAGTTACATTCGGGTATTTGGTAACCAATGAGCGTATGGTGTCTAAAAAAGGTCGAAATTGGGGGATGTAAGTACAATGTCGAGCATGATGGTTGTGATGACAAATCAGAAAAGACTATTGGAGTAATTGGGTACCATTTGTGAAATGATCTTAAATCTGGGCATTGAGCGACCAAATGGTTGCGGGCATCGCATAATTCGCAAGATGAGTTTATTCACGGAGGGTAGTTGGGGGCGATGATCTGCCCCCTTCTTGGCCATTCTTTTGTTAATATGAAGAGAATCGACAAGTTTTCCTTTTTTCTTGAGTTGTCGAACTTTCCACAGATGCTAAATCTGATTTATCTACTGTGGTGAGGCATGTGATAGCCTAGAGTAAAAAAATTATGCCAAACATAATCAAGGGATGTAGGGACAATGACGAACTGGGTGGTTTCCTGAACACACTTGGCACAAATACTAGATTTCTTGTAGGTCATTGTAGTATACTGGATTGACTGGGTACCATCTTTGGAATAGCTCTAGAGATGCACAATCAATGATGAGGTGATCTCATTCATGACAGAGTGCACAAAGTTGGACTAGAGCTTGAGGGTGATTACAGGGGGGAGTTGGTCATTCAGGTGACCTTCTCTCCTCGGACACATACAATATGGTCCTTGTTGCTTCTGTCCCTTGAGTTGTAGTATTGTTTGCCGATTTTGTACCCGAGCCAACTAAGTTGGGGTTTTCAGCGATGAAGCATCACATTAAATCCAACATAGACCAAAATCGATGGATATGGGGACAACGACGCATGTGGTGGTTGCTCCGAAAAATATGACACGTATGTCATCAAAGCCAAACTAATTTTCTTTAGGAAACATGTAGGGCTTGATACCAATGGTTAAATGCCCTTTATTCGGGACACTGTGTGACTAAGTGGTCAGGCTCATCACATAGTGCGCAAACTGGGGCCTTTCATGTGGCCTCCGTTTGTCGTCTTTGGTCTATTGGGGTGACTGTGTATGAGTGAGATGTAGGCTACTCTCATATGTATAGTATGGTTTAGGTTCTCCCTTATCCATTTGCATGGGTGGAGCTGAGGGGTCATGTTGGTAATATTTCTCTAGGGCTTGCAAGGCATCTGTATATCATGGCATCTCTCGGTAATGGTGGGTATAATGCCCATAATGGTTGCATATGGGGCACGCATGGTTGGTGTGAAGTGCTTTCCCTTGGTTGTTCCTAGGTTGTTCCTTTTATGAGAACTTGAGGTTGCCCCATTTCTTTCGATGTGTAGAAGAGGTTTTAATTCATATCGCTTTGGAAAATATGAGTAGGATGGCCTACGATATTGCATAATGCGCAAGGTTGTAATTCCCTAGGTAACTTGGGGATTTTGACTTTCTTCCATTTTTTGTTAATTTTCTTAATCGCATTAGCTGGTGTTACTACTAGTGTTTCTTTAATCATTGTGGCCTCCTGAGGGGCGATAGGTTTTATTCATGTAGAAGTGATGCCAGGACTTCCTAGCATAGCTGGTGCGATCAAATACCACACAGGTATTGTGAAAGACATATTTGGAAATGTTATAGTTTCCAAGACTTATTTTGATTCAAAACCAGGTGGGGGGTATAAAAATTGGGTTTGTGAAATGGCATAGGGTAGGAATTCCATGCCAGTGGCTTCGGTCTCCGTAACACTGGTTTCTATGTCTGGGCTAGTTTCGATGTTTGGTGAGAGAATCTGTAATATTCCAAATCTGGAATTTTCTACAGCAATAAGAATACCTTAAGGTATTCCAAAGTTGGAGAGCAGCAAGTGATCATCTCATATATTGTATTTAGACATATAGCTTCAATTGGACAATCATAGCAACAAAATATGCCTTTTTACAATGTCACCAAGTGGGGAAAAACAACATTTTTGGCCCCAAAAATGTTATTTTCTGAATATTGAGTTATAACAGTGAAAAATAACGGTTGTGTCCCTTAGAATAGAAAATATAGGACATGCAGGCAAAATATTTTCAGAAAAAATGCCTTTAACCTAGTTAAGCAGGCCTCCCATGCTCAAAACAGCTTAAAATTGACAAAACCCCAAGATTGCAAAATGCCGGAGTTGCTGCATAAGAGACTGCGCAATCTAACGGAGGTATAACTCAGAAAATAGAGAAATAAATCAGATATTATTATTATATTACTCAATGAGGCATAAAAACAGAGATCTAATCTCTTTTATACAGATCCTGTTGGAAATACTGAGGGGGGGGGTGAATCAATATTCCTTTCAATTAGAGCATTAGTTAATCTTCAATTATTATCAATGTTTGTACAATAATAGCAGCAAACAAGAGGAACACAAATGCACATAGTTTTTAAGGTGGAAACCCACTCCGGGATAAAAACCACCTAATGCTTTTCTAATAATTCTTTAATATTCAACTCCAATTGAAAATAAAGCTCCAACTTCCTAGAATCTAGAAAAGCATTCTTCTCTAGCTCCCACTGGATGGACGCTCCAATGCCTAAGATTATTCAGTAGTCAACTGAACGGATGCCACAACACCCAATGAGCTACAACTCACCCTAGCACCACCCTACCACCCTATAGAAGAATAAAATAAGAATGGACTCCCGTACCAGGGAAAATGGTCCACTTTACAATCATATAGAATGATGTAGATGATGAATATAAACTAGACCATAACCCAACCTTTGACACAACCACATAATGATGATCCTAGACCTCCCAAAACTGCCTCTTCAACCCTTGGCAGATAGAGACTAGTACAATTTTTACAATAATGTATTTACAATGACTTAGTACAATGATACCTTTACAATGATTGTATGCAGTGCTGCCCACTTGAAGACTTCATAGGATGAACTTATTGCTGCTTTTATGCACCTTGATTGATGCTCTTTTCATGCTACCCTTTGTTGCACCTTGCTTTGCTTTGCTGCCCTAGAAAGTTTGGTCCTTTGCAACCCTTGACAACACATGATCTAGCTTTTTCTTTGCCTTCTAGGAGCTCGATATTGAATCTGGTGTATCTCTGTTATTTATGATCCTCAATATCTAATTTTCGATCCTGTAGTAGTACTCTGAGTCATCTTTCCAATGCCATAGGTCTGACTCAATTTGGATTCTTCAAGAGAGAGTTATACCCAATCTCTCACAATGCCCTAATTATGGACTGTTTCAGCAGAGTGCACTTGTACGGCATGTCACGCATCACTGTTTCTTCATTTGGCTTTAAAATTGATAGAGAGAAAACTAAAGACTGTGCAATATCTACCATTTTTTACAGAATTCCAATCCGATACTCAGAGAGAGAGAGTTATGACGCATTTACCAAGGTCACTTCTTTGAGATGAATTTCAGGAACCTGCAAAAACCTTGACTTCCACAGATCATATCTCCAAAAATATTGTGCACCTTGATTCGAAATGTATACAGCCGCTTCCTTAGGATTTTGGCTTCACCTCATAAAAATTTCAGCTTCTGAACCTTTGTAGAAAAAAATTTAGAGCGAACATTCCACGATGACCTATTTGAGATGGCAAAATCCCTTGCCTAAGGAGGAAATAAAAATCACAATTTATATAAATGCTTAAGTTGAGAGGGGCTTCATAAAGTGAAAGTGGAAGGGATTTTAGGAGCTTAAAAAATATTAATTATGACTTTTCAATGACCCATGCCCCAACCCCATGGGGTTTTAGCCCATTAATTGGGGGTACAAACTTCAAACATGAATATCTCTCAAACTGTGAAGAATTACATGGCATGCCATATATCAATAGAAACATCTTGAAAAGTAGAAACAATAGAAATAATTATTGACCTAGAATATATTAATTTGGTAGGTAAAAATTCCCATGCAATATTGGGTTAGCCCCTGGTGCTGTTTGGGTTGACATCAATGACAACCGCTGATCAACAATCTCCCTCTTTGGCATTGATGGCAACACAATTACTCCCCCTGCAATCATGACACCTCTTCCTACAACATTCTCTCCCCCTTTGACATCAATGGCAAAGGGTAACTCCCCTTGAAACACAACCATCCTACAGACCTGTACACACTTCCACTGCCCCTAACACAAAACCATCCTGCAGACCTGTAATCTACTTCCACTCCCCCTTTATATTATGAAAAGGGAAAATCTAATGAGAACTTGGGAGAATGCCAAGCTTCTGGTGAAGATATTCCAATGCTGGTGAATATTTAATATGTGATTCTTTTGGTGCTGCTTGGAATCTTGCTACTTGTCCAACTGCTTGCATAACATCTGGTCAAGTGGCTATTACATGTAGAAGACTACTAATCATAGATCTGTACAACCTTTGATCCACATCCTTAGATGAGTAGTCTATGCTCAATTTGCAACCTGTTACCATTTGAGTAAGGTTGGGTTTGCAATATTCTATTTTAAATTTATTGAGCATTTCCTTGATGTACTTGGCTTGACATATAAATATTCCTTTCTCTTTCTGAGATATTTGAAGCCCTAAGAAGTATGTCAGCTCACCAAGTAAAGACATTTCGAAATCACTTTGCACCTTTGTAGAAAAATTCTTACTTAGTCGATCATCATTGCTACCAATTATTGTATCATCCTCTTTAACTATTAGAGATGCTTTAGTTGCTTCATCTAGAACATATATGTCATTCGAAGATCGACTTGTTGTAGCCACAATTTCACCATACACGCCTTTCCTGATTTCACATTTCGTGCAGTTGAATAGTATTGTGTGTCCTTGATCACACATTTGTCCAACACTGAGCAGATTGTGATTCATGTTTTCAACCAATAGAACATTCTTGGCTAGAACATCTTTTCTTCCGAGAGTGACAGTACCTGATCCTATAACATTTGAAGATCCATCATTTCCAAAGGACACGGTTCCATCCTTCTTCTCTTTCAGAGATAAAAATTTATTTCTATCTCCAGTCATATGCATTAAGAAACACTATCAACATACCACACATCTTTGTTCTTTTGAGCATTGAAAGCGAGAGCACAATTATCATTCTTCTTCTTCTTCCATGTTCGTTCATTCTGTGGCTTCAAAGATTCTTCTAGAGGATTTTCAAGTCTGTAGTATTTGACTATGTGTCCAAAGTTTCGACATTTGTAACATTCAATATTATTTCTTAAATGTTCAAATCTATTAATGTTTCGCTTAGCCCTGGGAGGTTCATATTTGATAAATCTCCTGGAATTGTATTCGTTCCTAGGGTATGTGCGACATTCTACAGCTTTATGACCAATTTTTCCACATGAATAACAGTAGCTATAAAAAATATGTTGGTACCTGGATGGGAATTTTTGTCGAGGAATTGTCTTCCAAGGCTGTTATTGCGAATCTTGTCCAATGAAGTCTACATGCATGTCAGATCTCATAGGTTCATTGTATTTTGTTGTAGAAGGTCCTGCTTCTTCTTCTTTGTAACCAATTCCAATTTTTTCGTTGTAAGATCGTTGATTGTTGATGAGTTCTTCCAATGCCCTTAAGCTGTTGGCATAGTTTTGGATAGTTAATTTTCCTTTCTTCACTTCCTCACGTAGCGAGACTACTTCGGCTTCTAATTCTTCCCTTTCTTGGTTGCTTTCTTCCAACTTCTTTTGAAGTGACTCTTCAATGCATTTGTGTTCTTCAACTTCAATTTTGAGTCCTTGAACTTCTTCTTCAAGAGTATTGGAACGGATCTTCTCCGCCTTGAGATCTTTTATAAGCTTGATTGCTTCCTCATAAAATTATTCTATGGTCCATCCTTCTTCTTCGTTGTTTGATACCTGTTGTTTATTGTGCTTGGCCATAAACAATACTCTCTCATTGGCTTCTTCTTCACTGTCATTGTCTTCATCGGATGATGAGCTATCTTCTTTAGAGAGAAAGTTCCTTTTGGATCCTTTCTTGTTGAATTTCTTAAAGCCTTTATTTCCTTTTGAGTTGCCATTACTTCTGTTTGGAAATTTTGCTGCAAAATTCCCAACCTCATTATAGCTGAAACATATCAATGGAATTTTACCTTTGAATTGTGCCTTACCAATTTTTAGTTTTCTCGTGAAGTAAGCATATTCTTCATCTGAAAGACATTCTTCATCATCTCCATTTTCTTCACACTTGCAGGTGCATGTCTTTTCAATTGAAGGTTGTTTATCCTTATTGGTTTTCTTAGATGCAATGAACAGAGTTTCTAGATGTGAAGTACACTCTTCTTCATCAAGTCTCATTTCGTATGCTATGAGAACTCCATGTAATTCCTGTTTGCTGAGTTTATCCAGATTTGCACTGTATTCTAAGACCAATAACTTTGGGTTGAATCTCCCTGGTAACGTTCTAAGAATCTTCCGTATAATAGTCTTCTCATCAACTGGCTCTCCCAATCCCTCTAGAGTATTGGTTATTTCATCAACGTATTGGAAGTATGCAACAATGTTGCAATCTTATTTCATTCTGAGTTGCTCAAATTTTTCTCTATAGATTTGAAGCTTTGCTTCTTTGACATATGAGTCACCTGCATATATATTCTCAAGCTTTTCCCATACATTTTTGGCATTTTTACAACCCAAAACCTTATGATAAGCAGATTCAATAAGTCCACTGATAATAATATTCTATGCTTTTTCATTATTTACCAAATTCTTCTTACCTTGTTCATCTGTAGTTGATGTAAATCCATTTTGAACATTGTCCCATACTTCGTAACCTTGCGCCAAGAGATAGACCTCCATTCTTCCTTTATAGAGTGCATAATTATTTTCATTGAATAGAGGTACACCATTCTTGGTATGCTCCATGAGCTCCTTCCAGCTGTTAAAATTCTATTGAGGGAACCAAGATCTGAAACCAATTGTTGGAAATACTTGGGGGGGGGGGGGGCGGGGATGAATCAGTATTCCTTTCAATTAGAGCATTAGTTAATCTTCAATTATTATCAGTGTTTGTACAATGATAGCAGCAAACAAGAGGAACACAAATGCACATAGTTTTTAAGGTGGAAACCCACTATGGGACAAACACCACCTAATATTTTTCTAATAATTCTTTAATATTCAACTCCAATTGAAAATAAAGCTCCAACTTCCTAGAATCTAGAAAAGAATTTTTCTCCAGCTCCCACTGGATGGACGCTCCAATGCCTAAGATTCTTCAGTAGTCAACTGAATAGATGCCCCAACACCCAATGAGCTACAACTCACCCTAGCACCACCCTACCACCCTATAGAAGAATAAAATAAGAATGGACTCCTGTACCAGGGAAAATGGTGCACTTTACAATGATATAGAATGATGTAGAAGAAGAATATATACTAGACCGTAACCCCAACTTTGACACAACCACATAATGATGATCCTAGACCTCCCAACACTGCCTCTTCAACCCTTGGCAGATAGACACTAGTACAATTTTTACAATAATGTATTTACAATGACTTAGTACAATGATTGTATGCAGTGCCGCCCACTTGAAGACTTCATAGGATGAACTTCTTGCTGCTATTATGCACCTTCGTTGATGCTATTTTAATGCTACCCTCTGCTGCACCTTCCTTTGTTTTGCTACCCTAGAAATTTTGGTCCTTTGCAACCCTTGACAACACATGATCTAGCTTTTTCTTTGCCTTCTAGGAGCTCGATATTGAATCTAGTTTATCTCTGTTATTTCAGATCCTCAATATCTGATTTTCAGTCTTGTAGTATTAATGTGAGTCATCTTTCCAACGCCACAGGTCTGACCCAATTTTGATTCTTCAAGAGAGAGTTGTACCCAATCTCTCACAATGCCCTAATTATGGACTATTTCAGCACATCGCACTTGTACGTCATGCCACGTGTCGCCGTTTCTTCATTTGGGTCTGAAATTGATAGAGCACAAACTACAGATTGTGTGCTATCTACCACTTTTTATATAATTCCAATCTGATTCTCAGAGAGAAAGTTATGACGAATTTACCAAGGTCACTTCTTTGAGATGAATTTCAGGAACCTTCAAAAACCCTGACTTCCACAGATCATTTCTCCAAAAATATTGCGCACCTTGATCTGAAAGTTTTACAGCATCTTCCTCAAGATTTTGGCTTTGCCTCATAAAATTTTTAGCTTCTGAACCTTCATAGAAAAAAAAATTAGAGTGACAATGCCACGATGACCTGTTTCGGATGGCGAAATCCCTTGCCTAAGGAGGAAATGAAGATCACAATTTATATAAATGCTTAAGTTGAGAGGGCTTCATAAAGTGATTGTGTAAGGGATTTTAGGAGCTTAGAAATATTAATTATGTCTTTTCAATAACCCATGCCCCAACCCCATGGGGTTTTAGCCCACAAACTGGGGGTACAAACTTCAAACATGAATATCTCTCAAACTGTGAAGAATTACATGGTGTGCCATATATCAACGGAAACATCTCGACAAGTAGATACCATCAAAAGAATTATTGACCCATAATATATTAATTTGGTAGGTAAAAATTCCCATGCAATATTGGGTTAGCCCCTGGTGCTGCTTGGGTTGACATCAATGACAACCGCTGATCAACAGATCCAAGAAGACACGGCAAAGGTTTCTTAACAGAAATGATATACATAAAAGAGCTTCTGCATATCTATTGCTGAATCACACTGTGTAGCTGAAGCTCTACATAAAAATGGCTGAACAAGAAAATAAATGGCTATAGATACTTCCCCTAGCTTTCCCAAAGAAAGGTTGATCCTCCTCTTGGGAAACTAGCTCTTCAAAATGGGGTTTGACCCTTCCCACTGCACACCTTAAGAAATAACACAGTTTTATGAAGGGACTGCATTTTTTCTGAAGGTAAGTGCTTGGCCCAACACTAGGTAGTGGAAAATTCAGATCATAAGTCTCCTCTTAGATTTTTCAAACAAGATCTCCAAGAAAGAGTAGGGAATCCCCACCTAGGAAAACCTTTGCACTAAGCAGTGCAACAACTTAGCTAAACAACCAAGTATGCAGGAAGTCTAAGTAGACCACATAAAAATATAATCTCCAATATGTCCATATGCTTTCCATCTCCTTCATTATATAATTGATGATCTCTCTCATCAAGGGTCCCACCCATTATGAGGTTGCCTCCATGCAAAGGCTCCTCCACAAAAACTGCGTTGTCCATCAAGGTGGTTCAATGTATCTAGACAACTTTGTTGACTTAGTCAACCTTAACTGAATCTTCATGCCCTGTCCCTTTTCACACTCAAGGTGCCTTCATTTTGTCTAGTTGGATTGATCTCTATTCACATTGAGTTGGCTTTATTTAGGATCCACTTCTTTGAGAATAAATCATGTTGACTTGGTCAAAATTGACCTTGTCTAGATAGTTTAGACCTTGTTCACACATGTGGATGCTTGAACTAGTTATTTCGTGAACCCCTTTCACATTAGGAGGGATTTTTATTCATACTTGAGCTTATTATGAGCCTCCTTACCCATTTATTCATCTATCTAACTTTTAGAAGAAAAATTAATATTCCTATTAACTGAAGCTAAATTAGGAATATTACAGTCTCCTCCTACCAAATTTTGCTTGTCCTCAAGCAACTGCAAGGGTGCTACAAAATCTCCCCTCCTTCTCTTGTGGCCCCCTCATCCAATAGTCTCCACCATTGATTCAGAATTTCTGCAAAAATTCCATCTCCCAATGGCTCCTCCCAAGTGTGCAAGTTGGTCTTTGGTAAATAACCCTAAGGGCCTCCCTTACAAAAGAATGGAAGGTCTATGTGGAAACCTCCTTGCTGATCCATGGCTTTCTCAAGGTAGAAGTGATGACAATCATGGGGAATTTCATCATCAATGAAGGTCACCCTCATCCATGCTATCATCCAAATAAAATGAATCACCTTCCAGCTTGGTAATTCATAGAAAAGCTCCTTCCAATGACTCATGAGAGGCATGCTCCAAGTGCTCCAACCAAACATATGGTCCACATCATAAAGAAACAAGTGGTATGTGATGGTGGCCATATAGTTTCCCATGCTCCCCTTGGAACATGTAGTACAGAAAAAGTAGGGACTTTCTTCCCCCAAAGACACATCCAACAAGTGTGCCTCTCCTCCAACTATGCCTCCAACAAAGATAAGAACATATTCAACATGTGGGATCATAAGTAAGATCATGCTAGCTTCCATATACAATAAGGGAGAAGGACAATGGTCCCTCATGTGCAACCAGTGCACTTTTCCTCATAACTGCCATAGGATATGATATGACAAGCGTTCTCCCCAACACTTGTTTGCTGCCCCATCCTTCTTGCATGTTTGGAGAAGGTGTATGATCGTTTTTTTTAAGGAATCACACCATGAAGAGTACATCACCTCTCCTAGACCTCCCAAGGAATGGCTAGCATCACCATTGTTCATGGCCCAAAGTGGCTCATGAAGCCTGTCAGAAAAAGTGCCCCCTCTTGGAGCCAAGACCTACACAGGAGTGTTAAGAAAATTCAAGTATATAATAGATACATCATGGGGTTCTACAATATAATTTTTATCATACACTTGTTTAAAATCAGCAAGGTAGCTCATGGATGAGCTCCCCCTCACACTCAATGAATAAGGAGATGATAATGATAACTCTTCCCAAGAGCTATTTTCCTCCTTAACCAACAAATGATCCATGCACTTACTCATATGAGAGTGCATCTCCTCTTTGAAATTTTCCCACATGAATCCATCTAAAATAGTATGATATGTTATAATGAAACTAGTGGGGTTTGAAAGCAAGACCTCATAGGTTGTGTCAAGTAGTTTTTTCTTGAGCTTGGAATCTTTAGATAAGTAGATCTGATCATGAACATAAATGATTCCATTAACTACTTTATACTTTCCATCCATTGCTTTCCCATCAAGAACCTTACATGTGAATAGGTCCTTAGAATATTCCATCAAGAGCTGGGACTCCCAATAAGGGTCTAGGCTTCCGAACATTGATAGTGTTGTAGAAGTATGAAATGATGCATTTGTCATATGATGGCTCTCCTCCTTGACATACTTGATGTCAAATTCACATGTTGGAGAATTCCCAACTTCCTTTTGTTGCCTCTCTTGCAACTTATCTTGCTCAAGACAAGATTGAAGTTTAGGAGAGTCACCCTCCCTTTGAAAGGTTCTCTTTCTCAAAAACTTCCACACTTTTTCTCCTGCATACAAAAATGAAATTAATTTTTGTTATGTTTAGAAATTCTCATTATATATTGGAGTATCCTTTGCTACTCCAAGGCTATGGAGTAGCCTTTTGATACTATGCTCATATCAACACAAATTTCTGAATCTATTCCCTCCAACGCAAATAGATGAATGGAATAAAGCAAGGTCAATTTCAAAAATTTGCCTAGCCTTCCATCAATGATTCTCAGCACTGTAGTGGCTCCTTCTAAGGTTCCCTCTTTAAAAAAATAGGTTGTTTCTGCATATATTTGAGAGAACACTTTAGTTTCCCCCCAATCAGGAGGTCTTCCTGCTAAAATGCCTCCTTGCAAAGAGGCATCAAGGCATAGAGTAGGATGTGAATGTAGGTGGACAGATTTGCCCCTACCTTTATTGCATAAGTCCTCTTGCCTTCTTTCTTCTTCCAAACTTTGAAATAGAGAAGGGTACATGCTCTTCATCTTGTGATGCCATTCCTCCTCTTCTTGTTCTCCTATCTTCAAGATCTCATCACTTGGTAATGAAGGTACACGCTGCTCATGTGTTATGCCAAGAGTTCTATGTGTGAGACCTTTTGGAACTCCTTGCAAGAGCACAAGAGCTTCTTTCCTTAGAGCAAGTGCCCCATCTTCTTATTCATGAGGTGCTTGAGGTGCCCTTGTTATGACTACATTATCCCCTTCTGCCTCCCCTTTCTCCTCTTCACTAGTTGAAGTTGCCTTACCTTCAACAAGAGACATTAGATCTTGGTCCTCTTTTGAAGAAGGAATATTCATGTCTTACTTTTGAGAAGAAAGCCCTGTATCCAATGGAGATCTTGCCCTTGGAAAAATATCAAACAATTTTACATCCTCTTCAACAGTTTTCAGAAATGGAGTTGGATTTATGGACTCTCCCAACTCATGCAAAAGCTTTGTTTGATATGGCGTGATAGTTTCAATAGAAGATGTTTCACATGAAATCTCATCAAACCTCTCTACTAATCTCCTAATGAAATTTTCATAAGTAGATGTATTTTCATTCTTTAAGGAAAATCATTTAAACAACCACCAAGCATAGGCCTTACCCTCAAAATTCAGCACTGCTACTTGATGGCTTCAAATTCTGAAACTTGATATTGCTGCACAAAGGTGTCTAGCTCCTTCACCCAAGCCCTAGTTGGACATAAAGGTGACCAATCAAAAATGGATAGAAATAATCTACCCTCACCCTGCTTCTTGCTCCTTGTGCTATTTTCCTCCTTCATTTGGCAAAACCCTTGGAAATTCAAGTGATCTTTGAACTCCTCAGATTGAGCTTCATATTTCTGCAAATAATCACCAAGAGTATCTTTCTTTGGCACATATCCTTTCTTCCTCTTCATGAAGAAATTGCTGATAGAATGTGGTAGATCTGATGATATGGCTGAGTGCTCATATCCAAAATATGAGGACTTAAAATATTCCTCTTATATAGATTTTGTTGAGGGGTCTTCATGTGTTTCCCTCCTCATTTCTTTGATGCCCTTGCTTTTCCCCTGCAGATTTGTCAAGAAAAGTTTTGAGAACCTCCTTTCTCTAGAAAACAAGGGTTTGCTCTAATTTCTTTTGAAAATCTCCTCCTCCCCATGAAAAGACTCCATAATGCTTGAGCTCACAGGCTGAGCCAAGATTGTTGCTCTGATACCACTGTAATATTCCAAATCTGCAATTTTCTACAACAATAAGAATACCTTAAGGTATTCCAAAGTTTTAGAGCAGAAAGCGATCATCTCATATATTTTGTTTAGACATATAGCTTCCATTGGAAAATCACAGAAACAAACTATGCTTTTTTACAAAGTCACCAAGTGGGGAAAAACAACATTTTTGTCACCAAAAACGTTATTTTTTGAATATTGAGTTATAACAGTGAAAAATAATAGTTGTGTACCTTATAATAGACAATATAGGACATGCATGAAAAATATTTTCAGAAACAAATGCCTTTAACCTACTTAAACAGGCCTCCCATGCTCAAAACAACTTAAAATTGACAAAACCCCAAGACTGCAAATGTCAGAGTTGCTGCATAAGAGACTGCGCAGTCTAATGGAGGTCAAACTCAAAAAATGGAGAATAAATTAGATCTTTTTATTATATTACTCAATGAGGCATAACAACAAATATCTAATCTCTTTTATACAGATCCAAGAAGACCCGACAAAGGCTTCTTGACAGAAATGATATACATAAAAGAACTATTGTAGATCTGTGGCTGAATCACGCTATGTAGCCAAAGATCTACCTAAAAATGGTTGAAAAAGAAAATAAATGGCTGTAGATACTTTCCCTATATTTCCCAAAGAAAGGATGATCCTCCTCTTGGGAAACTAGCTCCTCAAAATGGGGTTTTGACCCCTCCCACTGCACACCTTAAGAAATAATGCAATTTTCTAAAGGGAATACATTTTTGCTGAAGGTAAGTGCTTGGCCCAATACCAGGTAGTGGAAAATTTAGATCATAAGTGTCCTCTTAGATTTCTCAAACAAGATCTCCAAGAAAGAGTAGGGAATCCCCACCCAGGAAAACCCTTGCACTAAGCAGTGCAGCAACTTAGCTAAAAAACCAAGTATGCAGGAAGTCTAAGCAGACTGCATAAAAATATAATATCCAATATGTCCATATGCTTGCCATCTCCTTCATTATATAATTTATGAGCTCTCTCACTAAGGGACCCACCCACTATGAGGTTGCTTCCATGCAAAGGCTCCTCCACAAAAACTGCGCTTTCCATCAAGGTGGTTCAATGTATCTAAATAGCTTTGTTGACTTATTCAACCTTGACTGAATCTTATTGCCCTATCCCTTTTCACACTCAAGGTGCCTTCATTTTGTCTAGCTGGATTTATCTCTATTCACATTGAGTTGGCTTTATTTAGGATCCACTTCTTTGAGAATAAATCATGTTGACCTGGTCAAACTTGACCTTGTCCACATATTTTAGACCTTTTTCACACATGTGGATGCTTGAACTAGTTATTTCATGAACCCCTTTCACATTAGGAGGGATTTTTATTCATACTTGAGAAAATTATGAGCCTCCTTGCCCATTTATTCATCTATGTAACTTTTAGAAGCAAAATTAATATTCCTATTAGCTGAATCTAAATTAGGAATATTACAGAATCATGCACACTGGTGCTCTTGTGCTTTCTAGGACTCCCTCTAGTATGACAGGGGGATCTCCTAGGAATGATCATAGGATGGATGATGGTTTGAACTAGTCGAGGCCAAATTCTATATACCGCGTAAGTGGTTTCGTAGTTGTGTCTACGTATGGTAATACGACATTGGGAGCCATCATGGGTTTCTTATCGTAGTATGTGAGATGGTCGATGGTAATGATAAAATCCCCAAGGGGGAACATCATTACCCTAAAGATAGAGGACATGATTGCAGTCATGGCATACATATAACCCTGCCCGAGGAGTATATTGTATTCTAGTTGCATGTCTAAGACTTCAATGTCTATAAGTACTATCTTTCTGGCTAGGTTTACAGGGACATTTGATATAGACTGAAGGGGGTTGAAGGGCACCCATTGTATTCTCTAAGCATGGTGTCATATGGTTTCAATTCAGGTGATCCTAAATTTTTCCAAAAGGATTTGGACATGATGCATGTGGATGCTCCTTCGTCAATGATGCATCAGTGTATGGTCATGTTTTGAACTGAAATTGGTATTTGGAAAGTGACTAGAGAAGGAAGCCTGGGGCTTGCTTTGTCTAGGTCAAAAAACATTAGGTGTGAATCATAAGGGTCAATTGTACCTAATGTGGAAATTAAGGCTTTCCACTATCTTGGGCACGATTGTAGGACTTCCAAGGCTGACATAGCAGTTTGTGATTGTGTTAAATCATTAACTATGTTGTAGTTATGAGTAGCCTTAGAGTGATGTCCTATGCGCCTAGTTTGTCCCTTGACCATTTTTGGAAGGGGATCTATAGGTACTTTGGATATGGTTAACAGTGTAGTAGGTGAACTCGTGCTTGTACCTGATGAGTTGGTGTCTGCTGAGGGGGGGGGGGTATCATAGTTCCTATTCCTTATTTGGAAGAACAATTCTTCGCCAATCATGTAAATTTCATGATTTTCGCCTCCGATATCATTTTGGGGTGGTTTTTGTTTTTGGGTGTTAACCACTCCTTCATGGGGGAAAGGCTACTGCATTACAACAGGCTGTTGTGTAGGTCCACCTTGTCCACGATTACCCTGAAGTTTTTTCAGTTTGGGATTTGGGGACAATGGTGAGTGTAATGGCCATATTCATGACATATGGCACAAGAATCATTTTTCCTTACACTGGATCTCTTTTTTTCCCTTGGGAGTTGTTATTTGGCTCTTGGTTTTTATTTCGGTTGGGGTTGCCCCTAGACTGAGATCATGGGGGGCATTGTTGATTACTGCCCCCCTATTCAAAGTCTCCATTTTTTTTATTCCTAGGATTATTTTTTGCATTTTTTGGAGGGTTATTTTGATTCTCCTGGTCGTAAGCCTGGTGTTGTTGAGCCTGGGATGGTTGCACTAGGTTCATCAACGCTGTTATCACCAAATTGAGGTTGATGGGCTACTTCAACAGTCAATTTAGAGTAATTGTTTTAAACCACTTTTTGTTGGAACTTATCCTTTCCAACCTGAGAGGGCTCTCTCAAGGTAATGTTTAATCATGCTCCAATTTCCTGTATGAATATGGTTTAATGTTCAAGTTGTGTTTTGATGAGAATATACACATGCCTTAGCTTCCATGTTAGATGTTTTTTTTTTCATGTAATTGAGTTCTCTTTGACTCCATGCCCAATGGTAGCTATTTATTCACATCCTTCCCCTACATAAAAAATATTCAAAACACACTCGGAGTTAGCCATCTTTGTTTCCAAGGATTGTCTATTGAATATCATACATTACCTTGAGAGATCCCTCTCAGGCTAGAATGTCTAAGTTCCAACTAAAATTGGTTTGAAAAAAATACTCTAAATTGACAATTGAAGTAGCCCATCAACCTTTCCTTTGATTGTTATCCTTGATAACAACTAGGTTTTTCTAGGTTGGTCTTAGGTAAGTTAGGTTAGTTCATTAGGGTGAAATAATTTCATGAAGTTCATTAATTTTCAAAAAATGTACATATGTGCGAGTATTAAAGGTCATCATTAAGGTGATAGGTGTCAATGTCAAATAAAAATCCCAAAAATATCTCATGCATAAGTGAAATTGGCCATTTCATGTAAATTTGGCACTTCTACACAAGTTCGTAGCGAAATCAATGTAAAATAGTTAGAATTCGCTATGAAGTTGCCTTAAATGCTCTGTTTTTGTAGCAAGGGGAAATTTTGGTATTTTTGTAGCATTTAGTGTTTCTTAGGAGCACATGAGTCATCGGAAGATGCTAAAGTGTATAAGTAGAGTCACCTGTTGGAGGGTGACTAGGCTGCTAGCTCATCATTTTTACCACATCATAAAAAATAACAGTACATCCTAAAATTCTGAGAAATAAAGACTATATTACAGTATGGTTGCTCATCAGTGGGTCATGGCCATTTCCACCTCAGACAAATTTGTTTGGTTCAATGGAGATGGTGCAGACAAAATTAAAGAAAAAAGGCTTCAAAATGATATTTATGGATGAACTTGCTACCTCTTGAAGAGGGTAAGACATTTTTTTGGCCAAATTTTGTCTTAGGATGCTCCATATCATCATTTAACATAGCCTTGGATAGGTTTTTGGAGGTAAAAAGTGGAAATTTCAAATTCTAGAATTATCAGGCAAGTTCATAGCGTACTCTAGGCTTAAAGCCGAGTTTTCACTATGAACTCGCTGAAGATTATTTTAAGGTATAGTTTCAAAATTTTATCATAATAGGAGTGGGTAGAGGCATTTATTTACCCAATTTTGGCTAATTAATACCCTCTAATGATCAGCAAAGTCAGAAAGGGTGTAGAAGGTGGTTAAATGAAAACACTACGAAAATTACACTATGAACTTTCCTGAACTTTCTTGTACATGACGTTTTTAGCAGTAAAATTCAAGAGTATTTTCTAGGAAAAATAAGATGATTTATAAAAAGTTGAGAGAGGTTATTGTCAAACATTTATCAAATAAAATTAACGTCTTTCACTTTTCTCACATGTGTTACAAATTGGAATATTTGAAGATGTCTTTGGGCTCTATGTTCAGAGTTAGTTTGTTTCCTGTTTTAGGCATGTCTTTAAAATGAAGATTCCAGACATCTGGAGATGATTTTAAAAACACCAAGAGATATTTTTCTTTATAATGATCATATTTATAAAAAATCCTCTCGTTTTGTAACAAATATCAAGGATCAGGAGATAGGAGCTCATTTCTGACCCCTAGTTTTCAGAAAAGCATGTCCATTTTTAATGGAAGACGAGCCACCCAATACTCCATGAAGAAGGGTAAATCACATTTTTGATCATTTTTTACTTTAAGGCACCTCAAAAATACATATTCAGGCTGCAAAGTTTGTGTTTTTTGGCTTATAAAGAAAAATTAGAAAATTCTATCAAACTATGCAAGTTCGTAGCGAACTCCAGGCTTGAAGCTGAGTTTTCACTACGAACTTGCTGTAGGTTTTCTTAAACCTAAAATATTTCAAAAATAACATAATAGAGGTGGTTAGAGGCATGTATTTAGCTTATTTTATTCAAAGAATAATCTCTCATAGGCAGAAATATTAGAAGGGTTTCAGAAATAGCTATTTTTAATATGCTATAAAAACTAAGCTATGGACTTGCCTAAAAGCTCTGTTTTCCAGCGGTCTTGCTTTTCGATCCTTTTGGAATCTTTTTTTTCATTGAAGAAAGGAAATGAGTCATCAAAATGATTTTTGAGATGTCATTAGGACATTGATGATTAAGACACTCAGCCTACACTTCATCAAATGGACAACTCATCATGTATCGCCACTTGATAAAGGGACAACACTTCACTTTTTCTAGTTCATCAGTTGATAGCACATCAACAAATCTGGTACATCAAGGCCTAAATTTCAGGTTGACAGTATGCCACATCAATATTTCTATTTGTTTCGATAGAAATCATTTGTATGGGTCATTTAAATTTTCTTTTTGATGTAATTATTAGTGATAAAGTCCTTTTTTATTACAAACTCCTCCAAAACAGAATCTCCCTATTCTTTCTCAATGTAATTGAGTTCTTTTAGGATTATATCTTTGGATTAGGATTCGAGAGTCTGACCCAAGTGGAAGAAAACATGTAAATGTTTCTAATTATATAAACAGGGAGATGAGAGGATTATAGAGGGTTGATTGATGTTATGCTAGAAGCTACTTTTGTAATATTTTTCAGTCAGTAATATACAGTTGTAGAAGGCTTCTATCTGACCTGAGATTCATCATGTGTTCTCATATGTGTTTGTCTTATCTATCTATTTTATGTTTATTCAATTAGCTTTATGTTTAATTACTTAGAAATCATGTTTAAATCATGCTCCAATTTCCTGTATGCATATGGTTTACTGTTCAAGTTGTGTTTTGATGAGAATACACACATGCCTCAGCTTCCATGTTAGATGTTTTTTCATGTAATTTATTTTCCTCTGACTCCATGCCCAATGGTAGCTATTTACTCACATCCTTCACCTGCATAAAAAAATTTCAAAACACACTCAGAGTAAGCCATCTTTGTTTCCAAGCATTATCTATTGAAAATCATACATTACATTGAGAGAGCCCTCTCGGGTTGGAAAGGCTAAGTTCCAACTAAAAGTGGTTTGAAACAGTTACTCTAAATTTCCTGTTGAAAGATCCCATCAACCTCAATTTGGTGAAAACATGAGCGTTGTTTTGTAGTGGTGGTATTTGTGTGGGGAAAGGGGGATATAGCTTCCCCTATCCCCGATTGGCGTAAGATTTCTGGGGGGGTCTCTTCCATCATCATTCCTAGCTCAGTATTGCTTTCCCTGCGATGGAGGGTATGAGCCTCCCTATTGTTGATGGTATGGTCTCACCCTATTCGTCATATTCTACAAAGGTGCGAATTGATTTTGGTGGTAGCCAGGTTACGTCACATTTGGGGTAGAATCGTACGAGTATCCTAGGTACTGGATGCTACTGCCTAGGTGACCTTGAGTCAAGGACCTGATCAAACTGTCAACAATATTTGATGCGCCTGGTAACTTTCTGTCTGTTTGTAGGCGCGAGGCTTTTGGCAGGACATTGTAAATATATCTTGAGTGGGTGTAGATGAGTTCAAGTTGTTGGGATTTGCTAATGAAGTCCTCCTTAGAGGTAGGTTTCTGTTTCACTGCGTATTTTGAGATCTCTACTGTGAGAGTTTAAAAAAAATAAGTGTAGAAAAACTCTATCGTTGATTTTTTCTTTAAAAAAACTGCGACGTCATCACCATTCGTGGATATGGTCCAATATATGAATGACTGGTGTTTTCATAAAATGAGTCAGTAGTTCCATTCCTGAATCATGGTGAAGGGGTAGCTAAAAATAAGTGAGGAATGCAGTAGTGAGGGCGCTAAAGGTTCCATGCAAATCAAAAGGCTGCTCGACATACCATTTTGCTGCAGGCCTTATTAGGGCGCATTGAAAAAGTATTAGTCAAGTAGTATCATCAATGATACTATTGGACGAACACCACAGGTGGAAAGTCATAATATGATTTCCAGGGTCTTCCTCTTGCTTCCCTTTGAATTTTGGTATATCCAAAGGGATTTTTGTGGGCATGGGAGACCAATTAAGGATGTGATAAATGGTGTCATTAGTTAACTTATTTAGATCTAGAATATTAAGTGATGCTAAGAAGGGTAACTGAGTATTGATTGCCATTCTTTATTGTGGAAAAACATGTGTCTGAATATGATGGTTTATGGTGGGTGCCTAGGGAATATTACCCTGTGGCGTGCCCTGATGAATATTCTACTGACTCCTGGAAGGGGTAGCGCTCCTCTACACTCTAAGGGTTTTGGGAGGAGTTGAGTGTGGTGACCCTACTAGGGTTTCCACTGGTGTGGTGTTGGGTGACCCTTGGGGGTTTCTAATCATAGATTCCCTGATAAATTATGAAACGATAATGGTGGTGGTGTCTTGTGTTTGATGCCTAAATGGTGAAAGACCTAGAACTCCTCCCTCTAATGGGGGGAGGTCCAAGAAACACCTAAATTGACGAGGTCCTGTTGGGTCCGTTATGGTGTCGACTAGCTTAATTTTGGTGATACTTTTGGCCTATTGGAGGAAGGAATATTTTTATCAAATCAAATATGATCAGATGCATAAAACAAAGCAAAAAAATAAGAGGTGATTTTTCCTTTAATTTAATGCTATGTGATCAATAAAGAAAAAAGTATAGTTTTGTTTGTTTTCCATATGATACTCAAAAGCATAAATATACATATTCATCCTTATACTCTCAATGTAACTGGGATTTGCGAAGATGTCCTCTAATGGTTACTGAGGCTAACGTCTCAAAAGAACTAGCGATACCTTCCAGCAAGCGAAGAATCGATCGAGGTAATGGTAAGAGGATCTAGTGCTTCCTGCACCATCACCTATAGGGAAGGATGCCCTATTTTTGGCTACTAAAGTATCGTCGTCCCACGTGAGTGTTCGAGTATTGAACTTCTTGGTATTCAACTACCAGTACCGAGCACTAGATGGGTCAGGTAGCCCCAAAAAGTGTTGCACGCACTAGGGCTTAGCTTAACCCCCTCTAAAACGAGTCTCTGGTGACGCTCAGGTACTTGTTCCATGGGTGGATAGACATATTTGAAGCTCCCTAAAAATTCAACGTTTATGTTTCAAAATGTATGATGACCATAATAGCTTATTGGATGCCTATCCCTGATGTTCCTAACCTGAAATATAATTTATTTTGTGGCCCCTGTGGGGAGAGTTTAGTGAGTTCGATTAATGATTATTTTTAGAGAGTATCAATTTTCTTAGGGTGTGCCTTGGTGAAGTAACTCTAAGAAGAGGATAAAGGTCCCAACACACTAGGTGCCTTTTGGTCCAATTATTACCGATGCTTCGTGTGTTCTTTCGAGTGTACAATCACAAGTGTTATGAGATATGGATATGCAATGATCCTTTACAATCCTTTTCTAATTACCCTATGTGTGATTGTTCCTTGCAAAAATAAACGATGTGCAGATTATGGGCCACTTACACATTTCCTAGTTAGACTAAGTTTTCACTATAGGGAGATGGAAAATTATCTTAGGAAAGCATTCATATGCATACCCAGGTTCACCGTGAGGTGCAAGGCTGGTAGAGATTACTTGTTTCTGTTTCGACAGTTTGATCCAGGTCTTGATTCCTAATGCAAAATTGAACTAATCAAATTAAAAAATCTAAAAAAATTGAAATAGTTGAAGATATGTGGATATTTGGGCCACTTAATTTTATGCTAATTACCCTATGTGTTATGTATATTTTATGAGAAAATCGTTTGTTTGGACATCATATGTGGATTGAAGGCCACTTACTTTTCCCTACTTTAACTATCTGTGATTTGTAAAAATTAAAAACTAAAATTAAAACTACTTAGTTGCTAAACTAAATTCTAGCAAATAAGCATCCTAACCAATCATGAAATACCGAAACATAGTGATGGAAAATTTCTTATGGGTTTCCAACACTTTACAACTGCAAAAAATGAGAAAAACCATGTAAAAATGGGCTTGCTACCTTCCGCACGAATTATCCACCCACAGGCGTGAAGCACGCGTCTGTCTAAAAAAATGTGCATGGTCAGGCAGAAGTAAAAAATTCCTCCTTCTCTCAGAAAAATTTCTCACTGAGGGTGACTGAAGGTGCTGAGAGGATGCATGAGTGATTTTTCATCAAGCTAAGTAGAAAGAAGGACCTACAACAACAACCATTAACTCAAAAGAAAGAATCTAGTGGATTCGCCATTCCTATGGTAGTGTATTCGGTGCATGGGTGGACGAAATACACTTTGCTTAGTAGGGAGACTACTTACCTACATGCAATTCACAGGTCAAAGTGGTTTTTTCAAACATTAGTGTAACAAGTTTAACATGTAATAAACTAAGTTAAATGGAAACATAGCATGATTCATAAATAATTAAACAAAAACAAAACAACATGCACAAGAAACATGCTCAATAGAGAAAACAAATTAATACTCAACAATGGAGAGCTTTCTCGATTTATTAGGTTCTGGTAGTAGTAGAATATAGAATTCTAAATCTCTTGTAGTGGATCCTTTGAGCTACAGAGCTCCAATATCTAAGACAAGGGGGTCTCTTCCTCTTAATTTTTTAGCAAGCCTCTCTTCCCTCTCAAAGGATGGTAGATCGACGAACATGTGGTGAACTCTTCTCTCTTGGATTGTGGTGTTGGATGGACAATAACTGAATCCTTCCAATCCTCTTGTTTCTAGACAACACAAGCTGGTTTTTTGATGAGAATTTTGGCCAGAATAACAATGTGTCTCCAGTTTCTCTCCCCATGGTTGGCTTTTATAGACCATTTTAAAATTTTGCCTCCCTCTCTTGGTCCAAGATGGATGGTGACAAAAGAGTGGGGGTATGATTCCTTTGTGTGCTACACTAAAGCCTCAAGGTGGCTCAAAGGCGACTGTACTTGGTTAGGTTGAGTGAGAATATTTTTCTCCAAGTGGGCCAAGTGGTCCTGGATGGTGACATTCCACGTCCCTAGGACCGCATGGCTATTGAAGGGATAGTCATGAATTGCGTGGATATCAAAGGAAAAGCTACAAGGCACTCTCAGAGCCAGTGCTTCTTGTGCACGATCCAAACAAATTTCCCTTTGACCTTAGGAAAATTTAAATTTTTGGCTCCTCTAATTTATTTCTTCCCTGTAAATATTTATATGTACCTTATGCTTGAAATTTTCTAATGTCTTCTGCCTGTATGATTTTCTAGTGTTAACACTTCCCTTGGGACAATTCAACTTCCAATGGTCTTATAAATCCTCTTGGGACTATTGAGCTTCCAATGGTCGTGTAACTACCCCTGGGGCTATTGAGATTCCAATGGCTGATAAATACAATCTATTCAAGTTCTCAATTTTTTTTTACTATAATTAAGGAAATTATTTTGTAACTTCTCATGACTGAAAATTCATCTGCTAAAGTCAGAAGAACACCCAATATAGTGTTTTTATAAGGGAAATGGGGTAGAAATACCATCTACAATTTAATATTAAGGTAAGCAACAAAAAAAAGACACAACATTCAGGAAAAAATGTTCCAAAGTGGTTTGAGGATGTAATGTGGGAAGACTAACCACCCTTCTTCATGTAAACAACTATATATATACCCATGTGCATGCAATGTATACTAAGGACAATGAAAAAATAATGGGGAGGGAAAAGTAACACCCCTATATGAATAATGTAATTATACATGTATGACATATAGGAAAGGGAGTCAAACCATGTGTAAAAGGGCCAAGCAATGTATTGTGAACAATGTACATCATAGTATTAAATAAAAATACATTGTTGGTTATATGGAAATGGGATGAAAATGGTATGGATGTTTATGACTTAACAATACGGAAACAAGAGGGATATGTCATGACTGAAGGGGGCCAAAGAAAATATTAATAAACATTTTATTGTTGTCATAATTTCTTGTTGATAATAACAAATGAACCATCAATAGTCACAAGGGGTTCTATTTGGTTCACAATCTAAAATAGGCCTCACATCATTTGGGATAAGAGACCCATATGGATTCTAGCCCGAAAACCATGCTTTCTTTATTGAATGTTGTGAATCATTGCCACAAGAAGGTGGCATGCAAACTAAAATACAACTATATAATTGTGGAAACAAAACTATTGTAAACCAACTAAATACCAAAATATAGATGAGAAATGAGCTACTAAACACAACAATAGGTCTATCAAGAAAGTAGTTAGTTGATTTCGTGGCACCAAAATGTTTAAATTATTTTAGAAAACAAATAATAGTTAGTATTTAATCTAACAAGTGTTCAATGAAGAAAGCATCAATTAAGAATTAGTAACAAGGTGATAAGGAGATATCTAGTTCATAGAATAGTCCATTAGCTAACATCAATAAATATCACATAATGCACAAAAAAATGAAATTATTTGCCATTATTATGAAGCATAATCAAAATGTATGCTAAATCACAATTATGGTAGTGGCCTTCAAGGATTCTCATATTATTTTTCAATGAATATAGAGTACACAAACTTCCTAAATCATGTCTTTTGAACTCTATATGATTTTACTAAAGACCAGAAAGTTCAAAAGTAAAGAAGTTTAGGCATTCAAAATCTCGTGCTAGGAGTTTACATCATTTATAGATTACATTAGTAATCACTCTTGGGACTGTTGAGATTCTAATAGATGGCGTCATAAGTCTATTTAAATTCTAAATTTTTTCAATTATAATTAAGGAAAATACATTGTAACTCCTAGTCACTGAAAAGTATTTTGCTATAGCATGATTGGATCTTCCAAAGGGACCCTTAGGTTTTGATAAAGATAGACTACCTAGATATCATAATAGGACTAAATCATCTTCATTCTACTAGGAAACATCCCTTTCATGATGGCATAGTATTCTGACATGATTTCTAAGGGGCTTGCACATATTTATTGACTAAGACCACAAATGAGTTCAACATTATTTGTTGATTTGAGGGTTTCACAATGTGTTGTTTGAGGTTGTCTTTTGTGGTTCTTTTTATGAAGACACTAAAAGGAAACTATCTAGCGGTCAACATTTCTTCAAACTCCCTATTTACTTCTTCATTTGATCTAGGTTCTCTTTGTGATTTGATGACGAGCAACTTATTCATCTTGATTAATATCTTCACTAAGGAATAATGAGACTAATATTGAGCTACATACCCAAAGATTTATTTCTCTAGCTTTTCCTAAAAAAAATTATCCATGTTGACAGCAATGGAGTTTATTTCATTTCTTCTTCACTGATATTGGGGACCTCTGATGGAACCTATGGATATTGTTTGGTGCATTTCTTTAGCTAGTTCAAAACATTATATACTTGTAATTGATTCCCTCTTTCCTTTATTATTTCTCATAGTTGTAGCCTCTTCATGGATACCTTCTGGAGCTATTGGAGGTATGGCTAGACTCGTTTGACCATGGAATTATAATATTAATGCATTCACTACCAAATATTGACATGACTTTCGATGGTTAGTTGTTATACTTGCGACGACATTTCGTAGTTATAAAGACAAAATGATATTTCACCAAACGTCGTTTCTAGTGCATTCATACTTTTGACCCCTTATAGTTCATCAGAATATAGATGATAGTAATTTTGACACTTGTTCATCGGAAATACTTATCGGTATTTCCCATGGTTGTGAAATTTCTTCCATCGGAATTGGCATTGCAAAACTGATGGAAACAATATTTTTTAAAAATATTTTGCGATGAAACCAGCATGGTTGTGATGTTGCTAATGTTAGAATATGTGTCGCAAGACTAGCGGTCTTGCCAATTTTTTAAAATATATTGCAATGAATTCACCATGGTTACAGCATTTCTACTGTTGGAATAGGCTTCACAAGACCGATGGGATCACCATTTTTTTAAAAATATATTGTGATGAACTCACCATGGTTGCAATTTTTCTACTGTTGGAAGTGGTGTTGCAAGATCAATAAGCTCACATTTTTTTAAATATATTGTGAAGAACCTGCCATCGTTGCGAAATTTTTGTTGTCAGAAATGGTGTTGCAAGACCGACATGATCAATAAATTTTTTAGAAGGAAATGGTATCAGAAGACAGATGACATTGGTAATTTTAAAAAAATGGGTAGCATATAAAGTGATTTTTTCCTTTAATATTTTTAATGAATAATAATTATAAAAACCCAACAATAAAGGTGGCTACGTACTTACAAAAATATGAAGAAGATTAAATATCAAAATAGATTTGGGCTTTTCAAGATCTTTCCAATAAGCACAATCACAATATACTAATTCCAATCAATAGTAAAAGGAAACTAAAATTGAAAATTTGTAATACATCAATTATTTAAGGCATGACATTGGAGGGACTTATTAACATAATTTGCAAACAAAATAAAATTACAAATACCAATTTTCTTATATAGGAATAATCTACTATCTTTTGTATTATAAAAATTCCAACAAGTAATATGGTGATAAGGTGTTCTGTTAAGGCACTCTATGGTGTACATGTAATGTGTATGTATAATGTGATTAGGCAGCCATATAAACTAAATAGATCGTAAACATGGATAGACACCATTTCATGATAAGCATCAAAACACTTCATAATACATGTCACATTGCTAAAATAAAAAATATAAACAAAAACTATCTAAATCATAAATTTATTTTAAATTATTATTATTGTTTTTAATTATGAAAGGAATTAATATATAAGTTACACATGTATACATTTAAAAATACTTAAAACAAAATTATTAACTATGCAGATTAACCCACACTTTGCCGTGGAGATTCCTAATTGTAAAGAGGCTTTGTTACAATACCATGGGCCAACACCATGGATTATCAATAATGTATTCCTAGAAAACCATAGCTAGCTATATATGACACTTGTTTGTATGTCATTTTTCTAATTTATTAATTTAGTTAATAGGGAAAAAGGGGCAAAACTACTTTGGAGATAAGTCTAAACCTTAAATTTTTGTATACTACTATGAGTATTATAGAATATTACATGGAGGTTAAATCCCAACCATTTACCTAATAATTAATTCTAATTAAATTACAATTTTAGAATACCTATTCCAGAATAGAAACGCCTATCAGTGTAAAAAAATGACATGAGATACTCTATGGTAAATTCATGTTGATTTCACACCAAAGGGATTTTTCTATTCATTGTGTAAACTCTTGTGAGATCATTCCAACTTGTAACTCATAAGTTGCACTTGCAAGCCCTTTTCAAGAGCTATATATTGAAGTTGCATCGATTTGGAGATGACAAATGTGGGTTGAAAGAGTCGTAGATAAGGATTGTGAGGTGTTTGATGAGTCCATAGTTTGGAATTTGATTAGGAAACATTGTTTATGACTTTTGCATAAGAATGCAAATTGCGAGTCATTGCTAAACGATGAAGTGTTGACAAAACATAGACAACGTCAGTCACTATGCTCCTAAGTGGTGATTTTAACCTTGAACTAGTGAAGCACAATGCTCAAATGTAAGTCCATACTCATCATCCCCCCATGTTCTCACCATTGTTTGAAAATTCTGCATTGTTTACTCATCAATGATTATTTGAAGGTGTAGGATAAATGTAGTGAAATCTAAACCTTGGCTTGAGATGTAAGAGATTGAATCCTCTTAGCAACTTTATGATGAGATATAATAAATGATGTTTTTTAGTACCACAAATTATGACAAATGAATTTACATAGTCTTCCTCCACAACGCTAATTCTCAAATATAAGTGATACTAATAAATAGTTAGTGTTTCAATCATCTAACATTTTATCCTTTGTTTCTGTAACTTAGTGTCTTAAGCACTAAATATTCACATATTGAATTATTTGTTGCGTGTAATTCCAAACAATTGGTAATTGAAAATAGTGAACAACATAAGAAACACTTCAAATTTAAAATGGAGCTCCACCTACCAAAAAGGCCATGATTTATTCCAAGAAAATCTCAAAAAACCAATATCATACATAATCCTTCCACTTCCATTATGTCGTTAAGTCCTTAAGGAAATCAAAGACATGAAATTAGGTCATACACAATTTGAAAATAATGCATCATTTGATATTTCTAATTTATTAAAGTTTTAACCCGTAAAATATTTAATGGAAAAATCCATAAATATTTTCATCTTCCCTCTACTTTCTCAATTCAAAGTCATTGAAATTTCATCCTACATTTATCTACTTTATGTATGAGTTGCCTCTCTTGCACCAACAATGTTTTTGGATTATGTCACCAATGGCACATCACCACCTAATATGATCAACTGCAAGTAAAAATTGAGCTTAAAAATATATTATTTTAGCTTTTTTCCTCAAAATGTCAACAAGGGCCATCTCATCACCATATGTTACAAGACCACTGACTACAAAGGCCTCCTTATCAATCTCGCTCTACATATATCTTGAAACAACACCTACTCAAAATTTCCAAGAGCCTTTATTCCATCCCCACTCTAATTGTATGTGGCAATCATAGTGTTCCAAGTGACCATGTTTCATTCATAGATATCATCATACACTTAGAATGCATCATCCATAACTGAGAAAAGATACAAATAAATCTAGTTCCCACAAGGAACTTTTAGGTTAACCTCATTCCCACCTTGAGTATAAGTTGAAAATACATTAGTCCAAGGGAAATAGTTGTGTTCTTTCATTTCCCCTTCAAACAAATCACAACCAACAGTATAATGAATTTCAAAGTCATTTTCTAAATAGTTAAATGCTTTATAGAGACCTCTCCATAGATGACAATTTCCTTTGGCTATGGATTTTTACAAAGTAAAAAGAAATAATCAACAATATACATGCCACATTTTTTTAGGTAAGTATTGAAAAATATATTACCAAAAATTTCTACATAGAGTACATTCAATAAATCCATCCAGGTCTAGGTGGTCAAATCCTACCTTCTACCCATGTTTGGGAAACCATAATGCTTATTGAGAAAATAAATGTTTTGAATTTGAACCACAATGTAAGTAAAAAAAATATATTGAACAAGTTACAATTATATATGAGTGTTACGCTTGCATATAAGACTAGAATTTGTTATAACAGAGGACAAAAATGGGTAAAACTAAAAACCTAGTCATGCTCGAAATTAGTCTTTGGGATAAGGGGAACCTACTAAGCTTGAGTGCAGCTGTGATTGTCACCATCCATGGCCATATATGATGTTTCCTTGATTATTGGGAAGTCATAGGTGTTGTGGCTCTGGGGTGAAGGATGCCTTTCAATTGGCTGGGCGCCCATAATTGGAAGCCTTTGATATTTCCCTCCCTAGTCACCATGAACCCTTACATATGTTTTCCTTTGTAATGGTCATCTCTTGCCAAAATTATTGAAAGGGAGGGAGACCATACTTCATGAGAGTGTTTGTTACCTGACATTTTCTTAGGGCATTGTTGGGCCCAAATTAAGGTATATTCTCACCTTGAAAGTACTTCAAATTATGTTATAATTTCAGGGGAATTCCTCTTCATATTAACAATAAAGAGAATAAAAGATTATGAAAATGATAAAAATTATACTAATGATGAAAATGATGTTTTTGTAACCGAAAATTGACTTCTCTTACCTCTGCATGCAGGACGACAGAATGGTTGATAGGAAACGGAAGCTAACCAACGGACACAAGCATATGAGATCTCGGTAACTCCAGCGGCTGGCAGAAGGCAGACAAATGAATTTGAGTCCAAGAACTCAAATGACAGCCATGTGCAACAGGCTGTTGTTTGGGCAATACTTTCACATTTTTGAAATCACCTTTAAAAATGCGAAGGATGGACGAGAAGGGGAGTCGGAGAAAGGATAGGAAATTCATTCTGTAATTGACGCATCAGAAATAGTCTGTCTAATTGTATTTTTGTAACATCATTGGATGCAATATAGAGCTTTGAACAATAATCTTTTGAAGTTTTTTACTGCGCTAGGGCTTCTGGTGGTCTGGGCCCAACCTCTGGAAGTTCCACGCAAGTTTTCATACTCTGTGTAGTTGTAGAACCAATGCTTAAGTATCTAATGCATTTGTTAAGTAGATTTCCATTCAATACAGTTACAGTTCTCTTTCTTCAGGATTGTTAGAAATCGCGTTCTTGAATTAGGAAAATCGCAATCGTATTTTCCGACTTATGGAAATATTTCATTATCAGTAGATATTTCCAATTATTTTAATACCTTTGCATTTGAGTTACAGGTCATAGAATAAGCTGATTCCGATGTTATCTGTCTTCATGAATTGCATTCTTCTTTTAGCATAACGAAGCGTTCAATCGTCGATCAATGTTGATTAATTAAGTCATAAAGAGAATTCCATTGCAAAATTACTTAACTTATTGCTGTACGATTTATTTAAATCGCTTCAATTATACTGTTGTTCCATTACTGCTCAGTTAGTTATACTATCATTCCATTACTGCTCAGTTAGCTAGACTGCTGATTCAATTCAATTCCATTAATGTTCATCTTAGTTAGAATTCTATTCCATTCAATTCCATTGATGTTCAGTTTATTTAGACTGTTGTTTAATTCAATTTAATTGCTTCTTGATTTCTCTAGATTGTTTTTCAGTTTAGTTAGACTGTTGTTTAATTCAATTAGATAGTTGCCCAATCTTGCTGCTCAATCTTAGGTTAAAACCCAATCCAAGCCACCCCTCATAGGATAAGAAAACTTAGGAAGTTAGCAAATTCTTCCTCATAAGTGACAAGGAGTAACTATTAGACGACCTAACTTGCATATATTGTGCCATCACTCTTGAAATAAGAAGAGTTACCCTGGGTTGATAATTAAATGAGAAAGCACTAGAGTTGTCAATAATAAGCCACCTCTGTGAACACCAACATTTTGGCATCGTTGCTGAGGAGAGTGTTAAGAGTCATCTCCTTTATTCATCTTTCTCCATTGCTATGAAGATTTGGGTATTGAAAACGAGAGGTAGGAACCTGTGTACCGGTAAGCAACATGCTTGCCCTCTAGCTCGCTTACCAGCAAGTCATGCAAAGAATCGTAGGATAGGTGCCCTTTTTTTATGTCTAGGAAGAAAAAGGTAGAAACAATCTGAAATCATTCACAACCATCCTCACAATCCCAAGGACCGGTGATCCTTGGAAGAACAACATATATAGATGAAATCATTAAGAAAGTTGAATCTCAGGCATCTAGAGGACCCAAAATTGTTTCCATTCAAAGTCCTAATACACTCCCTTAGGCGGCAGCCTCACCATCTGTAGCCTACATCGAGATTCACTGCGAGACAGAGGGGTCTAAGCAAAGCCTGCAGACTATCATTCATATAGGCACTTACCATTCAAAAAAGGGAGGCTCTTGCAACCTACAAGAAGGAGGGGGACAAACTAGTCGAGGAATTCACATATAAATATCAAAACCTAAGTCCCCTAAAGAAGTGATCGAAACACAAGTACTTAGGATCCCAGATAAGGGAAGTGCTATAAAACCCCCACCGCATTCACCTCCCAAGCCTATTAGAATGAATCCTCTAGATCAAGAAGTTCCCAAAGATTTCTGCCACCTCTTTGATTAGATGGCAAATAATCAAAATCAGAATTAGAGGCAGACATCAACATTAGAATATGTTATTTTTGATCATGCTGCCAATGCCCCTATGAAAGCCATTCCATTGCACAACATCCCCACATTTCATGGATTAACCATAAAATATCCTAATGCATTCCTATTTGAATTTGATGTCTTAGGCAGAGGATATGACTACAACACCAATCCCTAGAAGCTAAAACTATTTCCCTCTACCTTAAAAGGAACTATGCTCCGCTGGTTCATGGGATTAGGAGGGGGAACTATAACCAACTGGGACCAAATAAAGAATATTTTCTTCCCAAATACCAAGACTATTGTCGAACCCAAGATCTAAAAGATGAAATATTCAACATGTCTGCAAAAGACAATGAAACATTAGAGGAATATGTAGAAAGATTTTAGTACAATTTACAAAGATCCCCATATACCATACTATCCAAGGACATTTTAAAAGCCATGATGCATAAAGGGATGAAGGAAGAATGGGTTGAGATGCTTAACATAATGGGGATGGGAGATATTTACCAGGAAGAATACGATGAGATTATTTCCTTATGTATTAGATGCTCCCGGGGTAGCTCACGCAATAAACCTGTTGGGCGTGATTCTATGAAGAAGGACCTTAAGCAGACCAATGGCAATGTAACCAGAGCAGAATTTGGAAATCTATTAGAAAATTTTAAAACTGACATCCTGGGTACTTTGACAACACAACTTGATGTTTTACAAGCCAAACAGAAACAAGCTATAGCAGAACAAAACCTGGCCATATTTTTTCCAAGATGTCGGAAGAAGCGCAACCAGAGGGGATGTCCTTTAGACATGGTTCAAACTTGTGCTATCTACAATAAGGATCATACCACGAACCAATGTACTTCACTTCCCCGGCTGAAAGCTGTCTACAAGGAAGCAAAAGAAGAAACAGAGCCAGTCTATTTAATGAATCGGTGTCAGCAGTGGCAAGCATGACCTGGCATATCACAAGACCTACCTCAATACTTTCCATTGCCACATTTTAGCCAACAAAACTCTGCAACAACTTGGCAGACTCAAAACCCCTTCCCAACTTGGCCAAACCAAGTGTCCTATACCACCTTGGCCTACACAACCTCCACCAGGGAGTAATTGGAAAAACTTTCCTTGCTCTTCCCCTTATTGGTAGAATATCTTGTATCAAAGCCAATGGCCAAACCCCCCTACTCAAAACACCAATTGGAATTGGCAGCGACCCATGGGAATGGCCAATCTTCCGATAGGAGCAGGGACCCAAAATCAACCTACGTTGCCAGCTCCCTACCCAGTTTAGCATAACCAGTAGCCTGCCATACGCCCTCAGACACCACCCCAACCCAATCCTAATCCAAATAACAGACCGGTTCAACTAATTTAAATCATAGAAAATCCAAAACCCAATGCCGAATAGAAATAGTGCAACAAATTGAGGTTAAGATCAAGACATACCATCTTACCTATAGAAGCCACAACTTTACCTCAGTCCCAAGTTGAAACCTCAACAGAACCTTGCTTAATGAATATAACAGAAATAGGTAAAGATAAGGAAACAATTGATCAACAAAGACCTAAAGAACTTAGGGTGATTCTGCCTCCATTTCTTGAAAGATTAAATCTACCAAAGCCTATAATCAATCCATATTTTGACATCCTAGGGGAATTAAGAAACCTTTGTATCAAAATTCCTCTTCTCCAAGCCAACAAAGACATTCCCATCCATGCAAAGACAATCAAAGAATTATGTGGAAAAATACAAGTCAAGAAAACAAAGGTTGCACCCACCGTTCATGTGGTAGGAATGCTATCTTACTTGTTGTTAGGTAGGGAATCACCTGTGAAATATGAAGACCTAGGAAACCTCATTATAACTGTGCAAATATCTAGTCACTCATTTCCAAACACATTGGTTGACCCGGGGGCAACCATTAACATCCTAACTACTGGAGCCTGTGAAAAACTGGGCATATCAACTTTAGAACCTACGACCACACTTCTGGAACTAGCTGACAGATTTTTTATCAGACCGGAAGGTATAGTGAGAGACATCATGGTCTCTGTGGACTCATGGGAATACTCAGCTGATTTTTTAGTCATTAATCCAAACAACAAGATGGAAGGGCACCCATTGATTCTTGGGTGACCTTCGTTGGCCACAGAAGATGCTTACATAGGCTGTCGAGCAGGTAGCATGAATATCACTAGAGGAGATTCTATAAAAAATATCATTATTTATCCGCCTACCAAACCAAGCCTGCCCACGATAAAAATTCACAAACATCCAGATACCTATTAGGAGCAAAACATCCGTCCACCTCTGACACTAGTAGAAGCTCTCGAATTCAAGGATCAAATTGAAGATGATGTAATCAATAATTTTATGAATCAGCCATCCACGCCTGAAAATTTGAAATGCCAAATGTTGAAAACAATCCTCGAACATGAAAATCAAGAGGATCCTATGACAAACTTCGAGACTCAACATATCTCCACAACCACTGTTCGTAATAGCATACCTACTGAGATCAAGCCAGGAAAGGTTCTGAATATTAATGGAAATTTGGATGACAACCAAAAACAAAAACTCATAGAATTCCTCTGGAAGCACCAAGGTGCATTTGCGTGGGACTACGAAGACATGAAGGGTTTGGACCCACAACTATGCACGCACCACATCTATACCGATAGGGAAACACACCTCGTTAGAAAACCCCAACGAATATTAAACCTGCATTTAAAAGAGATTGTAAAAGAAGAGCTGCAAAAACTATTAGATGTAAATTTCATTTATCCTATTTCAGATAGCAAATGGATCTCCCCTTTGCTATTCGTCCCTAAAAGGAATGGGAAGTGGAGAACTGCGTAGATTACAAAGAATTAAATAAGGCAATGCAGAAAGACCATTTCCCCCTCCCCTTCATTGACCAAGCCCTTGATACATTGGCTAGGAAATGGTTCTTCTCCTTTCTTGATGAATTCAGCAGATACAATCAAATCCAAATAGCTCCCGAAGACCAAGATAAGAAAACCTTTACCTACCCATGGGGAACTTTTTCTTACAGAGTTTTACTGTTTGGATTATGTAATGCTTAGCAACATTTTAGAGAGCCATAATTAGAATTTTTTGACTTAATAAATGAAGGACTTTAAATCTATATGGATTATTTTACACCCTACGAGAAAGACTTTGATCAAGCTCTAGAAACGCTAGAAAAAGTGTTAGAATGATGTATTGCTACTAGACTATGTCTAAGCAATGAAAAATGCCACATGATGATGACTGAGGGGGTAATCCTAGGTCACTACATTTCTGCAGCTAGAATACAGGTAGATCTGGCTAAAATAGAGGTAATCCTTTTGTTGGGCACACCTTATACACAAACAAAGGTGCACATTTTTCTGGGATATGTAGGATATTATCGAAGATTTATAAAAAAATTCCCACAGATAGCTGCACCTCTATATCCATTGGCTGGGAATGTTGAATTCCATTGGACTGAAAAATGTGACACTGCTTTTATAGACTTAAAGAGGCTGGTCTCAACAACACCAATCCTGCGAGGTCCTAACTAGAAACTGCCCTTTCACATCTCTTCTGATGCATCTGATACAACAATAGGAGCAGTCCTTGGCCAAGAAGAAGACTAAAAGCCTTATGCTATTTATTATATCAGCAAAAACCTTAATCCTGCCAAATTAAATTATACAGTGACCGAAAAATAATTCCTGGTTGTTATTTATGCTATCAATAAATTCAGGCACTATATGACCGGATATCAAGTGTTCCTGTATATTGACCACTCTTCTGTTAGATATTTAGCTAATAAACCAATCACGAATGGGAAATAAGTCATTGGTTACTGCTGTTTCAGGAATTCGAAATAACGATCAAAGACCGTCCAGGGAAGGAAAATGTGGTCACAAAATTCCTGTCCAAAGTCCCCAAGACAGACAACACACTAATAGTTTACGATCAATTCCTTGGCGAACACATATTTGTTGTAGCAGTCAAAACACCATGGTATGCAAGTGTGGAAAATTATCTGGTAGTGGGGAAGCTACCCAGACACTTAACATCAAGAGAACGAAAATTTATTGTACAACGCAGCGCAAGGTTATCTTGGATTGGAGGATACCTATTCCATACAGGGGCCGATATGCACATACACAGATGCATAAGGGAAGACAAAATCTATGACATCTTATGAGCCTACCACGATGAACCCTGTGGTGGCCATTTTGTAGAATGACAGACACGGCATAAAGTGCTGCAATTAGGATATTATCGGCCTACAATTTTCAAATACGCAAAGAAGTATGTCCAGGCCTACGATAGCTTCCAAAGAATAGGCTACCCAGGCCAAGTTGATGAAATGCCGCTACAACCACAATTGGTGGTGGAACCATTTGAACGGTGGGCGTTGGACTTCGTTGGGCCATTCAACCCACCATCAAACCAGAAAGCCCACATATTAGTTGCCACAAATTATGTCACCAAATGGGTAGAAGTAGTGGCCTTGCCAAGAGCCATGGAAGAATCAGTAATTAAGTTTCTCTTTGAACTACTCGTGCAATACGGCTTGCCAAGGGAACTGATAACTGATGGGGGGGCACAATTCATAGGTAATAATATCACATCTACCTTAAGAAATAACCATATCATCCACATATTTACGTCTCCTTACCACCTGCAAGTCAATGGGTAAGTCGAAACACTACTACATTTGGCGGAAATTCCAACACTTGGTTCCGACGCATTTGACCAAATGTCGGAAATTTCCCCAAAATTTTTCCATCTCGCCCGAAACCGTCGCTATAGCGACGTTTGGAGGAAGACATCGCAATTGCGACACTATGGCCCAAAGTGTCGCTATTGTGACGACTGCCTCCAAACGTCGCAAGTGTGACACAATGTCTAAGTGTCGCAATTGCGACGTTTGGAGGCACCCCTCACAATAGCGACGTTTTGTCCGCCGTCGGTATAACGACACTTATATGCGCGCTACATAAAAATAAGAAACTTATATGCGCACTACATAAAAATGATTTTATTGTTTCGTATCCATCGCAATAGCTACATTAACGTCTGATATCACGTGTGCATTCACCCTCCGCTCTTGCAGAACAACATTCGCCCTCAGAATTCGCCCTTAGCTCTTGCATAACAGCATTTTCCCTCAGCTCTTGCGGAACAACATTCGCCCTCAGCTCTTGCAAAATGGTAAGTTCTTACTGCAGGCCCTTCCTCCTATAGTAGGGTTGACTCTATTTGGGTTTTTTTAGTCAATTCCATTGTATTGTGTTAGGCTGTAGGGTTCTCTCTAGATGTCAAGAATCAAGATTCAATACCCTCTATTATCTTCATCACCCAATACAAGATTTAAATTTTTCCTAAAGAAACGCTTATTAATTTGGCAGCCATTATTTCTCCCTGCTTTAAAAACCCTACATTTAAATGAAAACAAGCATTGCATTTCAACTACAAAAATATATTAGTGTTCAAATGTACATGTGTGCTACATTAACGTCTGATATCACGTGCGCATTCGCTCTCCTCTCTTGCAGAAGAGCATTCGCCCTCAGCATTCGCCCTCAGCTCTTGTAGAACAACATTCGCCCTCAGCATTCACCCTCAGCATCCGCCCTGAGCTCTTGCAGAAGAGCATTCGCCTTGCATTCGCCCTCAGCTCTTGCAAAACAACATTCGCCTTGCATTCGCCCTTAGCTCTTGTAGAACAGAATTCGCCCTTAGCTCTTGCAAAATGGTAAGTTCTTACTTCAGGCCCTTCCTCCTATAGTAGGGTTGACTTTATTTGGGTTTTTTTGGTCAATTCCATTGGATTGTGTTAGGCTGTAGGGTTCTCTCTAGATGTCAAGAATCAAGATTCAATACCCTCTATTATCTTCATCACCCAATACAAGATTTAAATTTTTCCCAAAGAAACGCTTATTAATTTGGCAGCCATTATTTCTCCCTGCTTTAAAAACCCTACTTTTAAATGAAAACAAGCATTGCATTTCAACTACAAAAATCTATTAGTGTTCAAATGTACATGTGTGCATCACTTGTGTAGGGTATTCCTTTTCCACTTTCACATTATCCAAGAATGTGTGCGATATAGTTCATATTTTTTGTGATTTAAATTATCTTGAAAAAGGAAAGGTAAATTATTTCCCATGGAAAAAGAAGGTTTTCCCTTTTTACTACTGGAAATGGTACAAAAAAGTTCCATTTCTACCCAAAACTCCTATGAAACAGGAACCAAATAAAGGCCATGTCCTCAATGGACATCATTTGGCTTTGAAAATGGCCATTGCACCGTGTTGTTTCTTATTTACATCACGATAGTTTCTTAGGTCATTTCTTGTTTCTTGAGATGAAAAACAACCAAATAAATTGTGAAGATCCTTTCAAGAAATAAATGACCATTTCTCAATCATATCTCAACTATTTTTTATTTTATTCAGTGGTTGCTTACTTTGAGAGAAATTTGACACTTTTATAAGGAATATAACATAAAACACAAAATGGGAAGGAATTGATGAGGTAGACGACCTTTAGTTATTGTCAATTAAGAATTGATAATACACGATGCATGTTCTGTACTACAAACTAGATTCCTTCCTGGAGTTAGGACACAGAGTATTGAATCAAAGTTGTAGTTTTTAACTTCTTGTATTGGTTCATCAATCTTGAAATTCAGACATTGCATGTCTTCATTGCTTCATGTTTGAATAATTTGCATCATATCGTACAATAGGAAATTAGGAATTATGATTATTATTACTTTATGGATCTGTTAAGTTACTTTTAAGTTTGCATGGTTTAGTGTGAAATTATTCTAGTGTGCCCCTAGGCCCAGGAGAAGGAATGCTAAGGATTGAGAACCCTAGTTTTTAAATGGTATTGTTTCTTATACCCAAAAACCCCTCAACATCACTTCTTATTAGTTCTTAACAATAGTGTTTTGAACAATTTGAGAATTGATATAGCAAAATCTCGCACTTCTCAAGATAAAGTCCTAAAGCTAAAGTGTGATACCATGTGTAATTCAATAGCTCCATTGTCACCTCACCAACCTCTTTTCACTTCGGGCTAGCTCTCCTCCAACTCAAGGGGGGTTCTCCCTAGTAGATGTTAGGGATCTAATGGCCCAACCAAACCAAGTCAAGAGCCCCCTATCTCTCTATGTTTACTATTATCAATCAAAATATTGAACAATAGGGTCAGACATGCATCCTGAAGATAAAATTGCTAGGGTATTTTTGGGTAATTTCAAAGGGAAAGTCCCCAAACACATATAATCAAGGAATTATAACGTGATTTCAAACATTAAATATCAACAAAATTGTTTAAAGGATATTGAAAGGAAAAAGGTGATGGAAGATAGAAAGTACCTTACTTAAATGCTCTAAGGATTTTTCAATAGTTGCTCCAAAAGCTTCACTTCAAGGCCCTTCAAGATCGTCTCCAACAATGCTATACCATCAGCTTCAACAATGTTGCTCCAAAAATGTCCTCGAGGTCTTCACAACAAGTTTACTAGAAGTTGCTCCAACAATATATTCAATAAGGTCTTCATTGTCAACTCGTCTCTTGTTTGGGTGCCTTAATGTGCAATGACATGTTTCCGGGACTGAATTCAATGCAAGGCATATTTGAAACTCTAACTCTGTCTTCCGGTGTCTTATTAGAAATTATTTCAGTTTTCATTTTGTGTTTTCAAGTTAGATATTGTTTTCAAGTTTTTACATTTATAATTTTAGTGCAATGTGGCAGACTGATCAGAGAAGTACAGGAACAACCCTGAGACAGGATGATTGTGGAAAGAGGCCAGCGGAAGAACATGTAAAGTGCTAGCATTTCTCTATCTTCAGGTATTTTAGTTATTTACATAATTGAAATAATATTAATTTTGTTCAAATATGCAGACACCTAGCCATGGTACGCTTGATGATTCCCTCTTTGAGGAAGAGCTTTCTTCATCCCTATCTCCAGTGTTCTTGTTGCGAAAAAAGGCACGAAATGCAAGGTCGGAATTTAATACTTTGATAGACGCGCCTCAAACACCTGAAATAGAAGAGAAGATAAAAACAACTTATGAGCCAGCTAGAAAGATATCAGGTAATAATAAAAAGTCAAAAGGATATTTTTTTTGTTCTGCATGAGATGAATTGTGATAGTTTGATTTTTAATTTTTACATTGACTAAACTAACAAAAAGTTCTTTTGTATGTAGCGTTTTCTGGCACTTGTTGAACCCGGTGTTGGTGGTAGTGGGACACAAGGGAAAGAGATTGCCCAACAACCCTCTCGTACACCTTCTACTCCTTTAGGTGCCAGCCAAGAAACACACCCTGCCCAAGCAGACACCCAGCCAACCGCTGAACGTGTTGGCAATGATGAGGGTGATATGGCCAACTACATTATTGCGTTTCCTGGAGCTACACGTGTCAGCTCCACAGGGACCATTAATGGCACGTTGTTGGTGAACGATGAGGGTGTCCCTATAAAGCATGTACAACTCCCAGGTAAATTTTAATATTTTAACTATTTCATGTACTTTATCTAAAACATATTTATCATGATTTTTATTTTAAAATTAATGATAATATCTTCTTTTTCTTTTGGTTTTATTCTGTGTAGGAAACAATGAGTTCTACAGGATTCTGGAGAGCCATGCGTTGGTAATTTTTGGCCCAACCATACGTACAGGGTGGAATTCCCAGAATTCCAACCTGAAAAAAGAACTTCTAGATTATATAGAAGCCCTTTTTTGGGTTGGCACATTTGACAGAACAACGGTGGCTCGGGTAGCCGAAAAATATTTGAAATATACCAGGGACACCTATAGGACGCAATTGCAATTTAACCCTAGATATGAGCGTCCTCTTGCAGTTTCAGAGAGTGAGTGGAGAGCACTCATCCATGACGGAAAAGAGAAAAGGGCAAAGAAAGAAGGAAAAATGCCAATTGGACCCGCAAGGTAAATTACAACTTTAATTCAATAGCTTTAATTTTCTCTATGTCTAAAATAAAAGTGTGCTACGTCATATCTGACTTTAATCTTTTGATGCTAGGTTGCCTGACACCTCAAAGGCAACCAAAGCTAGGATTGAAAAAAAGGGCCATCACAAGCTAAGCCAGGGCGGCTACTTGAAATTGGCCGCAAGAATTGTAATTAAGTAGCTAAACATCTTATAATTAATTGTATCGCCTTCCAACGTTTTTGTAATCCTATCAAATATGATTAAAAATACACAATCATATGTAATGTAGGGTGATGACTTCGGAACAGAAACTACAGAGGAATATAAAAATATCGCTTTCCATTTCAGCTATCAAGTCGTAGTTGAACGTCGCATAAGCTTGGGGCAGGTCCCAAGATCCAGAATGCCTGATAAGGTAAAACATTAACCTTTCAATATGTTTGTTTTCATCCATAGATTTAATGTCTAACAACTTTGTTTAAATCAGAGGAGAAACACTACCGATGAGGCAAATAACACAGTTTTAGAGCCAAATGTAGATGATCCTCACGTGCAACCTAATCATTGTAGTAGGGACCAGGCCGACAATGCTACTATCAGTGAGGGTCGTGACGGTAATTAATTTCCACTTATAATTTTTTATAATTATAACTTGATGGTTGTCCTTATAACATTTTTTGTTTAAATGACAGAGAATGTTTCCCTTGAGGATCTTACCACCAGAGAGGAAGACAGGGAAATAGTCCCAACGGCGACAACTGGTGAACCAGATAAATAATCTCATTGCAATTTTTTTTATTAATATTACCGAACTAGTTCAATGATATTTAAAAACTGACAATTAAAATTTAATATTATCTGTTTTTGTAGGCGATGCCCCGTCACTGGATGAGACCAGACATCGTGACTACGCAACTAGGTCAGCGGCGACAACTGGTGCACCAGGTAAATAATCTCATTATAATTTTTTTATTAATATTACCGAACTAGTTCAATGATATTTAAAAACTGACAATTCAAATTTAATATTATCTGTTTTTGTAGGCGATGCCCCATCACTGGATGAGACCGGACATCGTGACTACACAACTAGGTCAGCGGCGACAACTGGTGCACCAGGTAAATAATCTCATTGCAATTTTTTTTATTAATATTACCGAACTAGTTCAATGATATTTAAAAACTGACAATTAAAATTTAATATTATCTGTTTTTATAGGCGATGCCCCGTCACTGGATGAGCCCAGACATCGTGAATACGCAACTAGGTCAGCAGTGCGGGTCGAAAGGCACGAAACAGGAGCAGAGCACGATGATATTGATGATGTAATTAGGAGCTTTAGAAATAGGAAGAAGAAAAAGAAAGTTTGATAATGTAAAATATTGTATTATTATAAGACAAACGTTACCATACTTGGAACGTTTTTTGTGTTATATAAAAAACTCATTTATCATACTATTTCTATGTCAAGCATTAATTGCAATGTTTCCTTGCATACTTTTTGTTGAATTGTTTTTTTATTAGTTATTGAATATTTTTTTTTATGCTCATGAAAGTAAAAAATGAAATATAGATTGGGTATTGGGGAATTGAGAGTGATGTGAGGGGGGGGGGGAGGGGCCATAAGAGCTTCCACCTTCACGTGGTTGGCCCTGTTTAGTAGAGAATAATTTATTGGAGCGATTTAATCTTAGAGAAAACCTCCCTCGATCCAGCGTAGCAACAAAAAAGTCACTGTTGACTTAGTTGCTACTCTTTCAGATCGTGGGAGGCTTGTTCCAAGTTCATGCGACTCCAATAAATTTTTCTTGAAACAAAGAGGAGCTTATTCAGGTATGTTTTGACATTTTCAACATATGCTCTAACATTATCATAAGAATGCATCTTAGAGTAAAAAATACTACATCAATTACTTGTATTTATTGTATAGATAATGATGGATTTTGATTGACTTGGCGGTGCAGGTACAAATCCTCTTGCATCATGAGCAATACAACTTGTCAACCAGGGTCATGTCCAGGATATTTTTGCTTGTGCGCTTGACCAGGTTCGTAATGTCACATTTTGTAAGTTCCTTTACAGTTCATAATTCAATATTAAGCTTGTTCACGATTATTATCTAGGTTTTTGTATGTGTTTTTTCATCTATTTGATTGTAAGCAACTATGCATGTTTCCTGTTGTTCACTATGATTTCTCCCATTACCACTCCCAGGATGAATCCGACTTTATTGTTACATGGGTTACTTTATTGTTACTATGATTTCTCCATTTACGATTTCATAGGTTACATCATGTAAAGTTGTCAATCTCAGGTTGGTGATGAGCTTTAGTTCTCCAGATTTGGGGCTTTTCTGATATTTTCTCCCTCGTGTCATTCCTGCATCACCTTGTTGTTTGAGCATGCCAATTTTCTACCACTTGTACAAATTGGCACATGTCAAAGCCTGAGTGGTGCCACATTTCACCTATTTTCAGTGAGAGTTTAGGGTTTCTCTAACATAGCTTCAGAAATCCGATTCAGTGCCTGCTTGAATATTGTCACATAATACTCATGGTTTGGATTGATGAGCATGTTATGAATGGTTGTTTGATTCATAAGAACCACCCATATAGTCATCTTGAGATATTTCAGAAGTTTTCTCGGGTTTCCTTTTTCACCGTTTCTAGTGGGTGGGATGGTGTGGGGTGATCCATCAATACTGGTGCTCTTGTAGTAGGGAATTTGTTTTTGGGGATATAAAGGAGCATTTGATGTAGATATCCCATTGGATGCATTCATAGATGGGCACGAGAGGTTAAGAATTTAAATTAAAAATATGAAACCTCTAGCATGGCAACCTGAAGGCCACGAGAGACACCGGTTAAAGATTGTTTTGTGCTGACCTTAATATAGTTGTGATTTATTTCTATTATCTTAATGCAAATATATAGTCCGGTCTCATTAAAATGAGGATTGTGGTTGTATTTCTCTTTGGTTGTTTCTCTCTTAATGCTCCAGAAGTTGCCAAAAGTTGCAATAGTTGTTTAGTTTTCCTGTTACAACTTAAAAGTGGTTTTTAGCAATGGGAGTCATGTTTTTTAAGGTTCATACTAATATGAAGATCTTATAATTCTATATTCAGCATAAGAGAAGATGGCCTCTGCTTTGGGCAGTATTGGCCTTGTGGAATACATTTGATTGTGTGGTCTTGTTAGATCTACAACATTTGTAGTTGTTTAGTCTTATGGCCGAGGTGCACTTTTATTATGGAAATAGTTGATGCAATATTGTCATTTAATCCTTACTGCAGGGTAGCATGTTGAGAAGTTTTTTGTGAAACATTTGGTATTCAAAATGACACTTGATCCTATACAGCATCATGCACTTGACTTCAAAATTCATATTCAAAGTGTGCTAGACAATTCTTGCAAAATTTCAAATATTTATGTTGTTTTAAACCATTATCTTTTTCATGTATTGGATGCTGAAAATGTGAAAAAGACTTTTGTATGAAACCAACTGGTGAATAATTTCCAGCAAAACAACCACTTCCAAGACATGATTTAGAAGTAGAACATATGTACTTATGAAGCATAGAAAGATATCCTAGATGCATTGTCAATGTTTGGCTAGGGTTATTTTTGGAGAAAATAACTCCTTATTCCTAGAATAGTGATCTTCAATACAAGTAAATGCCAGAGAAGAGAGATCATCGTGTGACGCAACAAAACTGAAATTGGACCCCCAAGGAGAGCTAGTGTGTCTACAATCGCTGTGTCAGCATTTTCCCTTGGTGTACCCCGTTCTTTTCCTCCAGCCTGAGTCTTAATTGACTTCTTCTTTCTTCGGGTTTATTTATCAAATTCGTAGAATTTGATAAATAAATACTATCCACAATGGTTGGACTTTAATTTATATTTCCGACTTTATATTATCTCCAAGCCTTATAACCAATGTTTAACTTTCAACACTTTGTATTTATACTCCACGTTTCTTTTTAAATAAATAACTTGTAATGAAATTTTGGCTCTATATTTCACCACCCAGCCTTACAACAATCACGCTCCAGACTTATGCTAATTATCCGCCAATCGTTTAATTAAAAAATTTCATTATACTCCGGCCCCACCTATATATATCAATAACCAATCAAACACTCGTATCATACCTGGCTATCCTCCGCACACCTTAGTTAACCTCTGGGCAAGTTCAACGTGCGACCACCGTCCGATGGCCCTTCTCCAAATCAACGACTCTTGGCAATTTCACTCGGCTTCCAACGTCGGGCTTTAACGTGCGATGGCGTGGGTTAAACGGTTGTTTTCTGGGGTCACTTCGCCACGTGTCGCATTCCCTATGGAATCGCTCGCGAATAGGAAATACCGCCTACTCCGCAAAAGCGGTGCGATATGGGCAACTCGCTTTTGTGATTCCGCTCGTGGTTTTGGTACAGGGCTTGACCACGGGTGCAAGTCTGGTTCCGCTATCCTTTTGTTTGTTAACTCATGTCCAATCCTCGGGCCAGGTTCCGAAAGAACAATAATCTTGTCTCTTTATTAAGAGGGATTTCTATATTTGAACAGTGTTCACGACCCCGGTTCTGTACACAGACCTCGCCTTCAGGTGGGGTGAGTTCACAGGGTTATCCAACAATTTACGGGAATTCAAAGACAGAAGAATGGAATTATCAGTACCCAATCGCCTCATAGTTAAACAATTCTTCACAATTAGCAGTTCGAGATAATTCAATGGCAACTAAGCTTGGAAATCATTTAACTGGAAACAATTGTTCACACACGGAGGTTTATTGCAGAAATCCCCTCTCTACTCTCCTCTTCCCTCTCTACTTTTATTCATCCGAGGAATTACAATTTATATACATAACATATGGCTCTTCGGTTCCTCTGAGAGGACCGTTCTAGAAATCAAAAGGTCTAATTATACTAATTCAACTAACTGAAACTATTCGACTCCTACAACTCTAACTAGTCTAAGTAATACAGTCAGCTGAGGTATTGACACCTAGATGTTACAACTCAAATGTTTTCGAACCCTCCTAGCCACAACATGTGGACAAACCTCCTACATTGTTGGCTAGTGCCTAATGCCCCTGCATCATCGTGTGACATAAAACTATTAACAAAAGTGAACAGGGAATGATTATTAATTATGGCATACTAAGTTGTCAGTGATTTTGACTATTTGTCTTTAACATGTAAAAATGTTAAATTCCAAACTTACATCATCATGGTTTAGCATCATGAGCTTGACTAATTGTCCACCATGCTCATAATTTCATTGTTGTATTCATATCTATAAACAACATTTCAAATAATAATAAAAAAGTTCTATAAGAAAAATCCAGACCTCCATGCTGCTGCTCCTTGTGAGACAAAGTCAAAATTGCATTACACAATCTGACACATAAGAATCTCCTATATCCCGGTGGTATGTATCCAAATTCTTATAATAGTGTCTTCAAGACTTATGTTGACATTGCCAATGAGATATTTAAGCAATGAAAGATGGAGCCTTCTTCATCGTTGTATATGTAATAGTCTTTTATTAATATAAAGATTGATGGTTTTGTCTTTCTGAAAATGAAATGTAAAAATAATTTATTGTGGTCAATTGAAAAGTTTTTTTTTTAAAGCTTTTCATTATGGAAGGGTGACATAGATATATGCCCTTCTAATTGAAATTCGGACCTGCCCTTCAAATTTTATCACTGTGTGGGACCTTAACAAACAATAAAACTATTCCGCCACGCGTTATATAAAACATATAACAAAACCTTTGTCAAAACTTCAAACAAACCCTTTAGCCATGGGTATTTCATCACGAATTGATCATTTTACCATGTACCTTCTTCTAGAGGAATATTCTTCCACTTGATTAGGTACTTCATTATGGTTATATGTCAAAGAGATACAGAATGTTTATCTATAACTTTTTGTGGTTCAAGAATCAACTTTCATTCTTCATCTAATTTTGGAAGTTCTATTTATATTGGCATATTTTTTCCAAAAACCTTTTTAGGTAAGATACATGAAAAACCTTATGAATGCAAGAAGAAGGAAAATATAACTTCTATACGACTTGTGCAATCCTATGAATAATTATTTAGGGCCATAATAGTTTTGCAGTCTAGAAAAAGTCGGCAAAAAGTCCCGACTTTTTGAAAAAATCCCTAATTTTTCCCGGAGCCGACTTTATTGGCCGACTTTTTGCCGACTTTGTCATCCCTGAAAAAGTCGCGATTTTATCCTCGAAGTCCCGAATTTTTGCCGACTTTTTCGAAAAAATCTTGAGTGAGGTAGTTTCCTTAATAATTTTTTAATTTTTTTTGAAAAAATCAGGATTTTTTCGAAAAATGAATATTTTTGTATTTTTTTAGTTTTGTCGACTTTTTCAAAAAACTTCCGACTTTATCGAGTATTTCAAATTTTGGACCCTTTCCGATTTAATCCCGACTTCGACTTTTTCCACATTGCATTTTGGAGCTAATTCTTTATTCTTCTTTTTCTTGAATGAAGATTGCTTATAATGCTATAATCTAAAAAATACCCAATTACCCTCCTCAAATTATCTTTCACTTCAATGTTGTTCCTCTTGTTGTTTTATCATGTTTCATGTCATTTGAAGGTTTTCCATAATAATTTTCAAAGTTTCTTTAGTATTTTCCATATGTGACTCTGTTTCCTATACTTTGGACTTATCTTGCGAAAAGTATGAGATACTAGGAGTTGGATATCCATAAAGGGCCTTAAATGGGGGAAATTTAGTAGATGTGTGATAGGTAGTATCATATTACCATTCTTCCTTGACGAACCCACTTCATCCATTAAGATTGCTTTTCTAAAGAGTAACATTGTAGATAACCTTAAAAACATTTGTTAACTATTTTTGTTTGACCATTTGATTGTGTTTGATATGTAGAACTCATGGCAGCTAGTTTTTCTCCACTCATATTAAATAATTATTTCCAAAAGTTTCTTGTTACTATTACTTTAGGAAAACCATGAAGACTATGAATTTCTTTCACGGACACTTCTGCCACTTGGTTTGTTGTTTATGTACTTTGAGCTCTACAAAAAAAATCTACAAAATTTGTCTATATAAATGACCACAAAAATGTAATACTTACCTTTATATTTCAGTAACCCTGTAATAAAGTCCATTGATATATCTTCTAGTCTTTGAATATGTATGTGGAATGGTTGAAGTAACCCTAGAGATTTTACTATCTCTCTTTTATTTATTATGCAAACCTGACCTTCTCTTACAAAATTTTGAATATCTTTCTTTGTTCCTTCCAAAAATATATTTTTAGATCCTTGAGATGTTTTAAGTGAAGTTGCGTCCCAGGTCATCAGAGACATGGGACTCATTAATATTTTTTGATTCAAATATGTTATATGTAATATTCAGCATTTGTGTAACTAAGTACTCCCCTCCACTCCCATGTCTGCAGAGAGTCATCCCATCCTTGTTATGCACCCCCTCCTTATTGGTTTAGGCCATTGTCATTTTTCCATTATGGCAAGTTTCTTCTAGCCACCTAGGAATAGAAAATGTAATTGGATATAAATTTGAGGCCTCTTCTATTTTAGAAAGAGCATCATGTACTAAATTTTCCTTACCCTTTTTGCAGATTATCTCAAAATTAAAACTTTGCATTTTTTCTCCTTATTTTTGTTAATCTTCTAATGAAATTCATAGCTTCAAAAAATACTTTATGCTATCATGGTATATCTTGACTTTAAAGTACCTCCCAGTGATATACTATCCCCATTTTTTATTGCATGTAATATTGTTTCCATTTATTTTTCATATGTAGATTTCACCAAATATTTTCTTTGAATTCCTTGCTTTTAAAAGCCAATGATATCCCTTATTGTGTTAATGTTACGTAAATTCCTTGTCCTAGTGACTCACACTCTACTATGAATGTTTTACCAAAAGTAGGTGCAACCGATGTTGGTGTAGAATACATGGCATCCATTAAAAGAGAGAATGCCAAAGTAGCCTCATCATTCCATATAAATGATATTTTCTTCAAGAGATATGTGAGTGGACTTGAAATGCATGCATAATTCTTAACAAATTATCAATAATATCATGTAAGTCTAAAAAATCTTCTAAGAACCTTGATTTTATTAGGAATAGGTCATTTTGTAATAGCTTGCATCTTTTGAGGCTCCAACTTCACTCCTTCCTTTAAAACAATATGAACCAAATACTCGAATTCTTATTTCCCAAAAGCACATTTGGATATTTTTACATAAAAAATGATTGTTCTCAATAATTATTTATATAACTTTTCCACATGTTTAGTGTGGTATTCCCATGATTTATTATAAATATGTGTATTATCAAAGAAAACCAACACAAATTTTATAAGATGGGATCAAACAAAATTGTTTTTAAGTCGAGCCCGTCGGACTTCAAACGGCGATAAACCATAATTCAAACCAAATTCGCGTTCCAAAATAGCCTGCTGACGTCGGCCAATTTTGTGACGTGAAAACCAAATGAATTCTGCCCTAATCTTTTTCGGGTCCGAAGTTGGGCTGGCGTATGGAGGGAGAGTTGTGACGCAAATTTCTTATCAAATTCGCCCTAATCTTTTTCGGGTCCAGATTTTCGTACATGCTGACGTCATCAATCAAAACCCACCACCCTTTTGACTTTGTAAATAAAACAAATTGTGTCTGCATCATTTTCATTGTTTCGTGCGCTAGCCAGTCTTCCATGCAACAAAATTCAAAAACCAACTGTTAACGCTTGCTGACCGTTTGCTGAAGAGAATTGAAGCCGAGTATTTCAGGGTTCTTCTGTCATAACCAGCGCCTGTTTAAACACGTTTCATTTCCCGTAAACAGGTATTTATTCCAATTCCCTGCTAAACTCTCTAAAAAAATCCTGGTTTTAGTTTTAATTCTGCACTAAGGTCTGAAAAGAAGTTCAGTTTGGTCTTTTTCGTTCCCAGAACTGCAATTATATTCCCAAAACTGGTAATTGTGCCCTTTTTCCACAAAAACCCCGAAATTCCATTTCTGAATCCACAAGAACCAGAAATGGAAGTTCTTGTAGCTCTGAATGTCGTGCCCATCAATGCCCCTCACAAGGACTTGGATTATTTGCCTTTAGCAGATATGGATTTTCAAATTAAGGACTTGCGTCTCAGTGAGAATCCTCTTCGAATATTTTGCCGCTGCAGAGACAATTATTTGAATGGTTCTGACATATTTGGACTTTGGGAATCAAATCTTCCTATGTACCTTCTCCCCTCAGTCCATATTTTTCCTGAGTTAATCCATTATTGCTACGCAAATTATGATCCCAACCAACGAGCAGTTTTATCCCCAAGTCAAAATTTCCTTTTCCCAATAACTGCTCAGTCCATAAATGAAATGCTACAATTCCAACTTGGTCAAGCTCTCACTCCCCTGTCCATGGATGAATTACTTGAGAAATCTACTAAGTTATCCCATGAAGAGTTAAACCGCCTATGCCAAACCTTCATGTTACCAGAGCATCAGCCTAAAAACCCTCCCCCTTATGGTTATAATTTCTTTACTGATGAGGGTAGACTTATTTTAAACATGATATCTTCCATAATGGGCTTCAATACTAATGAGTATGTTGATCACTTAACCCTAGTATTGTTATCCATTTTTACCCCTGGACAGCCTCCTGCTGTCAAGTACGATTTTGCATCTTATATTGCTGACAAAATCCATGATCAGTTCATGAGATTTGAGAATGAGAGAATATTTAAGTATTCTTCTGTCATATATCATCTCATGATTTACTTTCAGTCAGAAAATTTCCCTTTTTATGTTAAGAAACTTGATGCCAAAGGGAATCCTAGGTCAGTCATCTTTTGGTCTGCCATTACTCACAATTCCTTTGATTCTCCTTATTCCTATAATGAGTTTGTCGACCTTTTTGTTCATCCCGCAACTACCTTGTTGACAGGAGTCTCTCCTCCTAGAATTAACAATGAAATCAAGAAAATCCTTCAGCTCTCAAAGCATTACAAGATAGGTGACTGGTACCTATATAAAAACTACATAGAGATCAGGATATATGGATGTGAATTATGCCCATTCAAACTGCCCAAGTATGTCCCAATGAGACTTTTTGCATTAGAATATTTCAGGCAGATGAATAATTTAGATATAATTCATTTTTGCAATACAAAGAAAAAGGCTCAACTCAAGATCAAGAGCCAATTAGGTCCCTTCATTTGTAACTCTAGGGAAGCTGGAAATGAAGCCGAAAGGATTTTAGAAGACTATCTCAGACTACAAAAGAGTTTCTACTGGGTGCCTTATGATACAAACAACTTTATCTGTGATAGAAGAATGAAAAATAAACTGTCACCATACATCCATCAAAGAATCCTAGAAATAGAACAATATGCTAATATGGATGAATGGACAGAAGGGACATTAGTTGAAGAAGATAGTGAGCAGGTCAATGTTGAAAATGTAATGAAAGATCTTGAAAAGATACTTGACCTAGAATCTTTTGGATAGGTGCAGGGATCTTCTTCAGCCAGGACTTTACAACAAAATTTGCAGGAGATTAGTACAATAGCAGTAGAATCTAAAGGAAAAGAAAAGGAGCCTGATATACAAATAATTGAAAAATTCATAATGACAGAGCAACTAGAGACTTCTAAAGAAGAAGGTCAAGGACAAATTCCTCCTACTCAGATTAGTGAGCCATAAATTTCTATTTTACAAACTCCTTTGAATTTAGAAAAGGGAAAAAAGAGAGAGGCTGAAACAACTACTCCTATTGGTGGCTCTTCTGAACAACAAGATGTTAAAAGGTAGAAATTAACTCCCCTTCCAGAAGATGAATCATTTCAGGAAATCCCTGATAGCCAGGGAAGAGAAGACAGTCAGAAAACAGGTACAGGTAGTGGGACATCCACTAATTTTCAAAAACAGGAAATACAGAGGCAAAAAAGTGCAGAAATATCTTCTTTCAAACCTCCAGTAAAAACTTCCTGGGACATCAAAAGAACATTCATCAATATAAATTCCAGGAACGATCCACTTAGACTTCAAGTGTACAACCAATATTTGAAGATGGCTCCGAAAAATCAAGAAAGATTGATGTCAGCTTATGACATCCAACAGGGTAAGATGTTAATGAGCCATTTCAAGCCTAAGGTGCAGCAGCCTCAGACAGCTGCAGATTACGTTAGGACTAATTTTGAAGTCTTAGCAAAGGATATCCATCCTTTAGATAAAATTGAGCTACACAAGCAAACAGGTGAGATGATTTATTCTACTCTAACGGATAAATCAATGATGACCCATAAGTTGCAGGATTCTTTGGATAATACTAATACACAGTTGCAGCTTGAAAAAGCCTCCTCCTAGGCTAAGGATAATAGAATCAAAACTTTAGAGGAAATAATAATTGGTTTGGGTCATAATCCTAAAGATGTGGAAGGTATTGAAGCTTTGATCAAGAGAAAAGATGATGATATTTCAGCTCTGAGAAAACAATTAAAGTTACCGGCCTCAAGACATCTAGAGACTGCAGAAATCATCAAACAAAATTCTGAGGAAGAAATAATGGATTTGGTCTCAAAATTGAATGAGAAACTTATTGCAACTGAAAAAGAGATTGAGAATGCATTAAAAGATAAGCAGGCAAATATTCCAGTATCTACAGCAAGAGTAGTGACAGCTACAGCAACAACAGGTCAGCCAGCAGAATTGTCACAGAGCAACACTGCAAATTTGAACACTGATGAATTAACAAAGTCAATGGAAGATATGAAACTTCAGGCCATAGAGCTTCACAAAACAAAGGAACAATTGGCCACTCTAGAACATAAATATGATCTTTCAAAAATGAGTGTTGTTGATAAAACAAGAGAAGTGAACAAATTAGAAAAAACAATCAAAGCATTGGAAAAGGATCTCACATTGGAGAAACCTTTAAAAGAAATAAATGAAATTCTTTGGGATAATATCATTCAATCAATAAAGGATGTTTGGTCCTCAATTCAAATAATGGATGAACAGAATAACTTAGTTAAATTGGCTCTAGATGAGATTGACAGATCAAGACAAGAGTTGGGAAATATGCCAGAAGAGGCCAAAAGACTTATACATTTTTTGAATACTCAGACTAAGAATCAACTTGCAGAAATTGGTATTCAGGACAGGACCGGAAAAATTCTGGAAATAAAGAGAGTTTTTACTAAAAGAACTCTGGTACAGAATTTAGAACGAAGGTGCTCAGATATGCAAGAAGAAATCATTGCCTTCAGAGAAAGATTGAATAATTTGTTAAATAGAGGATTGCCCAGTCCTATAGTTGTAGAAGATAAGCTAATGGACCTTGATAGTTATGTTGAAAAATTGGACAAATATGCTGATAATCAAGCTAGTTCTTCAACCAGTTCATCAACAGCAGCATTGCCTACAGGGAAAAACCTTCATGACAGATTGGAGAATTTATTTTATCTTGAGCATGAAGCAAATCATTTGTTCCCAAATCAGCCTAATTTCTTCATATATACTAAGGCTGCTGAAACACTAAGAAAGTTGCAAAGGACCAGAGTGCCAGAAGTTCAATGGTGGGAAGAAATGATGGAACTTTTGTAAAAAATTATCCTTACATAAATTTTTGCCTATTTACCACAATATATCATGATAAAAAGGATAAAAGGATGAACAAAGGTCAAAGAGTATCAGAGCAGTTAAAGAGTATCAGTGAAACGAAATAATCAACATAGAATTACCGAAGAGGACAGCAGCAAGCCAAGATATAGGGCCTGCCTCTAGCACATTCTTAAAAGAAGGAAACATCACAACATCAGTTATCATTTTTCTTATCTACGAGACCATCTGTCTCTATATTGTTGTAAAATACTTATTAGTTATCCTAGATAATATCTCAATTTGTTATGAGATATTTTGTATGATTTTTTGTATAAATACTCCATCAATTGGAGTAGTAAGTGTGGATTCATATACTTTGCAGTAACATTGACTTTTTCGAAATAAAGTGCTGTTGGAGAAATTTCTTTGTCGCTTGTTGGATGATGAATTGATGCTAGAGACTTTTTACAGGATTCATGTGTCAAACTACGGATCAATAAGTCATTTATATCCTGTGTTTTAAGTTTTTATATCTGTTTATTATATCACTGTGTTTTATTTCTGAATAATTAATGAAAAGGAGTAAATCAGAAGGTACTTAAGTGTAATTTGGTTTTAATCATTATTATTCTAAATGTTTTCTTCTAAACTCATTATAAACAGTGAATTCTTAATTGCTCCTGTTTTACTAGTTTAAGCATTTTGATTATTTAGTAAAGAATACTTAAATGCTCTTTATTGATAATCACTCATTTTTCTCTCTTTGAATGTGTTGAAATATTCTTAATTGCCTTTCATCCATTTTAAATCCATTTCATTCTTTTAAGATTTATAATTGTTTCCATGTTTGACTATCTCGCCCTGTAAAACCATCTTTCATTGATAAACTTAATCCAGTGAAGCCATTTTTTTTTACTCCATTGCCCAATGTCCTAAATTACTCAATCTTTCCCTTAGCTATTGAATTCCACTACCAAATTCAAATAAAACCCCTGGACTTTATAACTAGCCTAAATTTTCTAAAACAAAGCTAAATTTTATAGAGAGAGCCTTCTCTGGGTACAGATTGGCTAGATTCTATACCTAAAAGATTGGTTTGTGGTTACCTCAGACCCCTTTCCTCTTTCAACAACTTCAAGGAAAATCTGACTGATAACTTAGTGGCGACTCCGCTGGGGACCTGAATAATTTCATTGTTACTATTGTTTATTTTATAAACTATAGACGGAGCCTGAAGATTAGCTAGGTAGCCTTTGAAACTTCTTTTTCTTTGCAATTGCAGAAGTAAATAAATGCTGACATCCAAAACGTCGGACCACATTGCATCAGAATTGTGTCAGAATTGGAACAATGGACGTCGGTACTCTATCTATTGATTTACTATTCTACATACTGCTATTTCACTTTCTTATAGATGCCTCAGGCATATTTGGATGCTTTCTCAGATTTGTCGATAATCTCCATGTGGACCGTTACTGGGTTTTATATCATCTCCTTGTATGTGACATGGGGTATTTTTCTGTCATTGTCTGGGGTGGGACTTCCATTTTTCTGGATGGATATTTGGGTTCCAATATTCAGATGTGAAAATGTAATGACTTCATGGACTGTTTTACTTCATATAATATATTCAAAACAACGTTTTTTCTCTTGTGAAAAAGAAATGATTAATGTTTATCACTCTGCCTTCAAAACTAGCGATGCTGGTCTATGTTGCTGGTTTATTGATATGGTCTGATGGTCTTTTTATATTTTGGAGATATCACACTCCTCACATGATTAGCGTTTTTCTCTGTTCAAGGATTTTGGGTACTTTAATTTGTATTTGGAACAATGGACGTCGGTACTCTATCTGTTGCTTTACTATTCTACATACTGCTATTTCACTTTCTTATAGATGCCTCGGGCATATTTGGATGCTTTCTTAGATTTGTCAATAATCTCCATGTGGACCGTTACCGGGTTTTATATCATGTCCCTGTATGTGACATGGGGTATTTTTCTATCATTGTCTGGGGTGGGACTTCCACTTTTCTGGATGGATATTTGGGTTCTAATCTTCAGATGTGAAAATGTAATGACTTCATGGACTGCTTTACTTCATATAATATATTCAAAACAACGTTTTTTCTCTTGTGAAAAAAAAATGATTAATGTTTATCACTCTACCTTCAAAACTAGCGATGCTGGTCTATGTTGCTGGTTTATTGATATGGTCTCATGGTATTTTTATATTTGGGACATATCACACTCCTCACATGATTAGCGTTTTTCTCTGTTCAAGGATTTTGGGTACTTTAATTTGTATTTGGAACAATGGACGTCGGTACTCTATCTGTTACTTTACTATTCTACATACTGCTATTTCACTTTCTTATAGATGCCTCGGCATATTTGGATGCTTTCTCATATTGTCGATAATCTCCATGTGGATCGTTACTGGGTTTTATATCAAGTCCCTGTATGTGACATGGGGTATTTTTCTATCACTGTCTGGGGTGGGACTTCCACTTTTCTGGATGGATATTTGGGTTCCAATCTTCAGATGTGAAAATGTAATGACTTCATGGACTGCTTTACTTCATATAATATATTCAAAACAACGTTTTTTATCTTGTGAAAAAAAAATGATTAATGTTTATCACTCTGCCTTCAAAACTAGCGATGCTGGTCTATGTTGCTGGTTTATTGATATGGTCTGATGGTCTTTTTATATTTTGGACATATCACACTCCTCACATGATTAGCGTTTTTCTCTGCTCAAGGATTTTGGGTACTTTAATTTGTATTTGGAACAATGGACGTCGGTACTCTATCTGTTGCTTTACTATTCTACATACTGCTATTTCACTTTCTTATAGATGCCTCGGGCATATTTGGATGCTTTCTCAGATTGTCAATAATCTCCATGTGGACCGTTACTGGGTTTTATATCATGTCCTTGTATGTGACATGGGATATTTTTCTATCATTGTCTGGGGTGGGACTTCCACTTTTCTGGATGGATATTTGGATTCCAATCTTCAGATGTGAAAATGTAATGACTTGATGGACTGTTTTACTTCATATAATATATTCAAAACAACATTTTTCCTCTTTTAATTAAAGTTTCATTTATTTTTTTAAATTGAACCTGTCATCGCTATACCGACGCCTTGTAAGCATCGGAATTGCGACAGATTAGAAACGTTGGAAGAGCGACAGTATAAAAACATCGGACGAGTGACGTTCAAAATGTCAAACCACATTTCGTCAGAATTGCGACAGTTTACAAATGTCGGAAGAGTGACGTCCAAAACTTCAGACCACATTTCGTCGGAATTGTGACAGTTTACAACCGTCGGAAGAGCGACGTCCAAAATGTCGAATCACATTGCATTGGAATTGCAATAGTTTACAAACGTCGGAATAACGACGTTCAAAACATCGGACCACATTTCGTCGTAATTGTGACAGTTTACAGACGTCGGAAGAGCGACGTTCAAAACGTCGGACCACATTTCGTCGGAAGTGCAACATTTTACAAAGGTTGGAAGTGCGACGGATTGGGAAACGTCGGAAGAGTGACACTTGTTTGGAAGCGATGGAAAAAATGTCGATAGTGCAACACTTTTTAATTGCGTCAGAACTGCGATGGTATGGTAAACCACATTTTGCCCACCCTCGAACTGTCACTCTTGCGACGACTATGTGTCAGAATAGTGACGAATTGGCTGTCAGAATTTTCGCCAAATTTTCTAGTGAAAGCACCAACAAAGTCCTGGAGGCAATCCTTACCAAGACGGTAGCAGAACACCGCTGGGACTGGACCACTAGACTACCAAAAGCCTTATGGGCTTATCCAACAACCTAGCGAAGTACCATTGGATATTCACCATATCAGCTAGTATTTGGGAGAGAACCTATCTTCCCTATTGAATTTGAAATTAAAACTCTGAGAACAACCTAGGAAGTGGGATTGGACTTAACATAAGCTCAAGCTAAGAGATTCCAACAAATAAATGAACTGGACAAAATTCGACTGCTAGCCCTGCAACACACAACAATCATTCAACAACAGCGAGCCAAGTGGCATGATAACCTATTAAAGAAGAAGGTATTTCGAAAAGGAGATTGGGCACTCCTCTATTACTCCAGATTCCAAGACTTTCCAGGAAAACTGCGAACAAGGTGGCTCGGTACATATGAGATTCAGGAAATACATAGCAATGGCACCCTCACTTTGACCACCATAGATGGGTCTGGTTCAACATTTCGAGTTAACGGACATAGGGTACGCCTCTATCACAAACCTCTCATGAAGGAATCTGTCTATCAACAGGTACAAAACAATCCCACCATCCAAGTTGTGGTCCAAGGGGGCGATAATCCCACAAACTTAAGTACATGAGAGGTTTGTCAGCATTAATTGTAAATAATGTATATAATTATCTTGCTTTGTTGTACATTCTTCACATTTGAAATTTATTTTCCTTGTAATATTGTGTTTTTATTGCTGTTCAATTAAAGAATAGCTGATGTTCTATCTTTGAACAACTGTTGATCAGTCAAATTAACCATATGTCCATTTGCTGTGTTTTTTTTATTTTTGCTGTTTGATTCGTGGACAGTTGTTGTTCAATATTTGAATGGCTGTTGTTCAGTTGAATTGAACAACCATTGGCTGTGTTTTTCTTTATTTTGTTCAATTTGTAGACAATTGTTGTTCAATATCTGAATGGTTGCTGCTCAATTGAACAACCAGTTGTGGTGTTTTTATTTTTGCTGTTGAATTCCTAAATAGCTATTGTTTAGTCTTTGAATGGCTACTGATTCAACCAAAATTGAACAGCTGTTTTTATGGTTTTTGTTCAATTTGTGAACAATTGCTGTTCAATCTTTAAACGACTTTTGTTCAGTCAAACTGAACAGCTGTTTGTTAGTGATTTTTATTTTTTTATTCAATTCGGTAACAGTTGTTGTTCAATATTTGAATGGTCGTGGTTCAACAAAATTGAACAACTATTTTCCGTGTTTTCATTTTTTTGCTGTTCAATTCGTGGACAGTTGTTGTTCAATCTCTGAATGATTGCTGCTCAGTCGAATTGAATAGCCATTTGTGGCATTTTTATTTTTTCTTTTCAATCCGTGGATAGTTTTTGTTTAGTCTTTGAACAACTGCTGATTCAACCACAATTGAGCAGCCGTTTTCACATTTTTAATTTTGTTGTTCAATTCTTGAACAACTTTTGTTCACTTCTTGAATGACTGCTGTTTGTTCAAACTGAACAGCTGTTCATTGCAGTGTTTTTATTTTCGTTGTTCAATTCGGGAACAACTGTTGTTTGATATTTGAGTGGCTACTATTCATTTGAATTGAACAAACATTTTTTTGAGCGTTTTTAATTGTGCCAAGAAATATTTGAACAACTGCTGCTCAAACTCTAAACAACTTCTGCCCGACCAACTTAAATATCTATTCTTTTTGTGTTTTTCTCAAATTGAGTAACCTTGAGTAGGGAATGGCAGTTGGAAGAGAGAGGGAAAATGGTAAAACTACAAATATGATGGTCCTTTGGCACTATAATTCTTAAACAGGAAGTTGACATTATGCACACATGAAATGAAAGGCTAAGTCATCCACAGTTCAAATATGATATCATAAAATACATGGCCTTATGAAGATATATCTTTTTACACTATTCGAGTAATATGTCCCTATAAAATGAAGAAATGGAACAAGGGGTATTAATGGTATTGGCATTTTTTTCACTTCTTTCACCATCCTTCACCCTTAAGGAGTTAATGGGCCTCCCTCTATGTATAAAAATCAATCATTATTTGTTCATGCAAATATTTAAGAGGATAGGGGGTCTCATTATGAGCCAGCCTACCATGATCATAGGGATTTAACAAGTGACATGCTTGCAATGGCTACCAAACTAGGGTAATGACCTTCTCATATACTAGAAGGACAGGAGGTCTCATCATGAGCCGGCCTGATCACTCTGTTAAAATTTTAGTGAATGGCATTATGACTATCTGGCTACCACACCAGCACAGTGACCTCCTTATAGATCAAGATATTACAATGCAAAAGGAAGTACTACACTTACATGAAGATTTTAAGAGAGGATAGGGGGTCTCAGCACGAGCCAACCTACCACGTTCACAAGAGTGTAGCAAGTGACATGCCCACTATGGCCACCACACCAAGGTCATGACCTTATTAACGACTTGAAGGACAGGAGGTCTCATCTGAGTCAGCCTAATCACTTTGATACAACTCTAGTGAGTGGCACCATGGTTATCTGGCCACCATACCAGCATGGTGGTCTCTCCATAAAATTGGAAAAACAACTATTCTTACATAAGGATCCTGGCTCATTTTTCAGGTTAAAAAACAACCCTGTCGAGGCTATGAATGCCTGCTGGCAGCAGTGGCTTTGCTTGTGGTATGAAAACATGCTCCTTCAATAGCAAATTTCTTCTATATACACTTTTTCTTCCATTCTTCGACCAAAAGCTATTACTCTAATTAGTAATAATTATGACCTTCCATAAGAATAGCTAACAAAGATATGCTTATGTATTTTGAACTTCGGGATGACAATGCCAATCATTACTTAACTCAGTATTGCTTTTTTCATAACTTTTTAGTTGTAAACGGACATCATATCGCAATAATGGCTATGTTATTTCCTCTCACTTTTTGGTCACTTCCAAACAAGGTACAGTTATGAAAACTTCTAAATCTGACCTTTATACCGCATATGTTAGTAATTACTCAACCGCTCGCTCCTTCACACGCAGATTATCATTACCAAATTCTGACATTCCCCTGTCTACATTCATGAGTGACCAAATATCTCCTGTACGTGAGGGCGTGGGCACCCTTTCTTCGAGTGAGGGTGTGTAATTGGCCTTAATTCAAAAAGCATGTGAAATCCCTGCACAAATCTTGTTAGAAACATCGATAAGACCAAAGGAACACTACAATTAAGGCATGAAGATCATCTAGGCAGAGCCACAATCTCTTTTTCGCTTGCATACAACATCCAGTTGAAACAACAAAGGCAAGAGGAAAAGAGTATATCAGCTATGAGAGGAAATACCTTTAGAATTGAGCTTGAAAACTTTCCAATTTTAGAGGCAGGGAGTGCCATCCTCCAACGAGCTGGATGGATGACATATGTACACAGACTATAGGGATTCGACATGAGAATTGGAATCGAATTTCTACAAAATCTACAGGAAGGGAAAACTAGAGTCAAAGGTCGAACTATACCAGTTACAGAGGGAATTATTGTGAAAGTTTCAAGAATACCAGCGCAAGAAGAAAGATGGGTAGAGAAGCATCTCCTCCTGAGAGAAGCAGTAGCAACATACCAGGACTCGGATGAATCGTTGGAACAAAAAAACAAAGGGATTAACCCTGCCTCTATACACCAGCCATGGTAGGAGCTGGCAGCATTCATCCAAAACTTTATTACATGCGAAGGATGTCGAGATGTGGTAAAACCTTGAAAGCTCAAACTTTTAGCTGCTCTTAGACAAAATATTTCAATTATTCTTCTTGCCTTTTTGAATTCCGTATTGCATGATACTGCTGTTCGATTGAGGAAAGACAAGAATCCCCAAGCAGTGGTTAGTCACCAGGGGTGAATAAAACTAATCAATATCATTCATGAGCTAGATAGGCAGCAGATAGATTGGGATAATTTTGTTAACCCTGAGACACAGGAACCGGAAATAAACCCTGACAGAACTGAAATTGAGCCCCCTAGGGTAAATACACCAAGAAGAAAAAGGACCTGAACCTCAACGTCAGAGCCAAGTAGGAAACAATTGTCCAAAACACTCCAAGGAAACTCAAACCTCATCGAGGAAGCAGAACCATCCCATGCACCCTTGCAAGAGTTCGAGGAGGAAATGGCTTGAGTCCCAGGACAAATAAGGATAGACTATGAATCGAGAAACTCATTGGGAGCAGGGGAGCAAGAGGAAATTTTTGGTAAATCCGCCACCCCCAGTAGCTCTGGTCACACTAACGTCCTACCTGACCAAGAGGAACCACGAGATGATGAGGCTCTGTCCCCTATCGATAATTATGAAGTGTATAGTGATGGGCAGACAGAGGAGAGAAGGAGTCACAAGATCATTCAGGTGACATTGTCCTTGTGGAACAGAGCACACACACAGAGCCAACCCCTTTGTCACCAGGAGGTAGCATCGCTCCTCCTAGTTAGGACCCTCACATTGAAGTAAATTCTGAAGACATAATCAGAAACACCATTTTAGATGCCATCCCTAAAAAGGGGAATTCTAATCCCCTACCACCTGCTGAAATAAGGACAAGTGAAGATTTAGATGAAAGGAGAAGTGAAAAACTAAGAAGGACCTGCAAGAGATTGAATAAATTGGTAAAATATCGAAGAAAACAACTAAAGAAAGAAAGAAGGGCCCAGAAGCCAAAGAAAGAAACCTCTATTGCAAGAACTGAAATAGAACCAGTAAATACTATCGAAAGCGAAATGAAAACTGACTTAGCCGACACCATGGAAACTAGAATACAAACCAATTTGATAACTACTACTGAGGCTGAAATACAGACCAACCTAGCAGACACCACCGAGGCTAAAATGCAGACAGAACAAGTAAACACCATCAAAGCCTCCACCCAAACTAAGTAGAAGGTTATAGAGGAAAAGGGGGCCCAAACAGAGGAAGCCCCTGCCTACGCCCATCTGGTAGAGAAAGCTGCCAACCAAAAATTACGAAATGAACTAATGCAGGTGTGGCATGAACTAACACAGCGCAGGAAGGAGGTGGTGCCATAGAATATGAGACATTCGCCCATCTTAGAGGAGAATAGGAAAAGGTTAAAGTGATACAAGAGCAAGCGGAGCAAGCTAAGAATCAAATCTCTACAGTTTTCTCTCTATATAATGATGCGATATCATGCAGAGCTCTGACAACCAAATATGCCTTGTTCCTAACAGAACAATATTTAGTCTTGAAAGTTAAAGCTGTCAGGGCAGGAAAATCCACTACTTTCAAGACCATAGAAGAATTTGTCCATTGCTGTAATGATCATGATGAACAGGTCTAGCGCCTCCTGTGTGATATTTACATGCATAACTTCTTCTTATAATAATACATAGACAACAACCCTAGCCCCTTTATAGGGGATGTGCAGCTGCAAGCCTTCCTTTCATTTGCTAAAAACCAGATCAGGTGGGCCAAAGCCTACGAAATCTTCCAAAAAAGAGAGCATAGCCTAGATTTATGGACCAGGGGGAGCCTACAAAACCCCTGCAACTGATCATCCGGCACAAAAACTTCATGAGAAGGCAAGGTGTGAGGACTAGGCTAGGGCCCATCCATAAAGATATCATATAAAATGCACGAGAATACTTTGGGGACATTCTTGAAGCGGCCTTAGCAGCAGCTAAGAAAAGATGGATGGCCTCCATGAATAATGTGAAGAATATGGAGCCATTCAGTTATAGGAATTTCAAGGTTGTTGCCTGCAGATTCCTCCCATATAGTAGCCTGGTCTACAGCATAGGGCCTTCCTGGTTGGGATGTAGATATAGAATCCCTCTCCTCTGGTATCCTCTCGAGGATTATAATCACAATTTCAAATTACCAGAAGGATCAACAGGTGCTACCTTTGCACTCATGAAATGAAAACAAGGCTTTAGAGCATACAACGAAAAGGCCTACCCTGCCTAGTCCTTAATGCAGCTACATCTCAATCATCTGTTTGCATGAGGACATGAAACTAGGTAAGCAGGGGACTATGTTGGGCCCAAATTAAGGTATGTTCTCACCCTATAAGTGCTTCAAATTATGTTATAATTTCATGGGAATTCCTCTTCATATTAACAATAAAGAGAATAAAATATTATGAAAATGAGAACAATTAGACTAATGATGAAAAGGATGTTTTTGTAACAAAAAATTGACTTCTCTTATCTCTGCATGTAGGAAGGCATAATTGCTGATAGGAAATGGAAGCTAACCAACGAACACAAGCATATGAGATCCTGGTAACTCCCAGCGACCGACAGAAGGCAGAAAGATGAATTCAAGTCCAAGAACTCAAATGATAGCCACGCGCAGTGGGCTGTCGTTTGGGAAATACTTTCGCATTTTTGAAATCGCCTTTAAAAATGCAAAGGACGAACGAGAAGGGGAGTCGGATAAAGGATAGGAAATTCATTCTGTAATCAATGCATCAGAAACAGTCTGTCTAATTGTATTTTTGTAACATCACTGGATGTAATATAGAGCTTTGAACAATAATATTTTTATGTTTTTACTGCACTAGGGCTTCTGGTGGTCTGGGCCCAACCTCTAGAAGTTCCATGCAATTTTTCGTACTCTGTGAAGTTGGAGAACCAATGTGTAAGTATCTGATGCAGTTGTAAAGTATATTTCCATTCATTAAAGTTACAGTTCTCTTTCTTCAGGATTGTTAGAAATCGCGTTCTTGAATTAGGACAATCGCAATTGTATTTTCTGACTTATGGCAATATTTCATTATTAGTAGATAGTTCCAATTCTTTTAATACCTTTGCATTTGAGTTACAGGTTGTAGAATAAGTTGATTTCAATGTTATCTGTCTTCATGAATTGCATTCAACCATCGATCAATGTTGATTAATTAAGTCATAAAGAGAATTCCATTTCAAAATCACTTAACTAATTGCTGTATGATTTATTTAAATCGCTTCAGTTATATTGCTATTCCATTACTGCTTAGTTAGTTATACTTCCATTCCATTACTGCTCAGTTAGCTAAACTGCTGATTCAATTCAATTCCATTACTATTTAGCTTAGTTAGACTGTTGTTCCATTCAATTCCATTAATGTTCAGTTTATTTAGAACATTGCTTAATTCAATTCAACTGCTGCTTGATTTCTCTAGATTGTTGTTCAGTTCAATTAGACTGCTGTTTAATTCAATTAGATAGTTGCTCAATCTTAGGTTAAAAACCAATCCAAGCCACCCCTCATAGGATAATAAAGGTGATGGAGTGATGTCCTAAAATGGTTGGAATAGGTGTTGACTTTGGAAATGTGACGTTTAGTGTGGGTGCATTAATGATCATGTTCCTAGAGTTGTCATGTAGGAGAATTGCATACAACCTAAAGATCATCTCATATTCTTCATTTATTGACTACTTCCATGGTAAAAACCTATATTTTGATATATTCTGGAATGTCTTGGTCAATTAGAACTAGGTGATCATCATTCTAGAGATAATTGGGAGGATGCTCTCTCCCCCTGCCACCACGATGAACATGCGCACATTCCCTAACCATGGAAACTTTCCAGAAAACAAGAATGTAGGAGAGGTGATATTGAATAACCATAGTTGTGGGAACCAGGAAAGGCCAACTACTATGGGATTTAGAAAGCATTGTGGAGGAATGAGGCAAAAGCTAACTGAACAGGGTAATTATCATATATGGATTCATTAAGAAGCATGTGAGGTCATACCAAGGAGGAACCATCGAGATTGTACAAGAGAGGAAACCAAGAATAATAGTATGAGAATAAATGAATATCACATGCTTAAGAGCATGTGGGTTCGCTTAGCATGGAAAATTTTCTTCACATGGCTACCAGATGGTGGTTGGAGTCATTTCAAAATTTAAAACTGTTAGTTCCCTATAATTTTTCAGATTGGTAAGACCAAATAAACAAGGGTAACATCAGACCAAATTTGGAGTCCTAGGACCTAGCCTTGCTAGACTCAGAGAGGGCTCTCTCTATATTTGTATAAAAGATATAACTTGATTGATTTAGGATGTTGATTTTAGGCTTGTTAAAATCACAGGGATTTTTTTTATTTTGTTTTGTTTGGTTACTTGTTAGGAAGAACAAATATAGTAAGAGAAGTTCAAACCATTGGGCTATGGAGTCTATGAAAGGTTTGAAGAGTACAACAAAAAATCAATAGTGTTCCACAAGGCAAGCTAACAAAGCCAAATGGATCTTAATAGCTTATGTGGGTGTGAAATGAACATTAAGTTGTGGGTTTAGTAGCTTTAAAGGGAAATTAAGAATCCTTTAGCATGTACTAGAACAAGAAAAGTCTCTAAGATTAATATTTTTAAGAAAGAACCAAAGGACAGGGCATACCATAAACTTCTTTGGCTAGACTTTACCAAGTAAAATTTAAGACAACAATTCAGCAAATCCTAGAGAGCAGAGAACTCCTAAATTCTCTAGCCATTCACTTTCAGACAAAGAAAACATTTAAATAACAAATAAATAATGATTAAAGAGTAGGGAACTAATAAATTCTTCAATTAGACTTCAAAGACCTTTAAAGTGACTGTTCAAGATAGACCAAAGGATAGGGAAAACCATAAACTTCTTTAGCCAAACTCTAGTAAGTAAACTTCAAAGAAAGCTTTGAGAACAAAATTTCAAGCAGAACTAAAGGAGAAGGCAAACCATAAACTTCTTTGGCTAGAATTTACTGAGTTAATCTCAAGAAAACAACACTAGCACATTTGGCCCAATTTTCGATGGCCAAAATGTCGCTCTCGTGACACATAGGTGACCCAAAAGTAACACTTTGAGGCGAGCCAAAATGTGGTTTCTCCTAACGTCTAAATTTCGACACTTGAGTTAAGTGTCAAAAGAGCGACACTTTTTCCAAAGTTTCCAAAAGGTCGTCACTCTTTCGACATTACCAACTGTATGTCGCTATTCCGACGTTAGCAAGCATATGCCGCTCTTCCGAAATTCACAAGCTTGTGTCGCTCTTCCGACGTTCGCAAGATTTTGTTGTTCTTTTGACGACTCTAGAATTTCATCGCTATACTGACGGTGACACAAATGTGTCGCGCTTTCGACAATGCTAAAATGTCATCACTATATTGACGGTGACAAGGATGTGGCACTCTATCGACGGTGGCATGGAGTTTTCGCAATACCGACGGTAGTGCGTATTCATCGCTCTTCTCACGAAGCCAGACGTGCATCGCTCTACTGACATTACGAAAAAAAATGTACCTTACACTCAATAACTTGTGTGTGGTTGTTGCTGCTATATGGGTTACATCCAATTGGTGTGAAATCCAAGCCAGTTAGAAATATCAAGCATAGATAGATATCATCATCAACGAAACGCCTTATGGGTTTGGGTTGCACATTCAATTGATCAGGTTATGAGGATCAAGAATCTAATCGCCTAATGAAATAAATATTTCATTTGCAGGAACTGTTGAAGAGAAGAATGTCAAATGCATGTATCAAGCATTTATCGCAATTAAAACATCAATCCATGAGGTCCATAAAATTGAAGTATGGGCCCAAATTGGATAGGTCTACCATTCATTTTCTAATTAATGATCGAATCAATCAAATATATAGTAACCTGCAAGATAATTATGAGAAACAAAAACAAGAGTTCCTGGGAGAGATGCCTCCATCGAAGGGGTAAATTCTATTGAGTTCAACCAACAAAAGAAAATGGAAGGCCTCAGGTCCTGGGAAGAGGTATTGACTGTGAAATTAAATTCTATGATCTAGATAATCAGTGACCATAGACAGCTGATTCACTAGCTCAGTGAAGAAATTTAGGAACTCGAAGACAAGTAGAGCTTCCTGGTGGGTGTTCAGAAAAGGGGTCTACAGTCTAAAGCAGTCTAGGTATCTTCTGCCAAATCTGTGTTGTCTCCTTGAGTAGTGGTCCTGAACCTCAATAGAGTTTTCTCCATATAAAATGTGGTGATCATGGGAAACTGAGTTCTCATGTGAAAATGGTGGAGGAAAAATTTTTCTCTCCCTTTTTGTTATATTCCTGCTAAATCCAAATTTAGTTTAGGAAATTTATACAGAATATATACTTATAGTAATATGTAATGATGTAATAGCAATCTAGTCTCAAAGGCCAGGTTTTAAGTTTTTTTAGACCCTCAGGTCCATTTTTTATTGTAGAAAAAGGATGATGATCAGATTCTCAACCCTGTAATGAGCTTCAACATAGATTTTACTATATATATTATTGTATTGTTAAAAAAATTAGTAGATCTGGGCACCTCCTCAACAACATTGTATTGTGTCATGTAGGTAGAAGCTAGTGAGGCATATCATAGATCTCAAAGAGGAGGTACATCACTCTTGATTTATAAAGAGTAAGGTCACATGCATGCAGGGATGCCAACTAACCTTAAATAAGGCTTGCGACAATACCAGTGAATCTTATAGGCATGCGCCACTAGTCAAAGGATTAGGAGTCTTGTTTGACACAGGGGACAATTAGAATACAACTATAGTTGGAGTTTGGGAGCGACCACTAACAATAAAGAATAGATGTATGCCCTGTCAAAAGGGCTACATATGGCTTAGAAATATTCGACTGAAAATTTAATGGTGATAAGATATTCCTTAAACACTATCAAGAAAGTCAATTTGAATTATTCTCCACAAGCATATAAGCTCAACTTGTTATTCAGAAGTGTAATGGCTTTGATTCAAATTTTCTAGGAGTTTCATGCCTTCCATGTGCTAAGAGAACTTAACAAGAGTACAGACCATACAGCTGACCAAGCCATAGGCCTGAGTGTGGGCACCTTAGTCATAACAGGGAGGCAATGCTTTGATCCTATTCCATAGTATGAATTTGAATAATCATACATCTAGTGGCAAAAAAATAATATTGAAAAAAAAATTCGGAGGATATCCAAAATTTGCCTTTTGCTAACGTCGTTAACTTTAGAGATCCTCAACTTCATTGTACAAAAATTTCAGGATCATTCTATACACATATACAGAGGTGGGTGGCCCGCAAGAGTAGTGCCCTCTTCCAAGGCATCCCTTCAAGGTGTTTTCTTAAGGTCAGGAAGCCCTTTTAGAATAAAGGAATTACATTTCTTTATTAATTCAAGCTCTTAATCAGATAAGAAGGAAGAGAAAGGAACCATAGACAACATGCCTAATAAACACATACATTATTCCTCATTAACCAAGCCCCATAAAAGCAAAAACAACCAGAACAGGGGTGAGGTATGAACCTCCCCAAAGACAAAGAAATTCTTATTAGGTTAGGCCTAATGACACATCTATCCACAAGAATTAGAACAACCCCTTTATAAAGCCTTTTGTATAGATAAACTACGATGCAACAAAACAAACAACATAGCCCTATATTTAGTTTACCCATCATATAGCTAGCAAATAAAATAATGTACAATGACTAACCCTATACCCAAAAACTCACTTTAGCCAGTAACCATAGCTTTAAGGAATCAGAATCATACACAATAACACCCCTCCATAACACTAGATAGAACCCTAACCCTAATAACCCCATAGACAAGTATAAGGGTCACACACACACACACACACATATATGCAACCAAGCTAGGTTATTTTATATTAAAAAGGTCAAACTTTTCTTCCTATATTGTAACTTATATTCTGTATACCCTTATCCCTTAGAACAACTTTTATACCATAACTTCTCTCTCTACAATATCAGGAAATCCAATTGAGGTTTCAGGAAGTAAATTTGATCAAGAAATCCACTTTTACGAATGAAAAATGTTCTCTTTTTCTCGTGATCAATTAATGCAAGCGAAGCCCGCATGCTCAGATACACATGATCCACCTTTAGGCACAACATTTATTCACAGTTAGTGTTTTCCAGTAAGTCATTGCAGTGGAGGCACATCACATTTTTATCCATTCATCATGATGAAAACTACCTCATAATAAAAAGTAAGGGAATCCCATTGTTTTGTAAAGCGATTTTGGTCACGAAGACTATCAAAATATTCGAATGTTTCAAGCCCTTCCACGTGCACATCACTGAAAAACTTGATACAAAACATCTGTGTATGTAAATGTAAAATATTTGGTGGTATTTAATACAACAAAAAATCTATAACAAAACATATATGTAATTCATGATAGAGCCAATCCCTCATAATTTAGTTGATATGAATATAGACCAATGGAAAATATGGTCATTTTGGTTGAAAGGTACAAGTCTATGCCCCCCTCAGTGGCAACCACCAAGTTATCTACTACTGTCCAGGGGTCTAGACCAAAGAAATTGTGGAGATCAATAACCTGCTATGGAAAAAAAGAGAATATTTTAGTTGTGTGATGCATCATCCCACACATCCACTCATCTGGATTCAAAAAATGGTAATCTTGTACCCACACCCACAAACCCTGGTTGCTTCAGTTGAAACAAATCTAACTACCAAATTTTGTGAAATGGACAGTAAACAAGAACTATAACCCTTGCAACATAATATGAAACACAATCAAGTGTCTTTTCATCCTTGCATTAATAAAAATACCTAGTTTATTTTATTCTTTAGATATCAACATATATAGCCTTTTTCAACAATCAAGAGACAAAATTTGGTTGCTTTTGAGTCCTCTAACTGGTTACATGTTGGACGACATAACCAACTAACAGATTCATAAAAAGGAGTGCTTTACATAATCTCAAATGCCACATCAATCATTATTTAAGTCGCAAAATTATTTTATTAGAAGTAATCCCATGGAAAATATGTTCATTTTGTGAAAGTGTATGGAAATTATACTAGGAATAAGTGAACTATGACTAGGAGCCTCACCCTTTGGAGTCGTGAGTTTTGCATTTAAAACAGATGATATCAAGAGTAGTTAGGGTAATTTTCAACTGTTATAGTGGGGCCTTACAAGCTTCATAGACTCTTGAAGTAGCATTTCAGAAATCACATCCCTAGAAGTCTCCATGGGAACTCTACACCCCTGGTTATCACCATAACACATTTCTGAAATTGGGATCCTTGAAATTGATCACTCTTTTCAGCCTTTCCCCCATCTTCAAAAAGAAATTAATTTATCCGTAGAATTTATCTCCTACATGCATCCAATTCTTCCTTACTTGGATTTAAGCTCCCCTGTGATGATAGGAGTCTCTCTTATTTTACATTTTCAACTGATAATACCTATCAAGAAAGCACTTTTACAAAACGCTATAGCTGAAATAAAACAAATACCCATCATAGCCATTGAGGAAGACACATGTAGTGAATGCATAGTTTAATTTGTGCTTTCCTATGTAGTTTTCTCCTATAATAGGATTTATATCCCTAAAGGGTTTTTCAAACCAGAGCTTGAAAACCCAATATCCTTGATGTCGTCTGGACCCTCGCTGGCATGCGATCATTATCCATGTGATCTCTGTAGGTGCAACTTATTACTATGGTGATAGGTCCCTTCTTTAGCCTTTGTGCTACAAGGCTTTATCAAAGAGATTATAAAATGTAGATTCTTTGGCACCTATCACGCAGGAAATAGTGTAGCGATTGTATGTTCCCACACATAAATTTTATTCTTTTTTCCAGTGGAATGCTAGGTATCTAATTGAAACATTTTTCTAGCAACCTCAATATTGTCTCTCCTAGGTATCTCAGCTATTGGCATGAAATTATTATCTAAGCACTTAATCATCTGAAGGCTCTAGTAAGACAACTCAGACTTCTCTCACACTTTTCATGTAGGCTAGTCCAAGTATTTCCCTCAATCAAAAAAGTCAAGAGAACCCCTTCAGATGTGATTTCGAAGAATTTAAACTAAAGAGGTGAAATAATAATCTTGAACATAAAGTTCATTCTACAGCAAAAATAACAATGTAGATAATATGAAAAGAGAAGTTAATGCAATCAATCAAAATAAACATTGGACCAAAATCAACACATCTAATCCCTGATATGGTATGATTACTTGTAGATATTCCAATTCGATAATTGGTAGTTGACATGAACAAATTGATACATTTCATAGATAAAGATGCCAAGCTTCCCTGTGCCAAAATGAAAAAGCTCAAACACAGATGATTAGAAATCGTCAACCTAATGAAAAGTGATGGTTTCAATTATTATCAATCAAACAAAAATTGAGATTTGAAAGAAACTCTATTTACATACCTATCAGAAAAAAATATTTCTGTTGACCGTTACAACTCTTTGGAATACACCCAATGCGAGCAGAAATAATTTGAAAGCTAAAATTTTGGAAATGAACAATTCTGCAATGAAGTACAAGTTTTAAAAGCAAGTTCATATTCCTTCAAAAGTGAGAAAAAGGTTAGAAAGTAGAAGCTTCTCCAATCCTATTTTTGTGTAGATGACAGGAAACTACATGTGGTTAGTCTTCGAAAAGTAAATGTAGTCCAAAAATTCATGTCGATACATTTGGTGGTCAATGGGCAATAAGTTGGTGATGGTAATAGTGTAGAGCCACTAGATGTGAATTTTAGCGATGGCCATTTCCTTGTTACTGTAGCAAGATATACTTCCCAGTAATTAAAACATGGCTCCATTTCCTTGCTACTGTAGCAAGACACACTACCCAATAATTAAAATACAACCCCATTTTTTTGCTATTGTAGCAAGGAAAAATTCCTAGTCATTAAAACACGGTCTTCCGATGTTTATTTTTTTTTAAATTTTCATAGTACTAACCAGAAAGAATAAATAAAGTTTAGAGTACTAATGAAGAAGGAAAAAAAAATTCTTGTGCTTGCCGAAAGCCCTAGTTTGTGGGCCAAATTTGAAAGGAGAAAATATTCAGGTGTATTATCAACATAAGGATAATACTAGGAGACATTCATTGCAATTAATGTAAAAGAGTGTCAACTTCTTGATTCTTGAACAGGTCCTTGAACTACTTTGAAATTTCACTCATGTGAAAGTTGAATTCTCAAAAGGAAATATCAGGTCACCAGTGAAAATGGGAAGCCCTAGCCAGAGGGATGGATGCCTATGCAAATTTGGCATGAAAACATATTTGCAGGTAGATCAATATTGGAATCATCATATCTTCACGCATATAGTTATCATAAGAAGAAGTATTGAAATGACACTCTTCCAGTTCGAGGAAGTTGTGACATTTTGGAAAAATTATTGATGATAGTATCCTTTATAAATTCTAATGATGGGACTTGTTCTCAATCAAAGTTGTGAACAAGTTAGAACCATTAATAGTATGATGAAATTTGTATCTCTATGTCGATCTACTGAGGTAGTATGGTGCCATTATTAGATCTAACTCTTGTTTCTCACCTCAAGTTTGATCTACCTACAATGGCACCCTACTTAGCAATAACATAAGGATCCATGATTTATGCATGCATGAATAAGACCAGTCCTTATACTTATTTTTCAACCCAAGGTCAAGTTTTGTAACTTGGGATATGATGTCACTTGTAACATAACCCCATGTGTAATGGTGATTTTTTTTGTTCCTTTTTATGTTTGGGTGATCCACTATTCCTTGAATGGCTTAGTTTTGACCACTATTACAACACCCTTTTGCTGAGGTTGGGCCTAACATCAATGTTTTATTAGATGTGTTCTATAGGTTTGAAACATGTTGGTTGCATTTACAAGACTGGAAGGCTATGCTTGAAATTTCTCCAAGGGAGTCAACAGAAGAGGATTGTAAAGAGGGAAATGAAACCTACAACTATCATTTCATACTGCTACCTCTAAAGAAGTCCTATTTTTTTCCTCAAAGGGAGGCCTCTATACGTTGCTATACCTGCATTCATTTAATACATGGTGCATGTGGGAAGGGTGTATACCAAATTATAAACCATTAAATAGGGTGATTAATCTTGTAGTACATACAAGAGAGGTATTATGATAGAACAAAACCAATAACATGACAATCTTAATCTCATATCTAATTGTCCACATAATTGACATTCCAATTATGATCTACCATCCATGAATATTTCCTTGTGAAATAAACATCAAAAGAACCATCAAAGTGCCAAGTCAAAAAGGAATTAACATGTCCAAGAATCTTACCATATCAAGAATGGAATGCCTTTGTACTAGTGCTTATCATGGTTACACACTCAAGTGATGGAAATATCTCATATAAAGGCCAACTATATATGAAAATCACTCAAATTATACCAATTAGTCTTATGCTACCATTAAAATTTAAAAGACTCCATGACTCAACTATATTTTTCAAAATTTTAAAGGAAAAATGCACAACTAGTTTCAGTTGGTTAACATAAACACCAAAGTTGGATAAGTCCAGTAGTTTTGTGGTCAATGGGAAATAAGTTAGTGATGGTAATAGTGTTGAGCCACTAGATGTGAGGTTTAGCGATGGCCATTTCCTTGTTACTGTAGCAAGATATACTTCCCAATAATTAAAACATGACTCCGTTTCCTTGCTATTGTAGCAAGACACACTGCCCAATAATTAAAACACAACCCTATTTCTTTTCTGTTGTAGCAAGGCAAACTGCCCAGTCATTAAAACACGACTGCATTTGCTTTCTGTTTTAGCAAGAAAAACTTCCCAACAATAAAAAATGACTAAAAATGTTTGATAACATCACCTTGTACCCTTTACTAAGGTAAATAACAATATCAGGTATATCAATAAAGGATACCTTTAGAAATAATACATGTCTATTATTTATAATATTATGTCCATTAAAAATACACCGTGTTTAATGTTAAATTTAGACTAATACTTGACATCATGCCCAAGCATGAATACATCATGGCAACACATTGACATCATGCCCAACTGGGATAACCTATTTTCATTTATTATCAGTTTGTATAAATTCTTCTAACAACGTAATGTATAACAATATCACATGATGGCTACATAATTAGGAAGCTACAAGTATTTCATATTGTCTTAGGTTTCTTTTGGATTTGTAGCTACAATTAATATAATTGAAAAAGTTTAGGTTCTGTTAGTATTGGGAGATAGGCCAAATATTGGATTCCAAATTTCTCGGAATCAATTCCTCAACATGCGCTCCACATCACCTTCCACTTCCTCTCCATGACAGTGTCACATTAGTGCAATGTTTTCACCATGTCATCACCACATCACCAATGAGCCATGTCATGATGATACACCATCTACCACATAGGTGTGCCACATCATTCTACTTCAGTGCCACAACATCATGAACCAAATAACAATGACATGTTACCTTCCATGTGGGTGTTCCACATACCAATGAATATATTATTGTTCTTCACTGCAAATTGAGATTGTGATCTTCAAACAGTCTACAAACAGATATTTATGGATATATTCTTTGAGATTTTAAGTGACCTATCTCTGAGGTTTTTTGGTGACAAGGTAGAAGTAGTAGGCCTTGACCCATACGAGGGCACCTATAGGTAGACACAAAAACCTTCACCATCAATAGCATAACATGCTCCCATTTCCTTGCTTAGAAAAATGAGAAAACAAGAGCACGTGGCAATGTGCCTTTTTTGGAAAAATGTGGAAGAATTACATGAAAAAGTTGACATAATTATATTTCATGGATTTTCCACATTGAGACTTGTTCATGAGAAGGAAGTATGCAGGCATTGTTGGCTCAATAATGCCCATGTGTGCTTATATTTTGAAAAACACCTTTGAGATTCATCTTTGACGGCTCAACGTTGTGTCTGTGTGTGAGCCAACACACATACACACACAAATATTACACACATAGACATAAACGTAATTATTATAAATATTGATGTAATTCAAATAGAAAATATGCAACACTATGGACCTATAACCAATACCAAATTTTTAGCATTATAAACTGTATCCAAACTCGAAAAAAATAACAATGATTTGTTTCATGTAGTGAATTCTTTGCATTAAAATGAATCGGTAGAGAGATTTTAGATACCTTGCATAGAATAAATAGTTAATGATGATAGATTGATGTTTGTAGGAAAAATCCAGGCCAATTTTCCATCATAAGGCCATCCTTATTTTTGGGGTTTGTCCCGTAGCCTTCATTGTCAGCCCCCCTAGTTGGGGGTGACAAGTGTCCTATCCATCATTCTATTGGTCGGTGGCATATCACCTTCTAGGATGATGAGCATGAGGAGATAATATAAGATGCAATAAGGTAATTTTATTAGTGTCTAAGTGACCACAAAACTAGGTCAACCTAGCTAAAATTGAGATTGTGATCTTCAATAAAATTTATCATCATCTGAATGAGGAGGAGGTTATTTGTAGATCTCATTGTGTTCACTTAGTACGATAAACCTTGTGTTGGGTGAACCCTTCAACCTTGCAAGACTGGGCTGAGTGGGGAGATTTGAATCCTAGGTGGAAATCATTTTACGTGCATGGAGTAACCCCTAGAAAAAACTCAAGGAATCAATGGAATTTGTTAGATCTAGGTCCAACTTTATAACCTTCACCTCGACCTACAAATGAAGGTTGGAAACTTGACACATATTATAACACCACCATACCAAGGAAATTTGTTGCAATTTTAAGCATTTTTAAATAAACTTGTATTTAATCTTCTTTTTTTTTTCCCATTGAGATATAAGATTTCAACTCCAGATAATTGGCATGTTTTTTGGAACTAAATGACCCAAGGGTGTTTATGACCTAACAGACTAGACTTCTAGAAAATGGTGGTAGGGTGAAATTGGATGCAAATACTCTAGGTCCACTCCTAGGCTAATATAGCAGATATACAATTACCAGAACAGGTGCGCTCATTCTACTACAAAAGGGGTCATTGTGTTGGGGAACCCACATATATTAAATTTATGTTATTGGCCAAGAGGAAGGACATCCAAAATAAATGAGGTTAAGAATCACTATTTTGACTCGATATAGGGCTCCTAGATTGTTTCAACATGATACAACCAATGCTTCTTCTTATAGGGAAATTTCAAAGCTCCATTGAGCTGAATATACAAAACACACTTTAGGCTTAGCGAAAAATATCCATTCACTAGCTGTCACTTCCTAAACACTTTGGTGCAGTGCCCTCTCCAATATCATGAGTTTCCACTAAGTTTCAGTGCCTTGCAGACCAATCTTGAGCAATATGTTTTCTGGAATAAGACTATTTATGTGCTCTATAACTGACTTTTCAGTAAATGCTCAATTAAACACCTTCAATTCAGACCATCTTTTTCCAGACTTGGGTTTTCAAATAAAAAAGATCAATGACTGTGGTGAAATCTTGCTTAGGTAAGTTCTTGGCTGAGAATTATGCAGTAGGTCACTTTCTCGAAAGTAGTGACCTACTTATGTTAATAATATAGTTGTTGTACTTGTCACTAAAGATTTTTAATTTTAAACATTAACCTATATAGGAAGATGCAAAAAAAAGGTAAAAGAACACCTCTGAATTCAAAATTTTATGAAATGTTTATTTATAAGTTGAATTTTAAATAATATGAAAAGCTAAAGTTATGTGCTTTGTCACGGGGTTTGTTGAATGTCCCTAAAATTATGATTTCCCCCCAATTATTAACCCTCTTCTATGCATGTGATAAAAACCATTGACTCTGTCAATCATACAGGTCAAAAACCTCTTGCTAAGACTCTTATGAAGTATCTATTTTTTTCCCAGTTTTATGAAAATGTTGAAAACCCCTCATTCCATGGAAAATAACATTTTCAACAACTATTCCAATTTGTTAGGTGGCTTTATTTCATTCACAATCTATTGTTTGTTCAGATTATTTGGCACAATTTCTAAGTAATATATCCACAGTCTGGTCATTTTTGGCATCTAAATAAGAGTTAAGATATTTTAAACTCTATGTTAGCTGAAACTTTGTTGTGAAATTTGAAACGATTTGGCATGACTAGTTGAACTTTTATGTTTCACCCATCTATTCTGCTCCACAAGGGTGGGAATGAAAGAATAAATTAGGAAGAATATGATAAGTAGGTATATAGGAATAATTAGAAATATCTCCCCTTAGAAAAATGTTATGTGCAGAAAGAGAGAGGAGAGACTTATGCCAACATAATATCAATCACCAGAAATTGTGAATTTAAAAAAACCCTGAAGCTGAGTTTTTTATCCTTGCTTCGAATATCCATTTAATATATTTGGTACACCCTAATAGAGTTATAAAATTATTTTTAGATAGCTCAAATTATTGAAGGCCTTGAAGTGTGAGCCCAAAAGATAATTCTTACATATTCAGTGACATGCTTCCATTGTTCTTCTTCCTGCACAAATATCCTCAGATGAAATGGCAACATTATAACTAGAAGTCAAATAAATATAATTCTCTTGAGTAGCCTTTTGATGCACATACCCCTCGCTACACAGATAAAGATATACACATGCCGGTGTGGTTATTCACATATCTAAAATGTAGTTGACACATTCCTTAGAAATGTTTATATAATGTTGAGTGAAATAATGTGAAAATTACATATACAACTAGATTTAGGTCTAGAATAAAGTGCATTTCTAAGTTCACTACTGCTTGTAGAGTAATCAACTAACTATCCACATAGGAAAGACATGAGGTACAAACACCAGTACCTCAGCTTTGTTAATGAAATGGCTACCACTAAAGTTGGTTCCCACATTGATTTAGTAGAAAACCAGATAACAAACCATGTGATGAACATTGTAAATAAGAAGAACAAGATAGTTGCGGTGAAAGCACACACGATAAAGAATAATTTATGGATCTTTTTCAATTCTTTGATTGACAATCCTACATTTGAATCCCAAACCAAGGAGACATTGACAAGTCATTAGAACAACTTTGGTTCAAAGTGTGAACTCTCTCAAGAGTTTTTGAAGAAAGTTGATAAATGTGGAGTTGTTGAGAACATTAATCCTATTTTCAAGGAAACCCATAAAAATGGATGGGTATTGTCTTTTATACCATGCCTGAGTATGAATCATGGAGAGAATATGTAGGTGGACCAGCATCAAGATGGACCATAAAGTACTATAAAGGTCTTGGTATAAGTAATTCTAAAGAAGGGAAAGAAAATTTCAAAAATTTGGACAAACATAAAAAATACTTCATGTGGATAAATGAGGAAGATGGAGATGAAATTGAATTGGCCTTCAGCAAGAAGAAAATAGAGGTTGAAAATAAATGGCTAAGATATTTTAAGCTGGGAACATATTTGTACTAGACTGACATGCTTATCAAGTACATCGACTTTGTAAACAAGGAACTGATCCTATTTTCCATGGCTGATTTGAAAAGATCCATCCCATCCATGGTTGATGGTTTGAAACCAGGGAAAAGGAAAATATTGTTTTACTCTTTCAAGATAAATTTTGTTGCACAAGAAAAGGTTGCTCAATTCTCTGGTTACATCTCAGAGCATTCTTCTTACCATCATAGTGAGCAGAGTCTTGCTAGCACAATTATTGGAATGGCACAAGATTTTGTTGGAAGTAACAACATTAACCTCCTTTCTCCACTTGGGCAATTTGGTACCAGAGCCCAGGGTGGAAAATATCATGCAAGCACTCGATATGTTTTCAGATGCATGTCACCAATAACATACTTCTTGTTCCCAAAAGATGATGATGTACTCTTGGACTACTTGAATGAAGATGGCCAAAAAATTGAGCCAACGTGGTATGTGCCAATTATTCCAATTGTCATTGTAACTGGAATGTGATGAATTGGAACTGGTTGGAGTTCCTTTGTACCTAAATACAACCCAAGGGAATGCGATAAGATGGATATGATACAATGGTGGTTATATCACCATAACTAGAACAAGTAAGTATAAAAATAGTATGAAAACAAAAAATGTTTAAATGTTTAAAATCATGTTCAAATTTACAATCAAATAGAGGAAAAAACACATAAAAAAAATCAGATAATAATCATGAACAAGCTTCATCTTGAATTATGAACTGTAAAGGAACTTACAAAATGTGACACTACAAACCTGGTCAAGTGCACAAGAAAAAATATCCTAGACATGACCTTGGTTGACAAGTTGTATTTCTCATTATGTAAGAGGATTTGTACTTGCGCTTCCAAGTCATTCAAAATCCATAATTATCTATACAATAAATACAAGTAATTGATGTATTATTTTTTACTCTATGATGCATTCTTATGATAATGTTAGAACATATGTTTACAATGTCAAAACATACCTGAATAAGCTCCTCTTTGTTTCAAGAACAATTTATTGGAGTCGCCTGAACTTGGAACAAGCCTCCCGCAATCTGAAAGAGTAGCAACTAAGTCAACAGCGACTTTTTTGTTGCTACGTTGGATCGAGGGAGGTTTTCTCCAAGATTAAATCACTCCAATAAATTATTCTCTACTAAATAGGGCCAACCACGTGAAGGTGGAAGCTCTTTTGGCCCCTCTCCCCCCCACTCCTCACATCACTCTCAATTCCACAATAGCCAATCTATATTTAATTTTTTACTTTCATGAGCAGAAAAAAAAATCAATAACTAATAAAAAAGCATTGCAACAAAAAGTACACAAGAAAACATTGAAAGTGCTTGGCATAAAAATACTACGATAAATGAGTTTTTATATAACGCAAAAAAGGTTCCAAGTATGGTAACATTTGTCTTATAATAATACAATATTTTACATTATCAAATTTTCTTTTTCTTATTCCTACTTCTAAATCTCCTAACTACATCATCAACATCATTGTGCTCTACTTCTATTTCGTGCCTTTCCCACATAGCTAACCTAGTTGTGTACTCACGATGTATGGTCTCATGCAGTGACGGGACATCACCTACAAAAACAAATAATATTTAATTTTAATTGTCAGTTTTTAAATATCATTGAACTAGTTCAGTAATATTAATTAAGAAAACATTGCAATGAGATTATTTACCTAGTGCACCACTTGTCACCATTGGAACCATTTCCCTGTGTTCCTCTCTGGTGGTAGCATGCTCAAGTACAACATTCTTTGTCATTTAAACAAAAAACGTTATAAGGACACAACCCTCAAGGTAGAATTAGAAAAAATTATAAGTGGAAATTAATTACCTTCGTGGCCCTCACTGATAGTAGCATTGTCAGCCTGGTCCCCACTGGAATGATCAGGTTGCACGTGAGGACCATGTAGTTCTAGAAATATTTCACTCTCAGTGCACTGCTCTACAATTGGGTTATTTGGCTCATTGAAAGTGTTGCTCCCCTGATTTAAAAAAAATTGTTAGACATTAAATTTATGGACGAAAACAAACAAATTGAAAGGTTAATGTTTTACCTTATCAGGGATTCTGGATCTTGGGACTTGTCCCAAGCTTCTACGATGTTCAACTATGGCTTGATAGGCAGGAAAGAAAGTGATATATCTATCTTCCTCTGTGGTTTCCGTTCCAAAGTCATCACCCCACATTACATATGATTGTGTATTTTTAATGTTATTTGATGGGATTACAAAAATGTTGGAAGGCGATACAATTAATTATAAGATGTTTAGCTACTTACAATTCTTGCGGCTAATTTCAAGTAGCCGCCCTGGCCTAGCTTGTGATGGCCTTTATTTTCAATCCTAGCTTTGGTTGCCTTCGAGGTGTCAGAAAGCCTATCATCAAAATCTTGAACTCAGTTATGTAGCACACTTTTATTTTAAACATAGAGAAAATTAAAGCTATTGAATTAAAATTCTAATTTACCTTGTGGATCCAGTTAGCATTTTTTCTTCTTTCTTGGACTTTTTCTCTTTTCCGTCATCGATGAGTGCTCTCCACTCCCTCTCTAGAATTGTGAGAGGATGCTCGTATATAGAGTTAATTTGCAAGTGAGTCCTATAGGTGTCCTGTGTATATTTCAAATATTTTCCAACTGCCCGGGCGACCGATGTTCTATTAAATGTGCCCACCCGAAAAAGGCCTTCTAGATAATCTAGAAGTTCTTTTTTTAGGTTGGAATTCTGGGAATTCCACCTTGTGCATATGGTTGGGCCAAAAATTACCAACCCCTTTCTCTCTAAGGCCCTGTAGAAATCATTGTTTCCTAAACAGAAAAAATATATTATCATTAATTTAAAAATAATAATCATGATAAAATATGTTTTAGATAGAGTACATGAAATAGTTAAAATATTAAAACTTACATGGGAGTTGTAATTTCTTTATAGGAACACCTTCATTGTTCACCAAAAATGTGCCTGGAATGGTCCCTGTGGAGGTGACATGTGTAGCTCCAGGAAATGCAATAATAAAGTTGGCCCTACCAGCCTCATCACTGCCAATACGTTCAGGGGTTGGTTATGTGTCTTCTTGGGTAGGGTGCATTTCTTGGCTACCACCTAAGGCATAGAAGGTGTATGAGAGGGTTCCTCGACAATCTCTTGCCTTGTATCCCACTACCACCAACACCGGGGACATCAGGTCTCAGAAAATTCTACATACAAAAGATTTATTTTGTTAGTTTAGTTAATGTAAAAATTAAAAATCAACCTATCACAATTGATCTCATGCAGAACAATAAAAATATCCTTTTGATTTTTTGTTATTACCATATATGTTTCTATCTAGGTTATAAGTTGTCTTATCCTTTTTCCTAATTCAGTTGTTTGAGGCACAATGTCTACCAAACGCTCAAGTTCCTTGGTTGCTTTTAGCACCTTTTCTTGCAGCAACACCAATGGACATGGGGATGAAGAAAAATATTCCTCGTTGATGGAATCATCAGGCACACCTTGGCCAGGTGTCTGCATATTTGAAAAAAAATAAAGTTATTTCAATTATGTAAAGAACTAAAATACCTGAAGATAGAGCAACGCTGGCATTTTACATGTTCTTCGGCTGGCCCCTTTCCAAAATCATCCTGCCACATTATAAAATAATAAGAACCATGAAATATATATTTTTTTTTTGTTAAAGATAAAGAAACTAATATGAAATTGAAATTGTTATTTGTTTACCTGTCCTGGGGTTGTTCCTGTACTGCCACGATTAATCTACCACATTGCAATAAAATTAGAATTGTGAAAACTTGAAAATAATATCTAACTTGAAAACAAAAAATGAAAACTGAAATAATTTATAAATTTACCTTTCTAATACATAAACATAAATTGGATGAATATTTCCTTCTCCTCGAAGAAATGAATGAGAATGACTACATGCCTGACATAATTACATACAATATCATAATTTATGGGCTAATAAAGAGAACAAGATCTTACAGGATTTGAATTTGCATGATCAAATGGCAGACAAGGGCTATGAACTATATGAAGACAACACTTTCTTTTATGCAGTGTCCTTGCCAAATCCTTATAACGAGTGGTCGCATTACTTGTGGGAAGATTAACTTTCCAAGTCAGTAGTCAGCTCAAGGTGATCTTGGGTTGTGTGTTTTTAAAACTATGGTTAGACCCGGGCCTCCAAAATTTGATTATATCATAATATATCGCTTTTCTATATGATTAAAATCCATTGGGGCCTTGGCTAGTGAGCGCCAATTGTTCTAATTGTAGTTAGCATGCATACACAATCATATGCACATAATTTTTTTTTTTTTTAATCTAGGGCCATAGTTAAGGTTGCTAGGGAGCTATTTTGATGTTATGTTGAATTTGAATTTTGAAAATATAAAGATAAAAAAAAAGTCGCAAGTACAAAATAGGTACATGATTTACAAGAAGTCTGTTCAAAACTAGCGAACCATTAGAATAATTGGCATAGAAGTTGTGTACAACCTGTCAACTAGAGTATCATCCGTACCTGTCATTTGAAGAATATAGAGAATTCAAATAAGATCTTGATGCCTCTCTGAAAGATTGGTGCAAAGGCAAAGAGGATGTTAAAAGGTGTCTTGGTTGTGGGTTCACAATTGAAAAAACTGAAGGTTGAAATCAAATCAGTTGTAAGTGTGGTAAACATATTTGCTGGGTATGTGTAGAGTCCTTTGACAGTAGTGATAGTTGTTATAGCCATTTGCGTGATGTACATGGTGGTTACGTAGATGGTGGTTACTAATTGCAAACTCTCCTACTTTTTCTTCATTCTATATTGAGTTGATGATGTTTATGTTTGTTACGAGTTGTGATAGATATTTCAGTGCATGTGTTTTGTTCCTCCACACAAGCTAAGGTTAGGTTAGTTGTGGTAGGTTAAACTGAGGTGAAGTGACATCAAAGGATAAGAAACTTCTAGTTCCGTAAGGGAGAAGGGGGTGCTTAAAACATATGGAATTCTATTGATTAAAATCAACCTTGATTGATATGGGTTGTTGATTAAGATGGCGAAAAGTAGACATTATAAGTACATTATAAAGTAGAACTTTCTTAATTACAGGGGGTAAACTCATTATGATTCAACAACACACTGTTGGGGTTCCCATGTTTTGGCCAGATTGGCAAGACCAAAAGATGAGACAACATCATAACCACTTTCAGACCTCAAGATCTAGCCCTTCTGGGTCTAGAGAGGGATCTCTCTAAATGAGAAAAGGTTTTTGTCTTTGTAGCTCGAAATTAAGATGTTAGGCTAGTTATATGTGCAGGGTTTGTTTGTTTGATTTAGAGTTTGGTTGCTGGGAATCAGGAAAGAAGGATTCAGTATAAGACAAAGTTGGGCCAAAAGGAATTTAGGAAAAGGATAGATAGTTCAAAGAATATCAAGACCATTGGGCAATGGAGTCATGAAAGGATTTACTTGCTAATAAACATGCAAGCTTTCAGTTGGGCTAGTCATCTAAAGCCTTGGATCCTAAAATGATAGTGTGGTATGGAACATTAAGGATTGAAAATGAAAGAAGGAAAACCATCCAATTCTGTCTATAGATCAGGTCAGAGGTCATTTAACTCCAGACCTACTTGGACATAATCAGAGATAACACGAGGGAACTTAGAAAGGTTTAATCGAAGTGAAAAAGATCCTAGTGACGTAGAGGCAGAATTCTAGACCTCCCAGTGTTCCCAATTCATTCAACTAAATCCTAACAAGAACATCTAAGAAACAGATTCATTGATTCATACATCATTTAGCAGGCAATATCATCCACTACACTCGTTAAATTAATTGAAACGACTCCTTAGATAACACATTAAGCAGAAAAAATCAAGGGCAAGGAGAGAAGAAACATAGGGTACCTAACAAGGGTAAATCCTATGCCAGATTTTTGATGCAAGCCAGAAGAAATGGAATGAAATGAAATAAAACATAGAGATAGAAAAACATCACCGCAACTTTAGATCAGGATCCAAAGAAATGTGCTTGTCATATTAAGTAACAACACCAATCAAGTACAACACTGTCGAACAGCTTGATATCCAGCCTGAAACACCTTCCTCAGCCTATCTTACCATTTTACACAGAGAACTTGTCTCAAGAGAAACAACATTCAATTCATTGATATCCAATCAACAACCTTTAAAATATTTTCTCATGAGTTTTATAGCAGAAAACGAGTGGAGGAGGTAGGTGAAGAAATAAATGAAGCATTTAAAACATCAGGAGAGAAATAGGGCTGAGGCCCATCCTGTTTTAAATTCTTTGCATTAATCTCTGGCACTCTTTTAGGTGAAAGAGTGGTCTTCTTCAGGCTTCCATTTACCCCGGATAAGACTTTGATTCATTTTGGCTACGGTACTCTGTAGTACTTTTTGGTGAATAAACAAAGGGTGAGAAAATGACAGTGAAGACCGCCATTCTGCATAACAAATGCTCTGGTAGTTTAGGACTGTTGTCAGGGCTGAATTTTCTTCTGGGACACGACATAGGATGAAAACTGTATGGGCACTCCGTCCTTACATGGAGAAAAACCTTCTGCTGGCGTAGAAAACCTGATATACATTATTTTATGCGCTGTGTACCCTCTGTGTGATTCATGATGTCTTCAAACTGGTGCTTTACCTTTTAAACCTCTGAACATAAGGCTTAAATATCATCATTTGCGTGCCTTAAGCTCTCTGCTGCTTCATTTCTGCCTCTGTCAGTGAAGACCGCACTTTAAATGGCCCTAGGAAGACTGTACAGATTTTAACCCTGTTCTTTAAATGGAAGTCGTCTCCATAACCTTCCCAGGCTTTGCTTCATTAATTTAATCTCTGCAACTGATATTTCTTGCATTCTCTATCACTGTAACAGAGACTGGGAAACACGGTAGTTTTCCGCCGCTCATAACCCTCCAAGACACGCAAACTTGTTAAGAAATCATGCATGGGGGAGGGGGGGGGGGTGGATGCAGCGAGGGCAATGAGAATGGAAATGCAGCCTGCGGGGAGGTGGAACAATGTGGGACAATGGCGAGAAACGAGATGCAGCAATGGAATATGGTCATGGCGAATGTGGATGGAGCGTAGCAAAGTTTAAATGAAAACCTTTGAATTTTGACCTTTTGAATGAAGTATATAGTGGACGGGTGAATATACGATGGAACACGTGGAAAGGGTGATGTGGCGGTACGGGGCCAATAGAGGGTATGCAATGAATTTGGGCCGTTCCGATCTCGGGCGGGGATCGACGGTGGAAAACATGTTGGAGGGCGATGGACGGTGGGACAAAGGTACGATGGCCATGGGTTAAATCGTGCGCAGCTTCATGGAGCGATCACCATTGGATGGGCTATCGCAAATCAGACAACTGATATGCATATTGCTCCATGTCTTGTGTTGAATGATAACACGTGATGAGCAGGCACTTTTCAAACAGTGCCACTGCCACGCGTCGATTGATGATTGGAATCACTGGCCAATCGAAAAAAACTGCCCAACCTCTAACAGCGGTGCAATGAATACCATCGGGTTTTGAACAGTGATAGCAGCGCGTTTGCGGGGACCACCGGGACGGGGGAATATGGATCGTTGATCGCGATTTAAATGAATGGTGGATCTTCAATTGGGCGGTAAACGGGGTGAACGACAGGCACTGTTGGTACTTGCGAATGCTATCCGATCTAAACAGATCAATGGTTATAAATGCACTTGATATACATTGGAGATCAGTGCCTTTAGGGCTAGCGCTTGGTTCCAGTGCTAGGTCCTGTGGAGGGAAAGATGTGGGGAAGGCTGGCCGAAAGGTGCTAGGCCTACTATAATGTGGAAAGTGGGTTTTTGGCCCATTTTAATGTGTTTCAAGGTTGGGAAAAGGCAACGATAAAGGGAAAAAAGGGGAATTCGGCCAAGCAAGGGGCAAAGGTAGAATTTAAAGGGGATTTTTGGGAGATTTAGGAGGATTAGGGGAGGGATTTTGGGGTGAAAAAGGGAAGCTTTAACAAAGGGGAAAAGGGTTGAAAAAGGGACATTTTGCAGGGGTACAAGGGAAAATAATAGGCCTTTTGGATCACAATTTTCTGAAATCAGTGAGGCCTTTTGAGATGGGAATCAGCAGAGGAAATTTTATATAAGGCAAAGCATGAAGAAGCTTCAAAGGTGATGTGTTTTCAGGGGAAAATGCATTCCTTGAAGGCTTCAAAAACAATCTAGCCCCCTGCTTGCTTGTCAAGAAATTTATGGGGGGCTAACAATGGCTCCACATGGAGATGGCTTCTTCTTGAAGGAGTCAAGAATCCAAAAAATGATCTTTGGTGAAGGCCAGATGCCTACTGCTTGGCACATCCCTTTCTTTCTCTAGAGCAGCTGCCACAATATGATAGATACATTAGCAGAAATTTTTTTCCCAACAATCTACCTACCCTTTCTATAATCCTAGCATTTTTTTTTTTAGGCTGCATTTGGACTAGCAGACCCTTTACATCATCAATTTTTATAAGCAGGAAAATAGACCTATTCTACTTCTACCCTTATTACTCTATGAGACTAGATTAAACTGTTGGTCTCATAGTTTCTCTACCTACAGTACTATCTTCTAGGATTAGACTATCTAGTAGATTTCTTCTCTACAATCTAAGACATAAATTGAAAAACAGTCAAGCCAGGATTAGACTGCCTGGCTTGCTGGACTTTGCAGAAATTAAAACAAATAACTACATGCTCACAGACTGAGCTTTATTGAAATTCCCTACCTACCCTACTCTATTTTGGAAACCTCTGATGCCTTTAGGTGATACAATAATGCCAGTGCATCCAGTCAAGCAGTAACAAAAAAGGACAGAAGCACTGACTTCCTGTCAGAGATAACCACAGGGTGCTCTACATGTGGTTCTTCAAAACTGAGGTCACCATCAGTAGTGACCACTCCTGATGAATCTGGCTCATGCTAAGGATCAATGCTAGAGAATTTGAACAAATTAGGGCCTCCATATATCCTGCCACAGGATCAATGAACACATGATGTAAAAGTTCTTCTTTTAGGCCTCCCATGATTGGTAGGTTGTCTTTATCCTGGGATGCTTTGATTTCTGCATCTTCCACTACATCTTCAGAGTGGCTCTTGGAAGCCTGATCACCTTCTTCATGCACATCGAAAGGCAGTGGAATCTCTTCTTTATTTGGGGGAGGAAGACTTTCCAAAAAGGCTCTGGGGTCTCTGAACTGGTATGATTTCTCTTGTGGGTTCAGAAATTCGATCTCAGCTTCATACCATTCCACCAACACTTCTAGAAAAACTTTCTTCAGCTCAGGTTGATTATTGAATCTTGACCTGGAACAGAAAACCTCTGGAAGGTCCCTACTTTTGATTTTAGCCAGTATATCTGATATTCCGTCACGAAACTCTTCAAGGGGACTTAACTCAGAGTCTTTCATTGGTGGGGATGATGTTGTAATGCGACTGGTCTCCCAATGGAGTCTTGTGAAAACAAAGACAATCAGTGGCCTACTGATCACCAGTGGAGTCTTTTAATCATTTAGGAACTGTGGAGTCGCCAGGTGGAGGATTTAGAATTTTACCGTCCACCTCAGTGATTTATCAAATCAAGGTTGATTGGTCTCTTGTCCCTAGCGGAGTCGCCATTATGTTGGGGTTCCCATGTTTTGGCTAGATTGGCAAGACCAAAAGATGAGACAACATCAGAACCACTTTTAGACCTCAGGATCTAGCCCTCCTAGGTCTAGAGAGGGATCTCTCTAAATGAGCAAAGGTTTTTGTCTTTGTAGCTCGAAATTAAGATGTTAGGCTAGTTATATGCGCAGGGTTTTTTTATTTGATTTTGAGTTTGGTTGCTGGGAATCAGGAAAGAAGCATTCAGCATAAGACAAAGCTGGGAAAAGAGGAATTTATGAAAAGGATAGATAGTTCAGAGAATATCAAGACCATTGGGCAATGGATTCAAGAAATAATTTACTTGCTAATAAACATGCAAGCTTTCAGTTGGGTTAGTCATCTAAAGACTTGGATCCTAAAATGATAGTGTGGTATGGAACATTAAGGATTGAAAATGAAAGAAGGAAAACCATCCAATTCTGTCTATAGATAAGGTCAGAGGTCATTTAACTCCAGACCTGCTTGGACATAATCAGAGGTAACACGAGGGAACTTAGAAAGGTTTAATCGAAGTGAAACAGATCCTAGTGAGGTAGAGGCAGAATTCTGGACCTCCCAGTGTTCCCAATTCATTCAACTAAATCCTAACAAGAACATCTAAGAAACAGATTCATTAATTCATACATCAGTTAGCAGGAAATATCATCCACTACATTGGTTAAATTAATTAAAACCACTCCTTATATAACACATTAAGCAGAAAACATCAAGGGCAAGGAGAGCAGAAACATAGAGTACCTAACAAGGGTAAATCCTATGCCAGATTTCTGATGCAAGCCAGAAGAAATGGAATGAAATGAAATAAAACAAAGAGACAGAAAAACATCACCGCAACTTTAGATCAGGATCCAAAGAAATGTGCTTGTCATATTAAGTAACAACACCAATCAAGTACAACACTGTCGAACAACTTGATATCCAGCCTGAAACACCTTCCTCGACCTACTTACCATTTTACACAGAGAACTTGTCTCAAGAGAAACAACATGCAATTCATTGATATCCGATCAACAACCTTTACAATATTTTCTCATGAGTTTTATAGCAGAAAACGAGTGGAGGAGGTAGGTGAAGAAATAAATGAAGCATTTAAAACATCAGGAGAGAAATAGGGCTGAGGCCCATCCTATTTTAAATTATGTGCATTAATCTCTGGCACTCTTTTAGTTGAAAGAGTGGTCTTCTTCAGGCTTCCATTTACCTCGGATAAGACTTTGATGCATTTTGGTTGTGGTACTCTGTAGTACTTTTTGGTGAATAAACAAAGGGTGAGAAAATGACGGTGAAGACTGCCATTCTGCATAACAAATGCTCTAGTAGTTTAGGACTGTTGTCAGGGCTGAATTTTCTTCTGGGACATGGCATAAGATGAAAAATGTATGGGCACTCCATCCTTACATGGAGAAAAACCTTCTGCTGATGTAGAAAACCTGATATACATTATTTTATGTGCTGTCTACCCCTGTGTGATTCATGATGTCTTCAAACTGGTGCTTTACCTTTTAAACCTTTGAACATAAGGCTTAAATATCATCATTTGCGTGCCTTAAGCTCTCTGCTGCTTCATTTATATCTCTGTCAGTGAAGACCACGCTTTAAATGGCCCTGGGAAGACTGTACAAATTTTAACCCTGTTCTTTAAATGGAAGTCATGTCCATAACCTTCCCAGGATTTTCTTCATTAATTCAATCTCTGCATCTGATCTTTCCTGCGTTCTCTGTCACTGTAACAGAGACTGGGAAACACGGCGGTTTTCCACCGCTCATAACCCTACAAGACATGCAAACTTGTCAAGAAATCATGCATTGGGGGGGGGGGGTGGATGCAGCGAGGGCAATGAGAATGGCAATGCATACTGTGGGGAGGTGGAATAGTGGAGGAAAATTGCGAGAAATGAGATGCAGTAGTGGAATATGGTCATGGCGAACGTGGACGGAGCGCAGCAAAGTTTAAATGAAAACCTTTGAATTTTGACCTTTTGAATGAAATATATAGTGGACGGGTGAATATACGATGGAACACGTGGAAAGGGTGACGTGGCGGTACGGGGCCAATAGAGGGTATGCAATGAATCTGGGCCGTCTGATCTCAGGCGGGATCGACGGTGGAAAACATGTTAGAGAGCGATGGACGGTGGGACAGGGGTATGATGGCCATGGGTTAAATCGTGCGCAGCTTCATGGAGCGATCACCGTTAGATGGGCGATCACAGATCGAACGAATGATATGCATATCGCTTCATGTCTTGTGCCAAATGATAACGCATGATGAGCGGGTGGTTTTCAAACAGTGCCGCTGCCACGCGTTGATTGATGACTAGAATCACTGGACGATCGGAAAAAACCGCCCGACCTCCTACATCGATGCGATGAATACCGTTGGGTTTTGAACAGTGACCGTAGCGCGTTTGCGGGGACCACCGGGACAGGGGAATATGGACTGTTGATCATGATTTAAATGAGCGGTGGATCTTTGATCGGGCGATGAATGGGGTGAACAACAGGCACTGTTGGGACTTGCGAATGTCGTCTGATCTAAACAGATCAACGGTTATAAATGCACTTGATATATATTGGAGATCAGCACCTTTAGGGCTAGTGCTTGGTTCCAGTGCTGGGTCCTGTGGAGGGAAAGATGCGCGGGGGGGGGGGGGGGGGGCTAGCCGAAAGGTGCTAGGCCTACTATAATGTGGAAAGTGGGTTTTTGGCCCATTTTAATGTGTTTCAAGGCCGGGAAAAGGCAACGATAAAGGGAAAAAAGGGGAATTCGGCCAAGCAAGGGGAAAAGGTAGAATTTAGAGGGGATTTTTGGGAGATTTAGGAGGATTAGGGGAGGGATTTTGGGGTGAAAAAGGGAAGATTTAACAGAGGGGAAAAGGGCTGAAAAAGGGACATTTTGCAGGGGTACAAGGGCAAAAAATAGGCCTTTTGGAGCACAATTTTCTGAAATCAGTGAGGCCTTTTGAGATGGCAATCAGCAGAGGAAATTTTATATAAGGCGAAGCATGAAGAAGCTTCAAGGATGATGTGTTTTTCAGGGGAAAATGCATTCCTTGAAGGCTTCAAAAACAATCTAGCCCCTTGCTTGCTCGTCAAGAAATTTATGGGGGGCTAACACACACAATAATTATTCAATCGAACAACCTTTGCCACAAAACTTATGTCCCCAAATCTACGTTGCTTTGAATCTCAGATGATTTTCTTGATTTGGAAGACAACCTGTGAAACATTTCCCAACTTTTGATGATTTTCTTTATTTGGAAGACAACACATGAAACATTTCCCATATTTTGGGAATAGCTTGCAGGCCAAAAATATAAACATTAAAGGAAGCATAAATAGAAAAGAAGGGGTATGCCATGGGAATCCTATCAATAGTTACCTGATAGAGAAATATACCTATCAATATTATGTCATGATTAAACTGGCAAGGAAAAACATGAATTTCAAAAGTCTGATAGAATCTTCTAAGGTTTCTTGAGACGATGGTCATATATCCTCTAAATTTTCCCTTACATGCATCATTAAATTATGAATATGGTGCTCAGCGTGACAGTTTGGTAATTAATAATTATTTTCTCCATGGTTTCCACAGCCTTGGGTATTTCTTGGGAGTACTTGTGTGTAGTGTTTTAAAACTTGGCCCAAGTTGACTCGGACTACCATATCAGCTTGGCCAATGGATTGGTTCAAAGGGCCAGTACCTACTTGGCCGAGTCGGACTATTTTGGTACCAAACCACAAGGCATGACTTGGATGGTTTGGTACTAAACTGGCCCAACTCGGTTGAGTCCGTACCTTATTGGCCAAGTGATTTTTTGATGGAATTTTGGCATGTTATGTTATGCATAAGTCATTATTTAACTTGTATTTTTGCTAATATTTTAGAGAATATTTTCTTGGACATAAATGTGGCCTTATTTCAGCCTCTTCGTAGCCCCTCCATTCAATTTTTCTTGTTCTTGCCAACATGCTGTAAATATGCCCAGAAAACCTGGGGTTTGAGAAGATCTATTTAGTGTGCCTATGGCATGTTTATTCTAAGAGATTTTGGCACTTTACTCCTCCACTCGGTTGCTGATATGGGCATGTCAATTACATGCCACAAATTATGTTTTTGGTTGGAGGTATTCTTTCCTATTATCTTGGGTTTCAGGTTGTGCTTCAACCTATTTGGCATATTTTTCTAGCATAAGTTTGGTTGTTGGTAAGCCTTCTAATTTAGGGTATGTATAGATTTGTGGGTTTATCTAGGATCAAAATTTCTATGTGTAGGCAACGATTCATCACATGTGTGGTTTGTTGAATGTTTCCACAAAAAAATAGTATTTCTTCTCACTGTAATTTTAGTGGAGTATCTCTAGGTTTATACTCTGTAGATACTTGAAGGCCCAAGGGTAAATTTTTGAGGGAGGGTATTACCTTTTTACATTCAAAAATTATATATTCCTAATCCCTTTTAAGGGCCCTTCCCACTCTAGAGGCCATGTACAGCCTCAAGTTTCAAAATATATTTTTTCATTAAAATGTAAATATTATTTCTATTTTTTTAGCAAACCAAGCAATTGAAATTAGATCAGTCTGAGCCATTCCAAGTCTTAGTTGACCCTTGACCGATTCCAAGGGTTCCTTCAGTAAGGGAGTAATTTTATTTTGTGCCATATTTGACCCAACTGTTGGATACTTCTTCACAAGAGGGATCTTTCCTAGTGGAATCCAAAGATTGTATCATTGTACTAGACTAGAGTGGGGTGTAATAGTTGCCTAGACTCCTATCCCCTTTTCCAATCCAAATTGCATAGTTGACAAAGAGAGGGTTGTGATCTTGATCTAACACTCTATAAGGTAAATGTAAGACCAAGGGGAGCCACAATATAGCAACCATCTATTTAGAAATCCTTTACCTTTTTTTAATAGCATAAATACAAAATATATGTGTTTTATATTTCCTTTTTGTGGTTTGTATCAAATTTTTTTCTTTAAAAGCTAGAAAACCCTTAGGGTTTTAATTTTCTATCTAATTTTTTTCTAAGGGAATTTATACCCTCTTATCTTCAACTAAATCACATTTCAAAAGGGTATTTTAAAGGTATTTTATAGATCTAAAATTTATTCCAATAGAATTTTACACAGATGCTGAAAAAAATCCCTCATTCAAAGGGAATAATCAAGTATTTATCATTAATAACCCTCTGTTTTAGTCTAAATCTGATTTCATATCCTATCATTAATTTTCTGGGGTAAAATTAGACATTTTTCAACTATTATCAAGTATATTTTATTTCTGAAATAAATTTTTGGGTTTTAACCCTAGGGGAAATCAATCGTTTTCCATTGCAAGTAGTTTCCACATCGTTAGAAACTTCATTTTTACTTGCAGATAAGCGTTGGGTTCCTTTTGTAGTTACAAACATATTTCCAAAGATTCACCACCCATGGATCTATTGATCTATTGTGTTTCCACACTTGTGGGTGGCCTACAAAGGGACTTTTGCTTGGTGGTTTTCTGCATTTTTACCACTTTTATAGGTCTAAAAATCAGGACATCAACATACTCATCTACTTTCAGCCACTTATCAAAGGGAAATTTATGGAATTATTGCTATCTATCACTCTCCTTTGGTGTTATAATAGCTAAATTTTTAGAGGCTCGAGTTATTTTTTTCTTTTTGGTCTACGTTTTTCTACAGCTCATTTTATTACTTTAGATTAGTAAAATTAATAATTAACTCATATATTCATCTTAGACATCAATACTTAGCACTAGTCTACTTATAGCTTGGGTGAAGTTTTTTCTGTGTAGATTAGGGAAGTATACCATAGAATTTAGTAAGAGTTGGCTTAAAGAGTGGGATTTGTGCCAAGGTGACATTTAGCACTTATCCCATATGGTACCGCCTTACTTCCTCAAGAATACCTTGTCAAGACTGCTAAATTGGTGGTAATGGTGAGTATTACACACTTTGTGTTTGAATTTTAGCAAAGCAAGTTTCGAGATGGGGGTGAATTTTGTTTCGGCATCAATTTAGGAAAACTAAATTACTTTAATAAGTTGTTATTCATGCCAAAAATTCTTGATTAACACAAGCCATGGAAATATGGAGAATATCAAGGAAGCATATCATTAGCTAGGGAAACTAAATGACTTTAATCAAATGTTTTAGTCAAAAAATTATTGATAAAGTAGAAAAATGGCACAAAGTTGTTAAGAGTGTTCCTCTCATATTGTGGAAACAAGTGGATTTCACATATAAAACACTATGATACTAATAGGATCTATTATCACCAGTCACCGTGTATGGCATGAGATTCCATTGGTGATTTTTGATACAATGGATTGGTTGCAGTATACTATATATGGATTTTTCGCTAGATTGTGGTCACACACACCTTCATTCCTTTTTTGCATATGATGCTCACGCTTGATGGTGTTGTACAACATCATGGTCAAGGGGAATCTAATATTCCCAATTAGCATACAGCCTTGAAATCCCAATTTGATGTTGCTAGTGGTTTTGGGGATAAGAGGGAGTTTTTCACCTTGTATTTTCCTTTGAAACCCCTTGAATTTAAAACAAAGTCATTCGTTAGAATTTTTTGAGGGCAATTTGCAAGTAAATTTTCAGGTTTTTAGGGAGAATTTCAAGTGATTTAACAGGCTAGTTGTAATATTTTGGGCTTAAGGTGATTTTCAAATGGAAAAAGATTCATTCAACTAACAGTTCTTATTTTCTTAGAGTTCTTTATCTTAGGATATTTTCTTCAAGTGCTTGGGAGTCTTGGGAGTGCCATGGAGCCGTCTAGAACCAACATTGAACCATTTGAAGGTATTTAGAATGGGTTTTGATGGGTATAATAGGAAAAATAGAGGCTACAACCCATGGATGTGGTGCGTAGCAGCTAACAGTGAGGTGATTAGGCCTGTATTAACATAGAGATTCACATTCAAAACCTCTTGAGTGGGTGTAGATGAGGCCAGGTGCAACTCCTGATTGGTTTTGATGGAATAGGGATGCCCCTCATAGCATGGCCACTTAGCTCAAAAAAAAATATAAGTTACTATAATCAGAATGTCCGAAAAAAATTGGGATTGCATTTTGATACATAAGATTTCACATTTCTTTTTCCCTCAAATTCCCATCTTTGAATTTCTAGGTCAGTTTGGTTAAGGCTTGAAATTTTCTTCAAAACAATTATCAAAAATATTAGACGCCGTTGGCAATTTGGGATAAATTTAGAGAGTTCTTGGGTAAGATGTGAATGATACAATGATAATTACTCTAGGGGTATAAACCAACTTGTATACTACATTGCTACACTTTCTGACAAAAATCTAATTGTTTGTCCCAATAAGACATCTGAAATCATGATATAGAGATGCAAAAAAAAAGGAAAGAGGCATGCAACAAATATTGGGTGAGGCCTCGGAAATTGAGGTGAGGGAATTTCCTTAAGGGTTTTAATGTTTTAGAGATAATGCAAACATCTCAAGTAATAGACAAACTAGTCTATGATTTTACCCGTCCACCAGTTGGTGCACAAAGCACCTTAGACTCATGTTGGAAGGAAAAATAGTAGCAAAAAGGCAGAGAGAATTGTAGGTAGATGGTTGTATTTGTCTGATTTTCCTTAATGCCTCTTAGGGGAAACATATTCTATCAGCATATGATGCAATTGATATTTGTGGTCTAACTTTTAAAGACTCTTAACTGTGAGCATTAAGAAGCTTAGCAATCCCTTTGGAAAGCTAAAAACATTGGTACCATCTATGTCACATGGTTCACCGAAATTCAAACTTGAGGTTTAAAATTCAACGAACCTAAAGAAAATTCTTAGGTTTGATTAGGTTCTTCAAACCTCATGATCGAACCTCAAGTTGAATTCAAGTTGAATTTGAACTTGAAGGAAAAATTGGGTTTTTTTTATTGGTTTTCTCATTTTTTATAAATAACAAAGTAAAGTTTTGCTAACCCTAGATCCCTTGACTTAGAATCCTTTTTGCACTTTTTTGTTCACTCTTAACTCAACCAACTTATCTCCATTTCACATGTCACTAACCCTCTTTCCATTGTTGCTAAACCTTGATCTTGATAACCTTATTCGACCATGTGATTGCTTTATGCCAATTCTAGTATTGATTCTCTTCTCTGTGGAATTCGACCCTCCATTACCATTTGTAGATGGACCATATACCTTCCAGGTTGATGGTTCACTACCCACAAAGACTTATTTTGTTTGTGATTTGCCACCCTTTTTGTGCCCAACCTCCAGGGGATTTGATATGGCTCCCAACTCAAGTTGTGGCCTATAGTATGTGCCACACCCAAAACTCAAGCTATAGCATGTAGCATGTACCATGGCCCATGGGGTTTGTATCTAGGACCAATCACCACTGTAGTTAGACTCTATAGATAATGAAAAATGTATATATATGAGCCTCATGGCAAACTTCATTTGAACCTCATCAAAAAATTTTGAATTCAAACTGAACCTAATTGTTGTTGAACCCAACCTCATATTTGAACTATTTGACTTAGGATACCACAAAGTGGTTGATAGCATTAAGGGGATCTTGGATAGAGACTGAAGGGATCAACACCTTGAATATGTTATTAGAGGTATCAAGCCAGAGCTCGATTTTGAGTAAGAATAAACAATTAAAGACGAGAGGGAAGCGTAATCGGCCATATTCTTAAATTTTAACAAAATAATTTCTATAGAATGTTGAAAGCTAGATCAAAAGAATAAATAGGTCTTATTGTAAGTCTAAAAATAGTCCAAAAAATAACCATTTTGTGTAAAATAAAATAAAGGTCATTACCATTTTATGGGTTGACAAATTCCCCCTTGAACTAATAGATGTGAAAATGTCTAAATGCAGCTCCCTTCCATGGTACTGCTGGCCCCACTTCCAGCCTCCATTACTCTGCTGCCTCCATGGGATATTCTTTAATTCCAAATGCTGGATAATATGGAGCTGAAAAATGAATATAGGGCCAGCATGCGGAAGCTGCATTAACCTGTAACAATTGCATTCGCATTGCTGGAAAGATTTAGCAGTAAGAATTGCATTTGGGAAATATTGATGGAAAAAAGGTGGTAAGAATTGATGTCAATTGATTAACTATGAATTAGTAAACTTAATTAAAAATTACTAATTGGAATATATGTTAATTGATTAATTAATTATTATTTTTTATGTTAGGGGCTTAGGGGTTAGGGATTAGGGGATTAGGGGTTAGAGGATTAGGGTTCAAGGGTTAGGCCATGCACCATGAGTTGATTTACATGTGACTCTATTGGCCTACCATGGTGGTGTAGATTGGTTGCGTCTCACCAAATTCCCCATCATATTAGACCAAGGTACAAAGAAAGGAGACATGCTTGTGAGAGGTGTTATCAAAACATGTACTAAACCCATTTCCCAACCCATATTAACAATCATTTACCAATGTTGGCTCTCATTATTTTAGATAGGTTCAAGTTTCCACAACCTTGTTCCAACATGTGTAATCTTGTCTAGTCCACTAATCATCTTATTTAGTGTAGGGTCCTTGCCATATATGAACCATGAGGACTTCACCCTATTGACCAATATCTTATAATATTCATTCATAAAGGACGTTTTTAAGTTATGACGAATAAAGTCGATATATTGTAGGTATTGGGGGGATATAATTGGGTGTATCGGTGGAGGGGGGTGGGGGGAGGGCTTAGAGGTATTAGGAAGTATACAATCAGGTATTTAATAAAAATAGGGAGCCTTAATAGGAAATATGTATTAGGATGGGGATTCAAGAAAATGATTTTGGGAGATCTTTATCAATATCTATGGAAAATGAGGGATTATTTAAAATCCCATGAATGCATGTGTTATGTCATGAGTTTAAAAGTGAAGGTCTTGTGAGATGACCAAATCAACCTACTCCTACAATTGATGTGGTTGACCATGAATGGTTATTTTCTCAAGAAGATGTTATTTATTTCTTTATATTGTTATGTTTATAAATAATATAACTTGAATTATTCATTAAATTTATTTTTTGTTACCACCAATCCACATATTTGATCCTAAGACTTGTTAATAAAAGCTTCTCTTATGACATTATTTTGTATTTTTTTGTTTTTTTGTTAGCTATTCGAGAATTGTGGGACTTGCAACATTATTTTATATATATTTTTGGTTTACTTGCTATCAGTGACTTACGATACTATCTTGTTGTCTAATAAACTACAACCCAGGGGATAAGCTATCAAAGTTATTTGGCATTTGCAAGACTAGCTTGTAGCTGTCTAATAAAACATGACTCATGGGAATATAAGATATCAAAAGCATTTGAGATTCATAGCTATCCCAGGCCACACCAACCCTCAACATGGATAGATTTTTGGTGCCATAGATTTCACAAGTATGCTGATCATTTGGTCAGAGACTTCCCTCTAGGAATTAGCAAGAGGCATCATCAAAGGGTAGCCTACAGGAATGAATATCGGGCTTAGGTAGCTGATCAGTCAGAAGGTGGTGAGCAGGAACATATGAAAGAGGTGGTGCATCAGCAGGAAGAGGGGCTTATCCTGATGGAAGGGATGGAAGAACAGATTGAACAACTGTATATCCCTCTTGTCAGTGAGATATTGAACCAATCACAGGACACTTAGGCTCCAGTGGAACCTGCACTGGAATTGGTGGGTACTGTCACTCGATCCCTTTCTTCTATTCATGATAATATTAATCTGTTATTAAACGTTATTCAAACACCCGGTCCTTCCAAGCCCCTAGAAAATGAGCCATTATGCATAAAAAATATTTCTGTAATGATTAAAATATATATTTATAACATACCAGATCATACTCGAATAGAACATTTGTATCAATATTATTCTTCTGTATCTTCTTGATATTCATCCAACTGATTGACATCTGTACCAACATCTGATTCAAAAACAGTGTTGAAATTATCGACCATGTCATCATCATCATCAATTATGTCATTTTCAATAATATCCTCATGGACATCATCATCAATAATATCCCCCTCACATCACTCTCATTTTCCCAATACCCAATATATGAAATAGAATACGAACAAACCAAAAATTAATTAAGGTCGTAAACAAAATTTTCATGTGTTTGTATGAATACATAATTTTAGTTTAGCCTGTCAACTGGTATGGCCATTATTTATTGGTTTGAAATAATAAACAACATGCAATAAACCCACATAATTAGTAAATTATTTAAAGACAATAATTCCTACATATTAAAATATAAAGTTATAACATACTAGCTCATACTCGAACATAACATCTATATCAATATTCTTCTTCTGTATCTTCTTCATCTTCATCCAACTCATCGACATATATACCAACATCTGATTCAGAAATGGTGTTGAAATGATCGACCATGTCATCATCATCATCATCAATTTCAATAATATCCTCATCGACATCGTCATCAATAATTGTTTCCTCGTCTCCTACACCTGGTTCATATTCTATATCTTCTTCATCTGTCAATGCATCTTCCTACTCATCTGCCACTACATCATCTTCTTTTGATCAATATCATCTTCTTCCTCTACATTATACTCTACTGTACTTCCTCATCTTCTTCCATCCGGTACGGGGCCAATAGAGGGTATGTAATTAATCTGGGCCGTTTCGATCTCGGACGAGGATCGACGGTGGAAAACATGTTGGAGGGCGATGGACGGTGGGACAAAGGTACGATCGCCATGGGTTAAATCGTGCGTAGCTTCATGGAGCGATCACCATTAGATGGGCTATTGCAGATCAGACAACTGATATGCATATTGCTCCGTGTATTGTGTCGAATGATAACGCATGATGAGTAGGTGCTTTTCAAACAGTGCCACTGCCACGCGTCGATTGATGATTGGAATCGCTGGCCAATCGGAAAAAACCGCCCGACCTCCAACAGCGGTGCAATGAATACCGTCGGGTTTTGAACAGTGACCGCAGCGCGTTTGCGGGGACCACCGGGACGGGGGAATATGGATCATTGATCGTGATTTAAATGAATGGTGGATCTTCAATCGAGTGGTAAACGGGGTGACCGAAAGGCACTGTTGGGACTTGCGAACGCTGTCCGATCTAAACAGATCAATGGTTATAAATGCACTTAATATACATTGGAGATCAGTGCCTTTAGGGCTAGCGCTTGGTTCCAGTGCTGGGTCCTGTGGAGGGAAAGATGCGGGGAGGGCTGGCCGAAAGGTGCTATGCCTACTATAATGTGGAAAGAGGGTTTTTGGCCCATTTTAATGTGTTTCAAGGTCGGGAAAAGGCAACGATAAAGGGAAAAAAGGGGAATTCGGCCAAGCAAGGGGCAAAGGTAGAATTTAAAGGGGATTTTTGGGAGATTTAGGAGGATTAGGGGAGGGATTTTGGGGTGAAAAAGAGAAGCTTTAAAAAAGGGGAAAAGGGTTGAAAAAGGGACATTTTGCAGGGGTACAAGGGCAAATAATAGGCCTTTTGGATCACAATTTTCTGAAATCAGTGAGGCCTTTTGAGATGGGAATCAGCAGAGGAAATTTTATATAAGGCAAAGCATGAAGAAGCTTCAAGGGTGATGTGTTTTCAGGGGAAAATTCATTCCTTGAAGGCTTCAAAAACAATCTAGCCCCCTGCTTGCTTGTCAAGAAATTTATGGGGGGCTAACAGTGGCTCCACATGGGGATGGTTTCTTCTTGAAGGAGTCAAGAATCCAAAAAATGATCTTTGGTGAAGGACAAATGCCTACTGCTTGGCACATCCCTTTCTTTCTCTAGAGCAGCTGCCACAATATGATAGATACATTAGCAGAAAATTTTTTCCCAACAATCTACCTACCCTTTCTATAATCCTAGCATTTTTTTTTTTTAGGCCGCATTTGGACTAGCAGACCCTTTACATCATCAATTTTTATAAGCAGGAAAATAGACCTATTCTACTTCTACCCTTATTACTCTATGAGACTAGATTAAACTGTTGGTCTCATAGTTTCTCTACCTACAGTACTATCTTCTAGGATTAGACTATCTAGCAGATTTCTTCTCTACATTCTAAGAAATAAATTGAAAAACAGTCAAGCCAGGATTAGACTGCCTGGCTTGCTGGACTTTGCAGAAATTAAAACAACTAACTACATGCTCATAGACTGAGCTTTATTGAAATTCCCTACCTACCCTACTCTATTTTGGAAACCTCTGATGCCTTTAGGTGATACAATAATGCCAATGCATCCAGTCAAGCAGTAACAAAAAAGGACAAAAGCACTGACTGCCTGTCAGAGATAACCACAGGGTGCTCTACATGTGGTTCTTCAAAACTGAGGTCACCATCAGTAGTGACCACTCCTGATGAATCTGGCTCGTGCTAAGGATCAATGCTAGCGCATTTGAGCAAATTAGGGCCTCCATATATTCTGCCACAGGATCAATGAACACATGATGTACAAGTTCTTCTTTTAGGCCTCCCATGATTGGTAGGCTGTCTTTATCTTGGGCTGCTTTGATTTCTGCATCTTCCACTACATCTTCAGAGTGGCTCTTGGAAGCCTGATCACCTTCTTGATGCACATCGAAAGGCAGTGGAATGTCTTATTTATTTGGGGGAGGGAGACTTTCCAAAAAGGCTCTGGGGTCTCTGAACTGGTATGATTTCTCTTGTGGGTTCAGAAATTCGATCTCAGCTTCATACCTTTCCACCAGCACTTCTAGAAAAACTTTCTTCAGCTCAGGTTGATTATTGAATCTTGAGCTGGAATGAAAAACCTCTGGAAGGTCCCTACTTTTGAGTTTAGCCAGTATATCTGATATTTCGTAACGAAACTCTTCAAGGTGACTTAACTCAGAGTCTTTCATTGGTGGGGATGATGTTGCAATGCGACTGGTCTCCCAGTGGAGTCTTGTGAAAACAAAGATAATCAGTGGCCTACTGATCACCAGTGGAGTCTTTTAATCATTTAGGAACTGTGGAGTCACGAGGTGGAGGATTTAGAATTTTATTGTCCACCACAATGATTTACCAAATTGAGGTTGATTGGTCTCTTGTCCCTAGCGGAGTTGCCATTATGTTGGGGTTCCCATGTTTTGGCTAGATTGGCAAGACCAAAAGATGAGACAACATCAGAACCACTTTTAGACCTCAGGATCTAGCCCTCCTGGGTCCAGAGAGGGATCTCTCTAAATGAGCAAAGGCTTTTGTCTTTGTAGCTCGAAATTAAGATGTTAGGCTAGTTATATGCGCAGGGTTTGTTTATTTGATTTAGAGTTTGGTTGCTGGGAATCAGGAAAGAAGCATTCAGCATAAGACAAAGCTGGGCAAAGAGGAATTTATGCAAAGGATAGATAGTTCAGAGAATATCAAGACCATTGGGCAATGGAGTCAAGAAAGGATTTACTTGCTAATCAACATGCAAGCTTTCAGTTGGGCTAGTCATCTAAAGACTTGGATCCTAAAATGATAGTGTGGTATGGAACATTAAGGATTGAAAATGAAAGAAGGAAAACCATCCAATTCTGTCTATAGATCAGGTCAGAGGTCATTTAACTCCAGACTTGCTTGGACATAATCAGAGGTAACACGAGGGAACTTAGAAAGGTTTAATCGAAGTGAAAAAGATCCTAGTGAGGTAGAGGCAGAATTCTGGACCTCCCAGTGTTCCCAATTCATTCAACTAAATCCTAACAAGAACATCTAAGAAACAGATTCATTAATTCATACATCAGTTAGCAGGAAATATCATCCACTACATTGGTTAAATTAATTAAAACCACTCCTTATATAACACATTAAGCAGAAAACATCAAGGGCAAGGAGAGCAGAAACATAGAGTACCTAACAAGGGTAAATCCTATGCCAGATTTCTGATGCAAGCCAGAAGAAATGGAATGAAATGAAATAAAACAAAGAGACAGAAAAACATCACCGCAACTTTAGATCAGGATCCAAAGAAATGTGCTTGTCATATTAAGTAACAACACCAATCAAGTACAACACTGTCGAACAACTTGATATCCAGCCTGAAACACCTTCCTCGACCTACTTACCATTTTACACAGAGAACTTGTCTCAAGAGAAACAACATGCAATTCACTGATATTCGATCAACAACCTTTACAATATTTTCTCATGAGTTTTATAGCAGAAAATGAGTGGAGGAGGTAGGTGAAGAAATAAATGAAGCATTTAAAACATCAGGGGAGAAATAGGGATGAGGCCCATCCTATTTTAAATTTTGTGCATTAATCTCTGGCACTCTTTTAGGTGAAAGAGTGGTCTTCTTCAGGCTTCCATTTACCTCCGATAAGACTTTGATGCATTTTGGCTGTGGTACTCTGTAGTACTTTTTGGTGAATAAACAAAGGGTGAGAAAATGACGGCGAAGACCGCCATTCTGCATAACAAATGCTCTGGTAGTTTAGGACTGTTGTCAGGGCTGAATTTTCTTCTGGGACACGGCATAGGATGAAAACTGTATGGGCAATCCATCCTTACATGGAGAAAAACCTTCTGCTGATGTAGAAAACCTGATATACATTATTTTATGTGCTGTGTACCCTCTGTGTGATTCATGATGTCTTCAAACTGGTGCTTTACCTTTTAAACCTTTGAACATAAGGCTTAAATATCATCATTTGCGTGCCTTAAGCTCTCTGCTGCTTCATTTCTATCTCTGTCAGTGAAGACCGCACTTTAAATGGCCCTGGGAAGACTGTACAAATTTTAACCCTGTTCTTTAAATGGAAGTCATGTCCATAACCTTCCCAGGCTTTGCTTCATTAATTCAATCTCTGCATCTGATCTTTCTTGCGTTCTCTATCACTGTAACAGAGACTGGGAAACACGGCTGTTTTCCACTTCTCATAACCCTACAAGACACGCAAAATTGTCAAGAAATCATGCATTGGGGAGGGGGTTGGTGGATGCGGCGAGGGAAATGAGAATGGAAATGCAGACTGTGGGGATGTGGAATAGTGGAGAACAATTGCGAGAAACGAGATGCAGTAGTGGAATATGGTCATGGTGAACGTGGACGGAGCGCAGCAAAGTTTAAATGAAAACCTTTGAATTTTAACCTTTTGAATGAAATATATAGTGGACGGGTGAATATACGATGGAACACGTGGAAAGGGTGACGTGGCAGTACGGGGCCAATAGAGGGTATGCAATGAATCTGGGCCGTCTTATCTCAGGCGGGGATCGACAATGGAAAACATGTCAGAGAGCGATGGATGGTGGGACAGGGGTACGATGGCCATGGGTTAAATCATGCGCAGCTTCATGGAGCGATCACCGTTAGATGGGCGATCACAGATCGAACAGCTGATATGCATATCGTTCCATGTCTTGTGCTGAATGATAACGCGTGATGAGCGGGCGGTTTTCAAACAGTGCCGCTGCCACGCGTTGATTGATGACTGGAATAACTGGCCGATCGGAAAAAACCACCCGACCTCCAACATCGATGCGATGAATACCGTCGGGTTTTGAATAGTGACCGCAGCGCGTTTGCGGGGACCGCCGGGACAGGGGAATATGGACTGTTGATCACGATTTAAATGAACGGTGGATCTTCGATCGGGCGATGAATGGGGCGAACGACAGGTACTGTTGGGACTTGCGAATGTCGTCTGATCTAAACAGATCAACGGTTATAAATGCGCTTGATATACATTGGAGATCAGCGGCTTTAGGTCTAGCGCTTGGTTCCAGTGTTGGGTCCTGTGGAGGGAAAGATGCGGGTGGGGGGGCTGGCCGAAAGGTGCTAGGCCTACTATAATGTAGAAAGTGGGTTTTTGGCCCATTTTAATGTGTTTCAAGGCCGGGAAAAGGCAACGATAAAGGGAAAAAATGGGAATTCGGCCAAGCAAGGGGCAAAGGTAGAATTTAGAGGGGATTTTTGGGAGATTTAGGAGGATTAGGGGAGGGTTTTTGGGGTGAAAAAGGGAAGCTTTAACAAAGGGGAAAAGGGCTGAAAAAGGGACATTTTGCAGCGGTACAAGGGCAACAAATAGGCCTTTTGGAGCACAATTTTCTGAAATCAGTGAAGCCTTTTGAGATGGGAATTAGCAGAGGAAATTTTATATAAGGCGAAGCATGAAGAAGCTTCAAGGATGATGTGTTTTTCAGGGGAAAATGCATTCCTTGAAGGCTTCAAAAACAATCTAGCCCCCTGCTTGCTCGTCAAGAAATTTATGGGGGGCTAACACACACAATAATTATTCAATCGAACAACCTTTGCCACAAAAGTTATGTCCCCAAATCTACGTTGCTTTGAATCTCAAATGATTTTCTTGATTTGGAAGACAACCTGTGAAACATTTCCCAAATTTTGATGATTTTCTTTATTTGGAAGACAACACATGAAACATTTCCCATATTTTGGGAATAGCTTGCAGGCCAAAAATATAAACATTAAAGGAAGCATAAATAGAAAAGAAGGGGTATGCCATGGGAATCCTATCAATAGTTACCTGATAGAGAAATATACCTATCAATATTATGTCATGATTAAACTGGCAAGGAAAAACATGAATTTCAAAAGTCTAATAGAATCTTCTAAGGTTTCTTGAGACGATGGTCATATCTCCTCTAAATTTTCCCTTACATGCATCATTAAATTATGAATATGGTGCTCAGCGTGACAGTTTGGTAATTAATCATTATTTGCTCCATGGTTTCCATAGCCTTGGGTATTGCTTGGGAGTACTTGTGTGTAGTGTTTTAAAACTTGGCCCAAGTTGACTCGGACTACCATATCAGCTTGGCCAATGGATTGGTTCAAAGGGCCAGTACCTACTTGGCCGAGTCGGACTATTTTGGTACCAAACCACAAGGCATGACTTGGATGGTTTGGTACTAAACTGGCCCAACTCGGTTGAGTCCGTACCTTATTGGCCAAGTAATTTTTTGATGGAATTTTGGCATGTTATGTTATGCATAAGTCATTATTTAACTTGTATTTTTGCTAATATTTTAGAGAATATTTTCTTGGACAGAAATGTGGCCTTATTTCAGCCTCTTTGTAGCCCCTCCATTGAATTTTTCTTGTTCTTGCCAACATGCTGTAAATATGCCCAGAAAACCTGGGTTTGAGAAGATCTATTTAGTGTGCCTATGGCATGTTTATTATAAGAGATTTTGGCACTTTACTCCTCCACTCGGTTGCTGGTATGGGCATGTCAATTACATGCCACAAATTATGTTTTTGGTTGGAGGTATTCTTTCCTATTATCTTGGGTTTCAGGTTCTGCTTCAACCTATTTGGCATATTTTTCTAGCATAAGTTTGGCTGTTGGTAAGCCTTCTAATTTAGGGTATGTATAGATTTGTGGGTTTATCTAGGATCAAAATTTCTATGTGCAGGCAACGATTCATCACATGTGTGGTTTGTTGAATGTTTCCACAAAAAATTAGTATTTCTTCTCACTGTAATTTTAGTGGAGTATCTCTAGGTTTATACTCTGTAGATACTTGAAGGCCCAAGGGTAAATTTTTGAGGGAGGGTATTACCTTTTTTCATTCAAAAATTATATTTTCCTAATCCCTTTTAAGGGCCCTTCCCACTCTAGAGGCCATGTACAGCCTCAAATTTCAAAATATATTTTTTCATTAAAATGTAAATATTATTTGTATTTTTTTAGCAAACCAAGCAATTGAAATTAGATCAGTCTGAGCCATTCCAAGTCTTAGTTGACCCTTGACCGATTCCAAGGGTTCCTTCAGTAAGGGAGTAATTTTATTTTGTGCCATAGTTGACCCAACAGTTGGATACTTCTTCACAAGAGGGATCTTTCCTAGTGGAATCCAAATATTGTATCATTGTTCTAGACTAGAGTGGGGTGTAATAGTTGCCTAGACTCCTATCCCCTTTTCCGGTCCAAATTGCATAGTTGACAAAGAGAGGGTTGTGATCTTGATATAACACTCTAGAAGGTAAATGTAAGACCAAGGGGAGCCACAATATAGCAACCATCTATTTAGAAATCCTTTACCTTTTTTTAATAGCATAAATACAAAATATATGTGTTTTATATTTCCTTTTTGTGGCTTGTATCAAATTTTTTTCTTTAAAAGCTAGAAAACCCTTAGGGTTTTAATTTTCTATCTAATTTTTTTCTAAGGGAATTTATACCCTCTTATCTTCAACTAAATCACATTTCAAAAGGGTATTTTAAAGGTATTTTATAGATCTAAAATTTATTCCAATAGAATTTTACACAGATGCTGAAAAAAATCCCTCATTCAAAGGGCATAATCAAGTATTTATCATTAATAACCCTCTGTTTTAGTCTAAATCTGATTTCATATCCTATCATCAATTTTCTGGGGTAAAATTAGACATTTTTCAACTATTATAAAGTATATTTTATTTTTGAAATAAATTTTTGGGTTTTAACCCTAGGGGAAATCAATCGTTTTCCATTGCAAGTAGTTTCCACATCGTTAGAAACTTCACTTTTACTTGCAGATAAGCGTTGGGTTCTTTTTGTAGTTACAAACATATTTCCCAAGATTCACCACCCATGGATCTATTGATCTATTGTGTTTCCACACTTGTGGGTGGCCTACAAAGGGACTTTTGCTTGGTGGTTTTCTGCATTTTTACCACTTTAATAGGTCTAAAAATTAGGACATCAACATACTCATCTACTTTCAGCCACTTATCAAAGGGAAATTTATGGAATTATTGCTATCTATCACTCTCCTTTGGTGTTATAATAGCTAAATTTTTAGCGGCTCAAGTTATTTTTTGCTTTTTGGTCTACGTTTTTCTACAACTCATTTTATTACTTTAGATTAGTAAGATTAATAATTAACTCCTATATTCATCTTAGACATCAATACTTAGCACTAGTCTACTTATAGCTTGGGTGAAGTTTTTTCTGTGTAGATTAGGGAAGCATACCATAGAATTTAGTAAGAGTTGGCTTAAAGAGTGGGATTTGTGCCAAGGTGACATTTAGCACTTATCCCATATGGTACCGCCTTACTTCCTGAAGAATACCTTGTCAAGACTGCTAAATTGGTGGTAATGGTGAGTATTACACACTTTGTGTTTGAGTTTTAGCAAAGAAAGTTTCAAGATGGGGGTGAATTTTGTTTTGGCATCAATTTAGGAAAACTAAATTACTTTAATAAGTTGTTATTCATGCCAAAAAATCTTGATTAACACAAGCCATGGAAATATGGAGAATATCAAGGAAGCATATCATTAGCTAGGGAAACTAAATGACTTTAATCAAATGTTTTTATTCAAAAAATGATTGATAAAGTAGAAAAATGGCACAAAGTTGTTAAGAGTGTTCCTCTCATATTGTGGAAACAAGTGGATTTCACATATAAAACACTATGATACTAATAGGATCTATTATCACCAGTCACCATGTATGGCATGAGATTCCATTGGTGATTTTTGATACAATGGATTGGTTGCAGTATACTATATATGGATTTTTCACTAGATTGTGGTCACACACACCTTCATTCCTTTTTTGGATATGATGCTCAAGCTTGATGGTGTTGTACAACATCATGGTCAAGGGGAATGTAATATTCCCAATTAGCATACATCCTCGAAATCCCAATTTGATGTTGCTAGCGGTTTTGGGGATAAGAGGGAGTTTTTCACCTTGTATTTTCCTTTGAAACCCCTTGACTTTAAAACAAAGTCATTCGTTAGAATTTTTTGAGGGCAATTTGCAAGTAGATTTTCAGGTTTTTAGGGAGAATTTCAATTGATTTAACAGGCTAATTGTAATATTTTGGGCTTAAGGTGATTTTCAAATGGAAAAAGATTCATTCAACTAACAATTCTTATTTTCTTAGAGTCCTTTATCTTAGGATATTTTCTTCAAGTGCTTGGGAGTCTTGGGAGTGCCATGGAGCCCTCTAAAACCAACATTGAACCATTTGAAGGTATTTAGAATTTGTTTTGATGGGTATAATAGGAAAAATAGAGGCTACAACCCATGGATGTGGTGCGTCGCAGCTAACAGTGAGGTGATTGGGCCTGTATTAACATAGAGATTCACATTCAAAACCTCTTGAGTGGGTGTAGATGAGGCCAGGTGCAACTTCTGATTGGTTTTGATGGAATAGGGATGCCCCTCATAGCATGGCCACTTAGCTCAAAAAAAAATATAAGTTACTATAATCAGAATGTCCGAAAAAAATTGGGATTGCATTTTGATACATAAGATTTCACATTTCTTTTTCCCTCAAATTCCCATCTTTGAATTTCTAGGTCAGTTTAGTTAAGGCTTGAAATTTGCTTCAAAACAATTATCAAAAATATTAGATGCCGTTGGCAATTTGGGATAAATTTAGAGGGTTCTTGGGTAAGATGTGAATGATACAATGATAATTACTCTAGGGGTATAAACCAACTTGTATACTACATTGCTACACTTTCTGACAAAAATCTAGTTGTTTGTCCCAATAAGACATTTGAAATCATGATATAGGGATGCAAAAATAAGGAAAGAGGCATGCAAAAAATATTGGGAGAGGCCTCGGAAATTGAGGTGAGGGAAGTTCCTTAAGGGTTTTAATGTTTTAGAGATAATGCAAACATCTCAAGTAATAGACAAACTAGTCTATGATTTTACCCGTCCACCAGTTGGTGCACAAAGCACCTTAGATTCATGTTGGAAGGAAAAAGAGTAGCAAAAAGGCAGAGAGAATTGTAGGTAGATGGTTGTATTTTTCTGATTTTCCTTAATGCCTCTTAGGGGAAACATATTCTATAAGCATATGATGCAATTGATATTTGTGGTCTAACTTTTAAAGACTCTTAACTGTGAGCATTGAGAAGCTTAGCAATCCCTTTGGAAAGCTAAAAACATTGGTACCATCTATGTCACATGGGTCACCGAAATTCAAACTTGAGGTTTAAAATTAAACGAACCTAAAGAAAATTCTTAGGTTGGATTAGGTTCTTCAAGCCTCATGATCGAACCTCAAGTTGAATTCAAGTTGAATTTGAACTTGAAGGAAAAATTGGGTTTTTTTTATTGGTTTTCTCATTTTTTATAAATAAAAAAGTAAAGTTTTGCTAACCCTAGATCCCTTGACTTAGAATCCTTTTTGCACTTTTTTGCTCACTCTTCACTCAACCAACTTATCTCCGTTGCCCATGTCACTGACCCTCTTTCCATTGTTGCTAAACCTTGATCTTGATAACCTTATTCGACCATGTGATTGCTTTATGCCAATTCTAGTATTGGTTCTCTTCTCTGTGGAATTCGACCCTCCATTACCATTTGTAGATGGACCATATACCTTCTAGGTTGATGGTTCACTACCCACAAAGACTTATTTTGTTTGTGATTTTCCACCCTTTTTGTGCCCAACCTCCAGGGGATTTGATATGGCTCCCAACTCAAGTTGTGGCCTATAATATGTGCCACACCCACAACTCAAGCTATAGCATGTAGCATGTACCATGGTCCATGGGGTTTGTATCTAGGACCAAACACCATTGTAGTCAGACTCTATAGATAATGAAAAATGTATATAGATGAGCCTCATGGCAAACTTCATCTGAACCTCATCAAAAAATTTTGAATTCAAACTGAACCTAATTGTTGTTGAACCCAACCTCATATTTGAACTATTTGACTTAGGATACCACAAAGAGGTTGATAGCATTAAGGGGATCTTGGATAGAGACTGAAGGGATCAACACCTTGAATATGTTATTAGAGGTATCAAAACAGAGCTCGATTTTGAGTAAGAATAAACAATTAAAGACGAGAGGGAAGCGTAATCGGCCATATTCTTAAATTTTAACAAAATAATTTCTATAGAATGTTGAAAGCTAGATCAAAAGAATAAATAGGTCTTATTGTAAGTCTAAAAATACTCCAAAAAATAACCAGTCTGTGTAAAATAAAATAAAGGTCATTACCATTTTGTGGGTTGACAAATTCCCCCTTGAACCAATAGATGTGAAAATGTCTAAATGCAGCTCCCTTCCACGGTACTGTTGGCCCCACTTCCATCCTCCATTACTCTGCTACCTCCATGGGATATTCTTTCATTCCAAATGCTGGATAATATGGAGCTGAAAAATGAATATAGGGCTAGCATGCGGAAGCTGCATTAACCTGTAACAATTGCATTCACATTGCTGGAAAGATTTAGCAGTAAGAATTGCATTTCGAAAATATTGCTGGAAAAAAAGGTGGTAAGAATTGATGTCAATTGATTAACTATGAATTAGTAAACTTAATTAAAAATTACTAATTGGACTATATGTTAATTGATTAATTAATTTTTTTTTTATGTTAGGGGCTTAGGGGTTAGGGATTAGGGGATTAGGGGTTAGAGGATTAGGGTTCAGGGGTTAGGCCATGCACCATGAGTTGATTTACATGTGACTCTTTTGGCCTACCATGGTGGTGTAGATTGGTTGCGTCTCACCAAATTCCCCATCATATTAGACCAAGGTACAAATAAAGGAGACATGCTTGTGAGAGGTGTGATCAAAACATGTACTAAACCCATTTCCCAACCCATATTAACAATCATTTACCAATTTTGGCTCTCACTATTTTAGATAGGTTCAAGTTTCCACAACCTTGTTCCAACATGTGTAATCTTGCCTAGTCCACTTATCATCTTATTTAGAGTAGGGTCCTTGCCATATATGAACCATGAGGACTTCACCATGTTGACCAATATCTTATAATATTCATTCATAAAGGAGGTTTTTAAGTTATGACGAATAAAGTCAATATATTGTAGGTATTGGGGGGATATAATTGGGTGTATCGGTGGAGGGGGGTTGGGGGGAGGGCTTAGAGGTATTAGGAAGTATACAATCAGGTATTTAATAAAAATAGGGAGCCTTAATAGGAAATATGTATTAGGATGGGGATTCAAGAAAATGATTTTGGGAGATCTTTATCAATATCTATGGAAAATGAGGGATTATTTAAAATCCCATGAATGCATGTGTTATGTCATGAGTTTAAAAGTGAAGGTCTTGTGAGATGACCAAATCAACCTACTCCTACAATTGATGTGGTTGACCATGAATGGTTATTTTCTCAAGAAGATGTTATTTATTTCTTTATATTGTTATGTTTATAAATAATATAACTTGAATTATTCATTAAATTTATTTTTTGTTACCACCAATCCACATATTTGATCCTAAGACTTGTTAATAAAAGCTTCTCTTACGACATTATTTTGTATTTTTTTTTTGTTTGTTAGCTATTCGAGAATTGTGGGACTTGCAACATTATTTTATATATATTTTTGGTTTACTTGCTATCAGTGACTTATGATACTATCTTGTTGTCTAATAAACTACAACCCAGGGGATAAGCTATCAAAGTTATTTGGCATTTGCAAGACTAGCTTGTAGCTATCTAATAAAACATGACTCATGGGAATATAAGATATCAAAAGAATTTGAGATTCATAGCTATCCCAGGCCACACCAACCCTCAACATGGATAGATTTTTGGTGCCATAGATTTCACAAGTATGGTGATCATTCGGTCAGAGACTTCCCTCTAGGAATTAGCAAGAGGCATCATCAAAGGGTAGTCTACAGGAATGAATATCGGGCTTAGGTAGCTGATCAGTCAGAAGGTGGTGAGCAGGAACATATGAAAGAGGTGGTGCATCAGCAGGAAGAGGGGCTTATCCTGATGGAAGGGATGGAAGAACAGATTGAACAACTGTATATCCCTCTTGTTAGTGAGATATTGAACCAATCACAGGACACTTAGGCTCCAGTGGAACCTGCACTGGACTTGGTGGGTACTGTCACTCAATCCCTTTCTTCTATTCATGATAATCTTAATCTGTTATTAAACGTTATTCAAACACCCGGTCCTTCCAAGCCCCTAGAAAATGAGCCATTATGCATAAAAAATATTTCTGTAATGATTAAAATATATATTTATAACATACCAGATCATACTCGAACAGAACATTTGTATCAATATTATTCTTTTGTATCTTCTTGATATGCATCCAACTGATTGACATCTGTACCAACATCTGATTCAGAAACGGTGTTGAAATTATCGACCATGTCATCATCATCATCAATTATGTCATTTTCAATAATATCCTCATGGAAATCATCATCAATAATATCCCCCTCACATCACTCTCATTTTCCCAATACCCAATCTATGAAATAGAATACGAACAAACCAAAAATTAATTAAGGTCGTAAACAAAATTTTCATGTGTTTGTATGAATACATAATTTTAGTTTAGCCTGTACACTGGTATGGCCATTATTTATTGGTTTGAAATAATAAACAACATGCAATAAACCCACATAATTAGTAAATTATTTAAAGACAATAATTCCTACATATTAAAATATAAAGTTATAACATACTAGCTCATACTCGAACATAACATCTATATCAATATTCTTCTTCTGTATCTTCTTCATCTTCATCTAACTCATCGACATATATACCAACATCTGATTCAGAAATGGTGTTGAAATGATCGACCATGTCATCATCATCATCGTCAATTTCAATAATATCCTCATCGACATCGTCATCAATAATTGTTTCCTCGTCTCCTACACCTGGTTCATATTCTATATCTTCTTCATCTGTCAATGCATCTTCCTACTCATCTGCCACTACATCATCTTCTTCTTGATCAATATCATCTTCTTCCTCTACATTATACTCTACTATACTTCCTCTTGGAACATATCTAATAGCAAATGACCATCCGTTCTCACATGGAATCTCTGAGTAAAAGACTTGTTCACATTCGCTTGGAAAAACATAGTGATCTTTTCCTACTTTAAAATGCGATATTTTAACCATTGGAAATCCAGTTTCATGTTGAATAAGAGTTTTTTCATCATCATGTACATTCATTCGTAGCCTATACCATTTGACATCCAACAAAACTAATTTGAAGGAATTAAAGTCACACTCAACAATATCATCTAAAAACCCATAATATCTATTTTCAGATTCTCAAGGATGTTTGTCACTCCTGGAGGAAACATTAGTGACCTGGAATATTGCAATTATCCCACTATTATAAATTTTCCTATTATCATCCAACTTTTTAATGCGAAATTTACGACCATTGCACCACATAGCCTTATGGTGTTTCAACTGCAATATTCCAAACATGAAAAAGATGCATTAATTCTCGATTAATAATTAATCATATAATTTACAGAGCTTGAAAATTATCTGAAAAATCAAACTTCTTGTCACATTATAAATATAATATAAAATAATTAATGAAATAGGTGAATTAATTGCTTACCTTTCTATCTTTCAAACCATATGTTAAATCAATTTCCCTATCCGTAACATTTCCATCTCCACTACGATAAGCTTCTCTAACTAATTCAGACAATAGTTGCCATGATAACCTATCGTCGTTACGTTATTTACGTCTTTCAATCCATTCACTCATCCACTCAAGATTGTTTTCAATGTATAAAAGTAGTGCCTCATAATCTTGAGCACCTGAATAAAAAACAATAATTCACCAATATTAAATATAACTTATAACCATGGTAAATTATATTAATTAATAAATGATGAAAGAATAAGACTTAAATGAATATGATCATATACATGATGTAAAATTAAGAAAAAATATATTTATTATATATAATAAATCTCTTACCTCTCACTTTCTTCATTCTACCTTTTCCCAACAGGTGCTCCACTTCAAATTATTTGATGGATTTCACATCCCAAATGAAATCCACAACATCCATAGTTGGTGCAACTAATATAGGAATATAATTAGTAATATACACCATGTATTCATATACCACATATATCTCCACCATAAAACCCTGAGGTCGTGCTCTTTGTCTAACTAAAGCCTTCAAGGATTTTAGGTGCCTCTCCACCATCCACATTGACCTTGTGTGTACTGGTCCACACATTTCAATCTCCTCAACTTGGTGTATCAAGTAGTGTTATTTTGCATTGAAAAATGTTGGAGATAGATCATTTTTCATTTCACACATTAGTTGAGGAATTTATCTCTTCCAATACTTTATTTCATCTTGATGGATTTATTTCAATGACAACCATCTGCAAATCATTACGCAAGGTTATTTCAATGAAACATAATATATATTACATTAAAATTAAATTAACACATCATGTCATTAAGTACAAAAATAAATTGTAGCGAGATTTTTCGTATAAATCAAAAATACTTACCACATGTATTTACTAAGACCATATATAACTTGTTTGACATTGTTGTCGAAGTTGTTTGGGAGATATACAGGTAGAACATACTATAAAAATAAAAAATGAATCGTTATTGGTTTCCAAATTAAACAGAAAAAAGGAAAATTTAAAGGATGTATTCAGGCAATAATATACAAAATTTATACCAAAAAATTACCTTAACAAAGGTATGCCAATCATGTGTTTTCACCCCACTGAAGTCAGCTTTCTTTGTTTAGATATTATTTATGTTTGAAGCAAATACTGTTGGAAATTTAATTCTTCTAACGACCTCTTTTACATCATTTTTTTGTTGTTTTGTTAATAACCATGGAATATTATTATAATTTCGACCTCCATTGTTATTTGATCTGTCGATCACACTTTTCATTACATGATTCGATTCCTCAATGTCAGCACAATTTTTGTCAATTTTATCTCTATCATGTGCACCATCTATGATTCTCCATAACGTTGCTGTCACATTCTCCCTGATATGCATTGTATCAAAAAAATGAGCTATTTTTAAGGTCCTCATAGTAGGGAAACCTCGCGAATTGAGAAGGATAACATTTCAGTTCAGGTGGAAGCACAATATTAGTACCTTCACGACGACGACCTTGATATCAAAGAATAAAATAAAAAAAATAAAAAAATTATCAAATGCAATAAAAAAAATTCATTAATTAAAACAAAAATTCCAAACATTACATAAATAATATATATATATATATATATATATATATATATATATATATATATATAGAGAGACAAATTACGTACCAGCTGCTTGACGGTTATTAATTCTGTTATATTCCAACTTCCACAATCGAGGTGTCATTCTTCGTGGTTTTAATCCAATTTCTTCTTTATCATTGAAAATATGTTTATGATTAGTATGATACTTATGGTTCCTAGAGATGAAGTTCCTAAACTCATCAAACACGATCTTTCCTAAGTCTGGCAAATGACGATACTTCATCTTAGGGCCACAAACTGGACATGAAAATCTACCCTTTTTTTGAAGACTTGCAATTGATGTATCAATAACAATTATACTATGAGATCATTTTTAAAACATGCAATATGGTATATCTAATTTAGATAATTACATATTGTATTAAAGTTCAACGAAATATTACATATCACAAAAATGTGTTAGTCCTGGGGTATCATGAATTGTCCATACAAGCATTCCACGACATTGAAATCTCTTCTTCTTGATTAGTTTAGTGATGTCGTACATAGTGATTCCATGCCATAACTTTATTAACTCATCGATAAGAGGCTCAATATATACATTCATAAATTTGACCTGCTACTTACCTAATTGTTCAAAATTAAGGTACATAATTACTACCATGATATATGTATATATAAGTAAAGAAATAAAAGATATTATGCAAACAACGAGAGAAATGAAAATGTTGCATTCGAAAAAATAATGTATCAAATACCTGGAATAATCATACTCAACATTATGTGCTCCCACTTTATTGACATCCAAGGAGGAATGTTATTATTGATAATTAAAATAGTCCACACTGAGTAAGTATATCTAAGATCTCCGAATGGATTAACACCATTAGTTGCCACTGAAAGACTGACACTACGAGGTTCATTTTTAAAATCTACATATTTTTCCTTGATTTCCCTAAATGCAGAACCAGCTGCAGGCATTCGAAGAACACCATATCCACTTCTATTCTTTGAATGGTAATCAATAAATTATGTTACTCTCTTACACATGAACATTCGCTAAAAACGTGGAATTATGGGAATATGATGAAGAACTTTTGAGGCACCTTTTTTGCTAGTTGATCTGTTCGATATCTACTGGTACCACATTTCAGACATTTTGTTTTTTATGCACGTTTCCGTAATATATAATATCATCCTTATAACATGCATCTATAGTTTTATATTCCATTCCAAAGTCTTTCATAAGAGCACGTAGATCTCGATATGTTCGAGGTATAGTATTTGGCGATGGTAACAAAAATTCACCCAACAATCTACAACATAAACAAAAACTACTTAATGTAAAGATTATTAATCATATATAAGTATTGAATTATTATTTTACACATTTATTACAACTAAAAAAAGGGAAAATAATTAACATTTACATATATGTGATCATATATACATATTTCATACCTTATGATCTGTGTCATACATCTGTTCGACAAATTATTCATAACCTTTATATTCACTAGCAACAATGTAGTAGAGAGAAGAGCTCCATTTGAGTGTTCAAAAAGTCATTCATTTGACGTTTCAATCAGACGTACATTGTAAATACCTTCACTATCTCCACCATCATCATCTGACTCACCATACAAGTCTTGTATCATTTGATTTGTCCCATCATTAATGTGAACTATCTCATTACTGTCATCATCTAGCTCCATGGGATCATTAAAATCATCTTCATCATTCGCTTCATGTTCCTCACCTTGTACAACATCATTTCCAATACTAATATTTGTTACAATATTCTCTTGTACTGGTGCAACATCATCTACTCTACTCTATTTAGCTGTGGAAGCTGGTTCTGCAAAGCGTTGGGGGGCAACTGTGCGTTTATGAAAATTAAAAACAATCATTAAAAATTAGTGCGTATATAAAAAATATTAAAATAATATAAAATTTTACAATATAATCAAAATTAAGAAAGATAATGAAGGTAGATAATTAATTACCACAGGACGATATTCATTCGATCCACCATCAATGCGCCCATATTTCCTACAATGCATTTTTGTTGTTGCTATTAAAACTCTAACATTATTTCTCATACAACATTTTTTGCAAGGGAAATAAACTTTACCATCACCACTTTCACCCTCTTCAATTTGTTTTACACCTCGAATTTTTTCTTCGAAGAACACCATCTCCACTTCTATTCTTTGAAGCTTGCAAAAAGGCTGAAGGGATGGCATGCATGAATATAGGATAGGGTAATAGAAAGTTCGAGCAGAAGGCTAGAGAGGGAGAGCTATTGAAGGAAGAGAATGGCTATAAGGCCAAGTTATTAAGGTCAAGAGGCCTTCACTAAGAAGTTGAATCAAATTTTACGACACATATTGCAACCTGCACCGAATGTTATGCTCTTATAGCTAAAAGGGATGTTGATCTTAAATAAATTTGCATGGTCATGGTAATTAAAGAACATGAAAGTATTGGAATGCATAATATTGCTGAGTCTGAGGGAGATAACATTACCATTATTCGGGCACACTATGCATTATTTAGAGAAACACTCATCGGAATGACGTGGCAATTATGTTATGCGGTTAGCTGTTTCTGTTATATGGTTTCACATGGTCGTTTGTGTTAGATTAGTGTTCGACATAACAATTGATTTATCACATTGCCACAAGTGCGATGGCAGTGCTCTACGATTAAAATTTAAATTTGAATTTATATGTTGCACTAATTTTAAATTCAAATTTAAAATAACACATCATTAGAAAGCATACAAAACAATGGCATAAAATTTCATTATGGATCCTGAGAGAGTTAGAAATATTCAATAATAGATGATATTAATGGTAATATTTGCACATAAAAGGTAAGAAAATACAAAAGAAAATGGAAAATTATAATGGAATAAAAAAAATTACCATTTTTTATTTCAGTTTTGCTTTAAAAAAACTTAGAAAATGAGAAAGGAAAAGTAAAAAAATAGAAAAGAAAATGAAAAATCATAATGGAAAAAGAAATTTTACCATTTTCTAATTTCATTTTTGCTTCCAAATAATTAAAAAACTTAGAAAATGGGAAAGGGAAAAAAAACTTTGAAAATGGGAAAGCGAAAGTAAAAAAATAGAAAAGAAAATGAAAAATGGTATTGGAATAAGAAAGTTTACCATTTTCTAATTTCATTTTTCCTTTCAAAGACTTGAAAAACTTAGAAAATGGGAAAGAGAAAGTAAGAAAAAAAAAAAATGGAAAATCATAATGGAATAAGAAATTTTACCATTTAATGATTTAATTTTTTCTTTCAACGATAAGTTACAAATATCTAAGGGAGACTAATCATAAATAGGTCAATTTTTGCCCAATTTTCTAATATGGCCTCATTTTTAAAATATCATAGTCATTCTACATTTAATGGCATAGATTCTGTTGTAGTTCCTAGAGACAGCCTTGAGCTGTCAAAGACCAGTGCCTAGGACATCTTAAATAGTAAAGAGCATAAAGTATATTTCAGGACCATTATCAGCTTAGAACTCTTTACCATTTCAACTTCTATGAAGCATTCAATATAAATGGGACCAAACTATCCTTAGATTTAACAAAATATAAAGATACTGCATAGGTAAGAAGGGAACCTTCAATTACATATACACTTCAGACAACTTAGAGACAACTTTCATAAAGGAGGGCTAGTTTCCAAATGCTGTATAGAGGTTTTTAACTGAAAGATGTTTGCTGCGCAGAAGATAAAAGGAGAACACTAATTACCAATGAAACGGTACTCGGAAAACATATTTCAACATAATATGGGCTTAAAGCTAAGAATCCATACATATCAATCAGTTCTGGAAGAGTAACGTCCTATGATATTTAATACAGAGGAAACATGAATGGAGTGTAAGGCGGAACAACATATCATGCATGAGCCATATTTAAAGTGGCTAGACCAGTCAAGTATAAGTATCAAATAGCTAAAAATTCATACCTAAGCCGGTGAGTCACTCGCATTCCAAAACATGATATAAGGAAAATGGAGACATTGAAATAAACAACGAGACAATATTACAAAGAAAGAGTCACAAACTATATAACATCAAGACTGGAATCCTCGCATATAAGTAGAACTTCTCTTCGCTGAGACTCTATGGGCTCCGGGTATTTGCATTGATAATTTCACAACCAACATACAAAATTCTTTACACTGCAAATTTCTTCAGAAAATCTGGAACCATTTCTTCCCTACGGATCTTTCTTATATAGGCATCTTCATAACTGAGCGAGAAGATATTTTTGGAAAAATATCTCCTTCGCATGATCAAAAATTGTTAAAGGTCCTTATCAGAGTGAAAAAATTTAAGATGAGGAATGAAAGGCCTCTCATCATGGACAGTTAGGCACTCGGCCGTTTTCAAAACAAAAATTTAAACAATAGTCTGTTAAAAAGTAAAATACTAAAGTGGAACGTGAAGCCCACTTGAAACTTGAAAAGTAAATAAGTAGAAACTAAAAAGGCCACTAAGGCCAAATCATGATTTAACGATGTTTCACGGACGTGAAGGTGTTGAGGCAGTTGCAGATGCTAGTGGAGCAACATTTGCGGACGAGCTGGCGATTTGACTGGTGAAGCGAGTGCATCTCTGTTGGCTGTCTGCTGATGGTTCAGGCGTCACTGCGAATTTTTCCACCCTGACATAGGCCTCTGTGAGGTCATTGAAACTTGCCTCGGTGGGGAGCTTGTGCTTTATAAGATGAAGAAGGGTGAACTCTTGGCGGAGAGATGAGACAATTGTTTCGGCCTTTAACCGAGCAGTTTTATCTGACAAGATGTCTGTTCGGTCTTTCTATTCCTGTAGGCGTGCCTTATACTCTGTCAAGGGTCGTAGCACGGAAGGAGTAGTTGGGTCCCAACAAGATGGAAGTCCGGCTGTGGTAATCTCAACCCATACTACATCGAAACGGCCCACGTTTGCCACCACCTGCTGCAGGGCTCTTGAAGCTGTAGCCCGGGCCTCCTCTTTGTCAATGATTTTTTGACATTCAAAGACTTCCATGAATCGACTCGGTATGCCATGCTTCTCCACCTCATCAGATTCTAGCTCCTTTAAGAATGAAATATAGTTTCTAGCATGCTGGGCTCTAATGGACAAGTTGAGGTCGGCCTCCTGCAATTTCCTGTTGAGATAGGGTATAGCAAATTTATTTTCTCCCATCGTTCTTAGGAAGCCCCACTGTTCCATCACCGCCAAGATTATTTCCGACCAGATTATACCTCTCGCTTCACCGAGAGTGATGTTTCCCTTCATGCAATTTTTGAGGTCATCGATGATTTTCTCCTGGTCAGCGCTTGTCTTCTTTTCCTGTTCGACTTCCTTCTACAGTGTCTCTATTCTCCTACTATTTTCAGCCAAGAGGTTTTCCAAATCAGCGATCCTCTGCCTAGCGGTGGATGCCTGCTTTTCTAATATGTCATTTGCAGCTTTCATTGCATTCAATTTCTCTAACAGCGGACTTGTCTCTGGTGGTGTTGTAGCAGGCGTGCAGCTGTGCGTGTCCCATGTGTTCTGCAACTCTGTCAACCTATTCTGCAAAGTGGCCATTGTCTCGGTCATTTTTTCTTTATCCTTCTTCTCTCTTGCCAGTGTGTTAGCCAGTTCAACCTTTTCCTTCTCTGCTTGTGCCAATTCAGTCGTCTGCACATGGTGTGAGGCCGGTATGTGGACCTTACCTTTCAATGATGCGACCTCCTTCTGCAATCTTTCTATCAGGGCGTGCTGTGGGTTTGTTTCCCCCGTATCCTTTCCCTTGATTAACTCCTAGAGGCTGCGTACTTGGTTTTCCTGGGTGCGAGAGTTTTCCTGTTCATTCTTTAAGGTCGCCCTCACCTATTCATGCTTTTCTCTAGCTTTATCAGTGCAATGGTGACTCACATCACCTCATCCTTCAGCATATCAACCATGACCTGAAACAGGTTACACATATCGGTTGCTAGCACCTTGGCCATGTCAATTGCATGTTCGAGCACCCAGTAACTGGTTGTACCTTTATTGGGATACAAGATAGCCTCAGCCATAGATAATACTAAGTGCTCTGTATCCACTTTCATGGTGGTGGAAACCCTGGTGTGATACTTCTCCACATATCCTTCCAACTCGGCTTTGTACTTATCTCTGATTACTGTATTTGATTGGTTCCTTGCAACTACCCTGGGTGAGGTAAGATCTTTGATGGCTTGTGAGACTTCCGAAAAGTCGGAAGAGGTGGTGCTATCTCTCAGAACTTTTATCCTAGCTTTACTCTTGTCCAATTGACCATACAACGTGAATGGTTCTAGCAATTTCTCTTCCCCTATGACTTCCGCCTCACTAGAGGCTGTTTTCTGCTTTTTGCGAAGGTGAGAACCCGCTCCTGAGGTACCTTCTTCTTCTCCGCCTCGGACTTTATTGACGTCCTCTTCTTCTCCTGTGGCAGATGAATCTGTCTCCATTTGCAAAACCAAAGGCCAAGTTCCAAGGTTAGCCCTCCACTCCATGAACGGCCTTGATTCATACATATAATGTGCGGACCTATTCCTTTTTCTTCTGTTTGAGATAATTTCCCGAGGATCATAAGCCCAACCCTTTCCCAGCCTTAGGTCCAGTCCTTGCAGCATTTTCTCAACAATGGGAAGTGCATGTCTCGAATTCACAACAAAAGGGCCGATGGTGACGGGGAGTCTTAGGATGAAACCCTTCTTCGCAAGGACAAAATGGAGTTGGTCAGCCTTGAGGGTCTGCCGAATGTACTCCAGCGCATATTCTCATCGAACAGGAAACACAGGTAACTGGTAAGGGGAAACCTCGGCTCCGTAGACCCGAATTTTAGTGCAATTGTCAAATAGATACCAATCCCCAGTGCACTGGGATTTTCCGGCTTGTAGCCATCTCTTCATCTCAGGAAGGACTCTAGGTGAGGGTGAATCGTGGATAATAGTATAAGCAATGGACATGAAATTATTTAAAAAACTAGAATAACCCTCCCCTTTAGGTAATTGACACAGAACAGTTCCAATCAAAAACTGTTCGAGGTTGGGAATTCACGTCATATACCCTATCCAAACCCAAACCTTCAAACATATCAGCGTGTTGATGTAAGAAAACATAGAAGACCATTGAACAAAAACGGAAGTGACTAGATTCTGAAAGCTTTCGGAACTGGGTATGAATTTTAGCTGCAAGGAAACCAGGGATATCTAGCACTACCCCCCTTTGAGACATCAACCACAAGAAGTAAACACATACCCTAGAGATTTCCCCCAAAGCGCCTACCCCTAAAAGACCGGCAATGAGGGCAAGGATGGGCTGCACTTCCTCCTGGAACAGACTCAGTGGGAAAGGGTCTATGGTGGGAAGAGAAGTAGCTTGGTTGCTGGTGATAGAGGAAATGAAGTCATTTTGGTGCTCCCATGGCATTTTGGTGAACTGGGAAGTTAAAGCCACTTCGCTGAAACTGATGTAACTAGCACTGGTGGGAAAGCAGAGGGCTTGCCTGATAATGTCGAGGGAAAGAGAAAAAATATTATTCCCCTGAGGAGAGGTAAATGTGCCTCACTGCTCATCGTAGGCATCTCTAAGCCAGCAAACAAAATCAACCACAGAATAGACTTGGGGAGTAATTTGATGGTATAAACCAGATACGACCACCCAGTACCGGTCTCTATTCTCAACATGCCGTCTAAAAAGCTGGGGTTTAATGGCGCTGATGTGAAAAGGGTATTGGGGATCATGGATTCCAGCTTGCAGGTCAATGAAAGGCTCGAACCCTGGTGGGTTTCTGGTTTCTCGGACCTGAGGGGTTTTCGGTTCAGCTTTCTTGGGGGTGCCCCTTCCCATGATTGACATATAAAACTTTTTAAAAGACGAAAGGAAAGCAGAGAGCAAATAAGGGACAGAATACCTGTAACAGGGAAATATACTCAAGAAAATGACGCGGGGGTGTTGATAGAGACTGGGTAGACCTTGGCTCTGATTCCCACTTGGTTTATATAGTAGCTGGAAGACCTGTGACTTTTACTGGAGTAAACTACAGGAAGACTATTATTTTACGACCGAGCATTCTGAGGTAAGATGATGGATCGGTAAAACAGACGAGGGGAAAGTGTCGTAAGGACACTGACAGTGGAGCACGCGGCACGTAGAGGTTGGGCGTTAGCTGGGGACAGGTGAACACCGCGTGCCAGGTTTAATACTGGTACGGGCCTCTGTACCAGTTATCCTAAGAGACATACCTTACCTTTCTGTTGCGATGAACCATACGTTTCTTAGAGCCTCTTATTCATGAGCCAGGTTAAATATACTGTGTGCCAGCTGTTTGGGCACACGTTCTGATTGGCCATGTTATCGGACCCCAATACTTCGATCGGCCACGTTGTTCTTTTCTTTGGGCCCACACCATGGCGCTTCCATAAAATTCCGCGGGGGTATGGGTCTGTCCCCCCTTTCGCCTCTCTACCCCCGCGGAAATTCCCGTATAGAGAATCCCACACGTGTCTATTTGAGAGGCGACCAACCTTCGAGTTATTTCGCTTTATATCCCTTTGCATTGTATCTTTGCATTTCTCGAAGTATCGTTCCCCCTTTTGCCTTGTATTTTGACCTTTCTCGTACGCATGCTCTACTCTTAGCACAATACTTGTCTCGTCATTGTCTTTTACCAATAAACTTTTCAAATGTTCCAACATCTACCATATCATTCAATACATGTCTATCCAAAATTTTAACTTGCATAAAAATAACCAATGCTAACTTACGACCAACATTGGCTCCACCTGGGGACGAGACACTCGTCCTCGAGCATGTCAAGAAATTTGCAGTGTTATAGCATCATTTCTCACCTTCACATGATTCATGATTGCTTTGATGGTTTTGGGCACCCATTCCTACAGACTTGGAAAAATTCACTTAAAAGCAGTGTAAAAATCCCCATACGCGACTATGCCCATACTTTTCCGCGTGTATACGCGAGTCCAGCTACACTTTTCCGCGTATGCCATTAAAATTATGGAAAAAATATATAAAAATTCCCTATTTTCGGGCTGGGTTGATGTTTACTCAGGTAGTTCAACCACCCCATCACGTGGCCAACTGTTTCCAACTGTTGAAACTACTTGGAGGGAGTATAAAAACCCCTCATGTGTATGGCCTAAGGGAGAGAGAGAATTATTGATATTATACTCTATTGGTATTCCCTATCCAAGTCTGATTCCCCGTGCCTCCTGCACTTTCCCAATTCATTATAGGAAACCCTTGTTTCCTTGAGATGCTCATCTCCCTATATGTCATCTCGTATGCACCAGTTTGGAAGGAGTCTTAGCGAGGCAAGGGCAGGATGGATCCGGACGACGGTCTGCTCGAAGATCGTGGAAGGATTCAGGTGATCTCTCCACTCATTACTTTTGTACATGCTATTTATAATACAGAAGTACCATGCTGTTCCCAAGATATACGTGTTAGTGTATGCTTATATGTATGTGATATTGTTATTTAAGCATTCATTATGATTTATTTAATGTTTTATATGAATTTCACTAACATTTAGAGTAGATATATGCTGTACAACCAGTTCTTCGTGCTTGTTTCTTCTTGTCTTTCAGGTTAAGAAGGAAGGACGGTTGCTGGGGGTTTGAACCTTGCGGGATCTTCTTCAACCATAGGACTTACGGGTAACTTTCTCATTCTACTCTATTTAGTTTTTCTGAACGTGCATGGTTGTGTGAGTCCTTCATAAGTAGCATGCCCCTGCTCTGTGGAGGTTGTAACCCAACGAACCTCTAGGGTGATATTCCCCGAAACAGAACTGGCGACCATACTGGGGATCACATTCTTGTGACTCCCCTGTTGGGTGGTTTCAGCTGTTTGATAGGATTCCGACAGTTTTATCTTTCATTTGCAGTCCAGTTTATTATTTCTCAGTCAGTCTGAAGTCCTGGTTTCTTTTCCAGGCTTGTCCTTTTTGTTTTTTTCATTATTTACCTTTGTATACACGCTTTTTTCTGCACACAGTCGCATATACACGCAAGTTTTCTTAAAGGGACCCACGTATACGCAAGTTTCCCTTAGCACAGACGTGTATGCACGCTGGTTGCATAACTGTGAAGTAGCGTATACCTAGGCAGACTTTGAATTTTTGGGTTTCTTGACTTTTTGGTCCTTTCTGGCTGTGGAGACCTATTCCTACAGTGTCTCTATACTCTCTGGATTGTAAAGGAAGTGGTTTCTTGTCTTTTCTCTCTTTTGTTTGATTGAAAAATAGTCTGTTTGGCAAAGTGTTGTTTCTGGTGCTGGCACTTCTGGATTGAGTTCCAAGATCGCTTTCTGAGCATTCTTGGCTGTTCTGCTTTATCAGAAAAGAGAGCTTCTGCTCACTTACTCGCTCCTATTTTTGTGTTGTGCTTCGAATTGCGATTTTTGCTTCGTTTTTTATTAGTTTTCTTGAGTTCCATAGGCTAGGTTTTGTTGCAACTTTTGAAGAGCTTTTCTAGCTTCTTTGGAGTTTTTGTTTGCAACGAGTTTGCACTATTTATCTAGGCTAAGTGGCTGAGTTTTCTGGTCTTCTTTTTCTCTTATTGATCTTGCTACGAGTTAGCCTTATAAGGTTTGGGAGCATTGTTGAATTTTGTGCTTGAAATTTAGTCTTGTTTGGTTTGGATTTTGATAGTTGTGCTTGGTCTTTTAGAGCTCTTTCTCTATAAAACTAAAAAGCTCAAAAACATTTGTTTTGCTTTTTGTTTTTGCATTTCAAAGGCTTAAAAAACATTCTTGCTTGTTATTTGCTTTTGTTGTTGCATTTTCATTTTCTTTTTGCCATATCTTTTGAAGCTTTTGTGAGGTTTCTTGCTTTTGGTTTTCAGCTTGATTTTGAGGAGGAGTTGTCATTGATTTCTTCTTCTCGTTTTTAAGTGTTCTTGGTGTCTTTATTTTAAGAGTTCTTGATTTCGAGAAATAGCTTTCTGGGCAACCAAAGAAGAGTTAAAACTTAAGGACTTTTTGGGAAATTTCACTTTGCTTTAGGAGATTTGCATCTTAGGATTTGCATGCTTGTAGTGATTTGCATTAGGTGCATTTAATCATTTAGTCAATTTCATAGTTTTTGTGAGTGTGAGTTTGCTATTTGAAAAGAAAATACAATTTTTAGTCTCGTAGAACCTGTATAGAGATTAATTTTCATCGAAAGACAATAACTGCATCTGCATGTAGTTAAGTTTTTATTAATTTCTTTTGCGTCAAAAAACATCATAAGTTTCATCTCCATATCCTTGTGACTTAACATAACAGCCCATTAAAATAAGCGATTTAATTTAAAATCAACTAGCAAGTTTTCTAAGTGTCATACACCAACTAGCTAGGTTGTAGGGCCTTGGATTAGGTGAGTGGAGAGTTAACTCTCCAAGGCCGCTTAAACAAAACATAGAAGTTGATTAATTGAGCGAAATCCAACTCCGTTAGGTGGATCGGAAAAGCTCTCTTCAGAGAGTCAAGCGAGGGGAAGTGGAGGGCCGAGAAGAGGGATACCCCCTCTCCGATTGGTCAATCTCTGGGACCAAGACCGTTTTGCTCCGCTTCGATAACATTGGTGCCCATAGTTGCCACTCCTAGGTTCCACACAGTGACCGCGCAGAACACCGTGGGTACCCGAGTGCGCACGTCGCATCACTTCGCCACATTTCCTCAGCACCGGCGGGGGCCGTGGGTGCCGCGAGCCTGCAAAGGCTACGTTAGAGGCCGCCGTAACTATTTCGGATACCAAGAAGTTGTTCTTCGGTCTCAAACATCCTGCATCGCTTTCGGGAGGTCCTATATTTCGCTTTCTTGTATTTTGGTGTCCGGTCCTCATCACTCGGAGCGGAAATACTTGGAGGCTGTTTGCTTGATTGTATCTCAGGGATTTTTCTTTTAGTGAGTGCTCTTTGCTCCTAGCTTGCCTAGATTTTCACTTTTTGAGTCTAATTAAAATCTATAAAAGTGGTTGATCAAGCGCCTCGACGATCAAGGAGAATCCGGGGGTTATCTCTCGAGAGTCCAGAGCCTTCTTTGAGAAGGCGTAGGAGTGATTTAGTAGGTGGTTACCACCGTGTGACGTTTGACGCAGTGGAGAGAGATCCTCCACAAAGGTCTGAAGGTTTCATAGCTGATTCTGGTGTCGGTTCTGAGAGGAGCATTCCGCTCACCTCGCGAGTTTTATTTCCTCAGGAAGAAGATTTTCAAATTGAAGACGTACCTGAGCCACCTGCGACAGGTCCATCTCCTCTTCCTCCTGACTATCTGTTCGTTGTTCAGTACATCGGACTTGAGTCTGAGAGACCGGAAGATCTTCCGTATCATTCATATCTTTCGATGGCCACGACTGGGAACGCGGCCTCTGCCGTGAGTGCTGCAGGCATTCAGACCCCTGCTTCTGTTGAAGGAGGGGGCACTATTGCTTTATCTTCGATTTCTTCTAGCGCTGCTGTGTTTGGCTCTGGTTTCACGCAAGCACATGCTTCTCATTCTGGTCCCTTCTGTTCAGGGATGCCCTCTAGTGGGAATCCCTCTTTTTCCTTTTCCTACGCCTGCACTGATCTATGCCCATGTCTAACATGGCTAGTGGATCAGCCTTGTTTCAGGGTTTCTTCTTCTTGGAATCAGGCACATTCCTAGTTCCTAATCCTTCTTTAGGTCATTTCCGTTTACGTCCTGCACCCGCAGTTTCAACCTCGTCCGGGGGTCAAGTTCACTATTTTTACAGTGGTGAACCTGTGGTTACTGCATAGCCAAGGAATCAATTTTACACAGTCATCAAGGGAATTCTTCTTCCTCACCTCTGCCACCAGCCCTTTCTCCTCCTCTAATTGCCTAGAACCCCTATCGTGGGCTTTCCTCTCATTCAATACTCACGGGGGAACTGGTCTGGGCTTTGGTAACTCGGCGTGGGGAGGAGGTTCTTCTCCGTTTTCTATGAGTCCTTTCTGGCAGCCTGGTGCCTTATCAAATCTAGGCTATTCTTTTCAGAATGTTGGGAATCCATCCCCTCAAGGATGGAATTCTCAGGCTCCGCCTTGCTTACCGTTTCTGGAAATGTTAAACTTGCCAGATTTGTCGAAGTTAACTAATGACCCGATTCGTTATAGTCCGGGGTGGCCTCCGGTCCCGACCAAGCTTCCTTCAGACATTCCTAAGTTTGAAGGTAAGAATGGAGAGGATCCGGCAAACCACATCACCACTTTCCACTTATGGTGCTCATCGAACTCCCGATCGATGATTCGATTAGGTTGAGATTATTTCAACGCACTTTCTTTAGAAACGCTTGCCAAATGGGAGAATATCGAGCCCATCAAAGTGCTTTGCTACATTTGGAGAACCTGTCACATTTAAACCATTTTTAGTTGCCTGTCAGATATGAGGCTGGGACCGAACTCCTGGCTAATTTTAAGCAGGATGAGGCAACACACATTTCTGATCACATTCAGGAATGGAGGAGAAGGAAGAGGCTTATCAAAGCTCATATTCTAGGTGAATTCCTTCTCGAATGGTTTCTCAAATCCCTGCAGCTAGATATTTCAAAAGATGTATCCCTATCTGGGGTATTTTCTGAGGAGCAGGCCATTTTTAGGGCCTAGCAGCTAGAACTGATCTATTCTCAGTCTGGGGTCCTTTATAAATATTTTCCCAATGCTCCTCGCTCCAAATTAGATTTTTCGAAAACTAAACCTGGTCCTCTTCACATGGTGACAATAGTCTGGACGCTCTGTAGTGGTGCAATACCAAATTTCGCTTCCTTTAACCGGCAGTTAAATGTCTTGCAAGCCGCTTCCTTCTAGTCGCCGGTGCTCATAGAGTCTTCACCTTCCTGTGCTTGTCCACGAAGGTTTGAATCTCTCTTGATCTCAAAGGAAATCAACAATCCAATGGGAAGAAGAAGGGACGAAATAAAAAGAAGAAGGGCAAGAACGGGAAGGGTAATGCAAATAAAACCAACGAGCATGTTGGTGAGGGTCCAAAGGAGAAGAAGAAAGTGAAGTTTCCATGCAAGTTGTGTATTGGAGACCATCTCACACACCTTTGCCCTAAAATTCAGGATGCGCAGCGCTTGTTAGCCCAGCAGGGTTCTTCTAGTTCCCAGGCTGTGTTAACAAACCCTTTTCCCCAAGGGCGGCAATTAGTTGTTGGCGTGAACCAAAATCTTGGGGCTTCCTCTGGGGGCACCCAGGAAGGGGAAATCCCATCGAACATTTTTATGATGAGTGCTCACGCGGATATCGCTACAAGATCAGTGACTATGGCGAGAGAAAGAGTCTTCGAAAGCTAAGGAAGTTCACGATGCTATAGAGCCGCTTCATTATGCAGCCCTCTTGTCGAGTCTATGCTCGGATGGCAAGCATCTTCTAGCGATCAACAATTAATCCAAATGCTTCAGGGCTTTTGCAGAACTACTCGATTGTAGAAGATCTGGCACAAAGTCCTTGTGCTATGTCAGCTTTAGAGGTACTCCAGTCTTGTCCGGCTCAACGTAGTGCTTTGCTCATTGCCATTGGGGCTATTGATCCGAAAAATTCTCTTCTGATTACTTTTTATATGACTAATTTTAAGAAGAGACTTCCTCATCACATGGCTTTTCATATTAGATCATTGTATCGGAAGTGCAATATCTTTCGAATGGTTGTTGATGAGGGTGCTTCCACATGCGTGATGTCGCTTGCATGCTGGAAGACACTTGGATCTCCCAAAGCTGTTCCATCTAGCACTATTCTTACTGCGTTCGATGGTCATTCTCACAGACCCCATGGTATTGTCCCAGCTTTGCCCATCTGTGTTAGGGGCAAAACTGTTGATATAGAGGTTGAGGTAGTGGATGCAGCCTTGGAATACAACCTTCTGTTGGGGAGGAACTGGATTTATGAGATGGATGCCATTGCATCCTCATTATTTCGAATTGTGTGTTTCCCCCACGAAGGGAGGATCGTTACAGTGGATCAACTGGATTGTCCTCCTGTAGACCTGAATGCGTCTTCTGACTCATCTATTCCTAAGTTGGACAATAATAAGACGCCTGTTGAGGATCTAGGAGTTGGAATGTATTCCTCCTTGATGGGTACTTTTGATCTTCCTCCTCCTACTGTTCATATTAATGCTATTTCATCCTCCAAGGCTCCTCTTCGAAGAGAGTTCTTTCGAACTCATTATTTTTCGGACCCTTGGACCTTACCTTCTCCTACTGCCACATTAGAGGAAGGTCAAGTGGGTGGAATGGCATTTCCGGTTTCTAACGGCTGGTGCATACCGATCTATTGTTGACAACTGCGAATCCACCCCGGCTTTCCTCTTTCACGGAAGAGTTAGATGGAGATGTGGCTCCGGCTTGGACGCTTAGTTCTTCTTTGGCCCAGGATTGCCTTGATACCACTCTTCCATCTGAAGAGGCCATCCTGGAAGCCATGACAGGTATAGATAGACCGTGGGATGATTTGCATCATCGGTCTTACTTCCTACCTGATTTGAGCGAAGTTGAAACAAGTTTTCTGAGTCCTCCGTCTCCTGGTCCTGTTCACCCAGTCTTGAACCCTTTGGCACCAACACAGGTTTATGCTGAAGGGAACATGGCTGTGATCTCTCCTACTATCCCGGTGAACATTTCCAGGGATCCCAATATTATCAAGAATGTCTTCATTGGAGCTGAATGTTCCCGTGAAGAGATTCAAATTTACACCGAGCTCTTTAAAGAGTATAGGGATGTATTCGCTTGGTCTTATGAGGAAATGCTTGGCATAGACCCATCTATTGTCCAGCATGAGATCAAGACGTATGAAAACGCTAAGCCGGTGAGGCAAAAAATTCGTCCGGTCAATCCTAGGAAGGCAGCAGCTATCAAAGCTGAAGTTGAGAAGCTGCTTAAGGCGGGATTCATTTTCCCTGTTCCTCTGACTGAATGGGTTTCAAACCCCGTTCCCGTAGATAAAAAGCAAGGAACGATTCGAGTGTGCATCGATTTCAGAGACCTAAATAAAGCATGTCCTAAAGAAAATTACCCCACACCATTTATCGATCAGATCATTGACGAGTGTGCCGGTAATGAGATTTTCTCCTTCATGGACGGTTTCTCCGGATATAATCAAATTACTATCCGTCCTGAAGATCAACATAAGACTGCATTTATTTGTCCCTGGGGTACGTTTGCATACAAGAAAATGCCTTTTGGTCTTAAAAATGTCGGGGCTACCTTTGAGCGGGCCATGTCTTATGCCTTCCACGACATCAAGAAGATTATCGAGGCATACTTAGATGATCTAGCTGCTCATTCTCGAAAGAGGATGGATCATCCTAGTCACCTCTGGCAAATATTTGAAAGATGTCATTTTTATAAAATTCGATTGAATCCGAACAAGTGCGTTTTCACGGTTACATCCGGTCGGCTATTGGGATTCATTGTGTCTAGGGAAGGGATAAGGGTAGATCCCTTCAAGGTTGAGGCAATACTTTGGTTGCCTCCCCCGTCTTCAATTCGTCAGCTTCAAAGTCTTCAAGGGAAGTCTAATTTTCTTCGAAGATTTATCGTCAATTATGCTGAGATTACAAAGGGATATATGAGACTGTTGAAGAAAGGAGTTCCTTTTCTTTGGGACGACTACGCTCAATGCTCATTCGATGCTTTGAAAAAGGCATTGACCTCTGCTCCTCTGCTGAGTCCACCTGATTATAGCAGAGATTTTCTTTTGTATCTGGAAACAGCAGAGTCTACCATCGGTATGGTTCTGGTTCAGGAAGATGATGCTCTTGCAGAGCATGTTATTTACTACCTTAGTCGAGGACTGGTAGGACCTAAAATTCGATACACTCCGATAGAAAAATTAGCCTTAGCAGTAGTTCATGCTGTGCAGCGACTCCGACATTACATTATTCTTCGCAAAACTTATGTCTTGGTAGCGGCCAATCCATTTCAGTTTGTCCTCAGCAGGCGAGTGATTGGGGGAAAATATAATAGATGGATTGTGATTTTACAGGAATTTGATCTTGAGTTCATGTCTGCCAAATGCAAGAAGTCATTAGTTTTTGCGGAATTGATCTCCGAGTTGCCCTGTGGAGAGGAGATGATCTATGATGAGTCCTTTCCGGATGAATACTTGTTTCTGATCTCTCCACAGGATCCTTGGTACGGGGATATCATTGTATATCTCCAGACTGTGAAGTTTCCCTCTACTTTTTCGAAAGATGAGCGTCGTAAACTGCGTCACTTGGCCAAGAATTATTTGATTATTGGTGATGCTTTGTACCGTCGAGGGGTTGATTCAATCCTAAGACGCTGCTTAACTCTCGAAGAAGCTGAGGCTATGCTCAATGATTCTCATAGTGGAGCTTGTGGGGGTCATTTATCTGGGCTTGCTACAGCCCAAAATATTTTGTGTGCTGGATACTTTTGGCCCTCGATTTTCAAAGATTGTATTGAATCGGTCAAAAGGTGTCATCCGTGTCAGGTTTATACTCGAAAAATGCGCGCTCATCCAGCTTCGCTTTTTCCAGTCGTTACTATCGGAACCTTTACAAAGTGGGGTATTGATTATACTACTTGTAACCTGCCTTCGGCAAAAGGTCACAAGTACATTGTTTAAGCAAAGATGAAAACGTTGTTCTTGTTTATCTTCCGTGAATGTTGTTCCTTCTCATGACTCAAAACCACACACATTGTTTAAGCAAAGATGAAAACCGACACTAATATACAATATGCTACTGCAGGCCCTTATGGCCTGACTCAAAACTGGAAATAAGGCTTGAGAAACTGACCGTTTATAGGGGCGTCGAGCAAATCTCCCTATAAATTTTCCAGTCTAAAGGTATTTTTTCCTCCTTGTTCTGCGACTTTAAATGGGCTGAACTAGAGGGGATCAAATTTACCATGTTTACCTTTGTCCGCACTTCTAATGTCCCATCTGAGTACCAGATCCCCAACCTGTAATCTCCTATCTTTGGCATGTTGGTCAAATAGATCCTTCATTTTCTCCCAGTATTCAACTAGCCTCTGATTCACCTGATTCCACGTCTCTTTTAGCTCCACCAGCTGGTTGATTCTCCTAGTTACATCATCCGGTTCTTCCTGACTCTCTTGCATGAATCGAGCCACTAGTAATGTTAACTGTACAGGGAAAATTGCCGCCCTCCCATATACTAGTTCATATGGGGATTTCCCAATCGCCCTCTTGCTGGTGATCCTGTTAGCCCATAGAGCGAATTTTAACTGGGAATCCCAATTCTTCTAATTTTCATTTATAGCCTTCTTTAGTGCCCTCACCAGCGTTTTGTTTGATGACTCTGCTAGGTCGTTTCCCTGTGGGTAATAGGCTGTTGAGTGGCCAGTGCAATGTTGTATTGTTGACAGAAGTTGACGAAATTTGTAGATTTAAAGGCTTGCGCATTATCGGTCACAATCTTAGCGGGGCAACCAAATCTGGATATGATGTTTTCTTCTATGAATTTCATCATCACGGTGTCTGTTGCGTTTCTGGTAGGTATAGCTTCTACCCATTTTGTAAAATAATCCTTGGCGGCTAATATCCATTTGTGCTGTCCACTGGATGGGGGGTGTATCTCCCCAATGAAGTCGATTCCCCATTGCTGGAATGGCTCTTCTACGTGGACAAGAATCATGGGGAGAGGTGCCAGCTTCTGTCTCTCAGCAAACTTTTGGCACTTTTCGCAGGCTCTAACTCGGGTAAACACATCTCCAAACAGTTTAGGCCAGTAGAAGCCAGCCTTCAGGATCTTATGAGTGGTAGCCCTCCAACTATAATGGCCCCCGCATATTCCTTCATGAAACTTAGCCATTATACCCTCTACCTCCTCCTCTGTCAGGCATAGGGGCAGGATACTTGAGGGGTCTTTCCAATACAGCCGACCATTTGCAACCATGTACTTTTGTGACTTCAACCTCAGTGCTCTGTATTTAGTTTTTTCACAGCTGGGTGGGCAACTTAGTGTTAGAAGATATTCCACTATTTCCTTATACCACTGGCTAGTGAGGTATTTCATATGCATCTTCTGGGAAGCTATCTCTACTCCTTGTGGTTCTTCCTTCTCTTCAGATGCCTCGTTTGCCACCATGGACATATTTATACCCAAAGCTTGGCAATTTGACTCAGATAAGATTTTGGCTAACCCCTGCCCCTTGATTAATTTAGTAGGGTGGATGTCTAGCTCATATTCATGTATCTTGGCTATCCATTTCCCTCGTTTACCTTCACTATCCCCCTGAACAAGGATATCTTTGACGGCTGTTGTAGGCACAAATGCAGTGATATGGGACTGGAGGACATATATACGAAAAGCTTTGAGGGATTTCACCAGTGCATATGCCTGCTTTTCCAATATGTCATACTTCAGTTCAACATCATGAAGCACCTGACTGAAAAAGGTAATAGGCTGCTCATACCCATCTTCGTTTTTCTGCAACAGAACTCCTACTACAGTATGAGGTGATGTGAAGGAAAAGATCATAAAAGGTTTAGTATAGTCTGGCCCGGCTAACACAGGGGCTTCAACAAACACATTCTTAATTCTGGAAAAGGCTTCTCTTGACTCTCATGACCGCTTAACATCGTTGTTCTTCTTTAGCATATCAGTAATGTGCCTAACTATCTCAGCATAGTTAGGAATGAATCTTCTCAGGAAATTTATACAGCCTAGGAATACCTGAACTTCCTTCTTGTTTCTGGGGAGGGAAATACCGTTTATGACTTCCACTCTCTTAGGGTATATCTTTACTCCATCTCTGGTGAAAATGTGTCCCAAGAGTTTGTCCTCCTCCAGTGTAAACAAAGACTTTTGTGGATTGAGGGAAAGACCATACTTTCTGCATTTCTCAAAAGTTCTGCGCAAGTGTTCAATGTGTTCTGCATCACCTTTTGAGAACACGGTAATGTCATCCAAGTATACCACCACAAACTTGTCCTGCTCTCTGATAAAATTAATATCCATGGCCCTCTGGAAAGTGGCCCCCGTATTAATCAACCCAAAGGGCATTCTGGCATACATAAATGTCCCCCATGGAGTGGTAAAGGCAATCTTCTTCTGGTCCTCTGGTAGTACAGCCACCTGATTGTATCTAGAGAACCCATCCATCATCGACATTCGGGATGCTCCTACCACTTTCTGTAAGATGTGGTCCATCTTTGGCAGTGGATAATTATCCTTTAGGGATGCTCTATTCATATTCCTAAAATCAACACATAACCTTAGTTCTCCATTTTTCTTCCGCACAGGGACTAGATTTGCTACCCACTCAGAATATCTTAATGTTACAATGATTTTGGCCTTCAGTAGTTTCTTAATTTCTTTCTCAATAGAGGGTAGCAACAGTGGATTTATCTGCCTAAGCTTCTGCTTGTGAGGTTTGGCATCTCCCTTCAGTGGAATTTTATGCTGCATGATGCTGACATCAAAGGTTTTTAAGTCTTGGTAAGACCAGGCAAACACATCTTTATATGACTGAAATAACTTTCGGTAAAGCTGTTTATATTCTTCCGCGACTTTCCTGGACAGCTTCACGATCTTAGGGTCAGCCTCAGTGCCAAGATTCAGGTCTTCTACCTAACTCTCCTCCACCACTTTGTTCGGCTGTAGTGGAACATCATTCTTCTTAAAAATCCTTTCTAAGGGCACTAGCCCTCGAGGGATGACATTCCCTTTCAACTGTAGAAATTTGTGGCCGGCTACCTTCTCTTCCCACTTGTCTCCAGAAGCATCATCAGTCTCTTCCTCTTCGCCACTATCAATCTCCATGTTGGAAAATTCTCCAACTGTTTCTAAAAATCTTTTCACCTGCTCCTCATCCTCGAATACTTGCCAGTGTTTGATATTGTTTGGGATTGATGGCCGATAACGTACCTCAATTTCATATCTCAAGAGAGGATTCTGAGGTGGACGAAAAGTGCTGGCAGCTACTGCAAGGGAATCTGCCATTCTATTCTGCTCCCGGGGCATGAACTGGATATTAAATGCCAAGAAGAAATTCTCCATTAGATCCCAAACTTCATTCCTATAAGCCCATAGCCTAGGATGTTTGGCTTGGCACTAATTTCTCACCTGTCTGACCACCAGTTCTGAATCTCCCAGAACTTTTAGACTTCTTATGTTCATACTCCTGGCTATCTGTAGCCCTAGAAGAAGTGCTTCATACTAGACCACAGTGCTGGTAGCTTCATACTCCAGCTTGAAAGATAAAGGGACCCATTGGCCTTCAGGAGAAATCAATAGCACTCCAGCCCCATTACCTTCTCTGGAGTTAGCCCCATCAAAATGTAGTGTCCAGATTTCTGATTCAGGGCTTTTTATTGACTGTTCTGTCTTGATCTGGAAAAATGATGGTTCATGTGCATACTCCTAATCTTCCTCCAGCATTAAACATGAGAAATCCCCCTCTCTGCTATAAACTGGAGAATTAAATGAGTCATCTGCCTTAGTAACTGTCTTGACAAACCTAGTTTCCCTGTATAGCCTCCTCTCTTGACCCCCAAACACCGGGATAGTGGCATAGGTTAGGTCCAGCTTGATCAATCCACCAATTTTGGTCCCCCAAGATCTTGAGAGCAGCATGCCAAAGCGAGCTGGGATGTCAACCACCACTATATCCATTACCACACTTTTTGCTGGGATTTGAGCCAGGTTAACCACCAAGTCTTTTATCATGCCCAGGCACTTAACTCTTTTGGAGTAAAATGAGTAAAGATATTTGTATGGGCGGGTGATCTGTAGTCCTAGTTGCTCCATGATAGAGAGGGGTAAAATATTATGAGAAGCTCCTGAATCTAACATGCAGTTATGTAGGAGCAGGTCATGTATTACTAAAGACACATAAAAAGGAGGAGTGGCATCATCCAATTGTTCGACATGTGGACCAAATACAACCATGGGCCTTTCCTCCTGAAGGTTCAGATTGTCTGGAATATGTATTACTTCTGGGGCAAGCATGAAGGAAGTGACTTGGGACTGATATGCGGGCTTCTTTAAAAACTCAGTCAAGGGGACTGGGATTTCCACTTTCTCGAGCTCCTTCTGCAGGCTGAAAGTAGAGGAGGGCTTATCTACTGACACTTCTTTTGGTTCTCTATCCTTGGAATCTTTGTTCTGAGGGGAATTTTTGACCTCTTTTAAGACTTGCTTGACACTGGGGGGTGTAGCCACTTGCGAAGATGAAGGAATTTGATCAGCAAACTGTAAGGATTGGTTAAGGGGCCTCTTACCTTTGTCCGGGGTCTTTTGAGGAGTTGACTCCTTCCATGTAGGTGCCTCTTCTTTTGGTGCATCCTCCTCCTGATCCTGAGTGCGAGTCCTCTTTCTGGAGGACCTGAGGTCATATTTTCTATTAAACTGAGCTTGCATGAAATCAACGAACTACCTGCAGTAGTCGTCCATCTCAGGGTCTTCAGTATCTTCATTGACTTTCACCTCTGCGTGTGCTTGCACCTCCACTTCGTCACTTTCATGTAGAGGACATTCCACTTCATCACTGTTTGAGAAAGCAAGGTATGCCTCCTCCTGCTTGTAAGCAGTGTCTTCGGTAGAACCCTCTACTTGCCCTTCCAGGTATAGGGGGTGTGGTACCTGATCTTGCTGCTCCTTTTGTCCCCTCGGCAGTATCTGCAAGGGTGGCTTTCTGTATTGAGGATTGTACCCTCTGTTTGGAGCGTTTTGGAAATTCTTGGGGGGTGAATTCTTAGCCTCGATTTCAAGCTTAACCAGCTTACTTGAAAGGTTCTTGATCATCTTGTTCATCTCCTCGATCTTGTCATAAGTTGAATCTCTATCTTGGCTCGAGGCAGATACTTCTTCTTTTCCCCTCCTTCTAATATCTTGTTCATGCTTCCCTTTGGATTTTCCAGTGGAGGCAAAATTTGCTTCTAGCTCCAATGCGTCTATCTGTGCATCATCCAGAGTGGCGGGCTTCCTTTCTCTCAAGGAGAAACCAAATTCAGAATCAAACGCTGCCACAAAAAAAACCTTGGCAGTAGTTTGGTGAGGCTTCATGTCAGTAGGGAGACTCAGGTACAACTTGTTGAACCTTTTAATAAACTCTGACACCCCTTCATTATGTTTTTTCTTAAGAGTATTGAATTCAGTAAGAATATTACCATGGTCTTTCTTTTCTCCCCATTTTCTGAGGAAAGTATCCTCCATTCCTTCCCATGTAGTGATAGAACGAGCTCCAAGTGTCTTGAACCACTTTCTCGCTTCCCCATCTAAGGATTGCACAAATAGCCTTAGGACTACGTCCAGATGTTCCACATTAAAATTCTCCTCGAAATAACAAAAGACTTCAATATGTTTCTGGGCTTCAATTTCATTCTCTCCATTGAATCTAGGCAGAATCTTTAAATAATATGGCAGCATGTCATTTAGCACTGCAGGTAGCTCCAGAGGGGCGTATCTGTTTAGCAAGAAGCCAGGGACATTAGCCATTAGAGGGGGTGTAGGTAGAGCAAGAAACTTAGCTGTAGCAGGAAGGGGAGGGAGTGGAAGTGAAGTATGAATAATGATGGGGATGTACTGGGCAGCAGCTTGAGGGGTGGAGGGAAATGATGGGCTGTGAACAACAAATATTTCAGTTACTTCTTTAACTTCTTCAACTTCAGGGGTAGGGTGGAAAGGATAATATGTAGTATCCCTTGACTCGGCTTCGTCTTTGATTCGGACCCCTTCCCAAGGTGGATTATCTGAAGAGTAACCGGTCTCTCCGGCAGTGGAGTTAGGGCCTTGTGCTTGGGCCACTTGAGAAGAGGAGGATGGAAAGTCTTCCAAGGAGAATTGAGGAATCTCGATATGGACTGGTTGTCTTTCCCTCCAACTCCTTTTATGAAGGATATTTTCTAGGTCAGACACAGAAGGTGTCTTTGGCTGAGACGTATCTGACCTCAGTTCTGGCTTACGAGGAGCCAGGACTGCAAACAAATTTGATTGATGAATGGATGTGGAGTCGCCAAGGTGAGGAGTATACAACTCTCAACTCTTCATGCTCACCTAATTGAAGAGTGAATGGGTTTTGTCGAGGCCCAGGGATTTTAATTTCTCTCAACTTCAGTTCTCCGGCAAGGGCACCAAAAAGATGTTGTAGTTCCTAGAGACAGCCTTGAGTTGTCAAAGACCAGTGCCTAGGATATCTTAACTCGTAAAGAGCATAAAGTATATTTTAGGACCATTATCGGCTTAGAACTCTTTACCATTTCAACTTCTACGAAGTAGTCAATATAAATGGGACCAAACTAACCTTAGATTTAACAAAATATAAAGATACTGCAGAGGCAAGAAGGGAACCTTCAATTACATATATACTTCAGACAACTTAGAGACAGCTTTCATAAAGGAGGGCCAGTTTCCAAATGATGTATAGAGGTTTTTAACTGAAAGATTTTTGCTGCGCATAAGATAAAAGGAGAATACTAATTACCAATGAAACAGTACTCGGAAAACATATTTCGACATAATATGGGCTTAAACCTAAGAATCAATACATATCAATCAGTTCTAGAAGAGTAACGTCCTATGATATTTAATACAGAGGAAACATGAATGGAGTGTAAGGCGGAACAAAATATCATGCATGAGCCATATTTAAAGTGGCTAGACCAGTCAAGTATAAGTATCAAATAGTGATAAATTCATACCTAAGCCGGCGAGTCACTCGCATTCCAAAACATGATATAAGGAAAATGGAGACAGTGAAATAAACAAAGAGACAGTATTACAAAGAAAGAGTCACAGACTATATAACATCAAGACTAGAATCCTCGCATATAAGTAGAACTTCTCTTCGCTGAGACCCTATGGGCTCTGGGTATTTGCATTGATAATTCCACAAACAACATACAAAATGCTTTAAACTGCAAATTTCTTCAGAAAATCTGGAACCATTTCTTCCCTACGGATCTTTCTTATATAGGCATCTTCATAACTGAGCGAGAAGATATTTTTGGAAAAATATCTCCTTCGCATGATCAAAAATTGTTAAAGGTCCTTATCAGAGTGACAAAATTTATGATGAGGAATGAAATGCCTCTCATCATGGACAGTTAGGCACTCGGCCGTTTTCAAAACAAATTTTAAACAACAGTTTGTTAAAAAGTAAAATACTGAAGTGGAACATGAAGCCCACTTGAAACTTGAAAAGTAAATAAGTAGAAACTAAAAAGGCCACTGAGGCGAGATCATGAGTTAACGATGTTTCATGGACGTGAAGGTGTTGAGGTAGTTGTAGATGCTGGTGGAGGAACGTTTGCGGACGAGCTGGAGATCTGACTGGCGAAGCGAGTGCATCTCTGCTGGCTGTCTGCTGATGGTTTAGGCGTCGCTGCGAATTTTTCCACCCTGACATAGGCCTCTGTGAGGTGTTGAAACTTGCCTCAGTGGGGAGTTTGTGCTTTATAAGATGAAGAAGGGCGAACTCTTGGCGGAGAGATGAGACAATTGCTTTGACCTTTAACCGAGCGGTTTTATCTGACAGGATGTATGTCCGGTCTTTCTATTCCTGTAGGCGTGCCTTATACTCTGTCAGGGGTCGTAGCACGGAAGGAGTAGTTGGGTCCCAAAAAGATGGCAGTCCAGCTGTGGTAATCTCACCCCATACTACATCGAAATGGCCCATGTTTGCCATCACCTGCTGCAGGGCTCTTGAAGCTGTAGCCCGGGCCTCCTCTTTGTCAATGATTTTTTGACATTCACAGACTTCCATGAATCAGCTCGGTATGCCGTGCTTCTCCACCTCATCAGATTCCAGCTCCTTCAAGAATGAAATATAGTTTCTGGCATGCTGGGTTTTGACGGACAAGTTGAGGTCGGCCTCCTGCAATTTCCTGTTGAGATAGGGTATAGCAGATTTATTTTCTCCCATCGTTCTTAGGAAGCCCCACTGTTCCATCACCGCCAAGATTATTTCTGACCAGATTATACCTCTCGCTTCACCGAGAGTGATGTTTCCCTTCATGCGATTTTTGAGGTCATCGATGATTTTCTGCTGGTCAGCTCTTGTCTTCTTTTCCTACTCGACTTCCTTCTGCAGTGTCTCTATTCTCCTGTTATTTTCAGCCAAGAGGTTTTCCAAATCAGCGATCCTCTGCCTAGCGGTGGATGCCTGCTTTTCTAATATGTGATCTGCAGCGTTCGTTGCATTCAATTGCTCTAACAGCGGACTTGTCTCTGGTGGCGATGTAGCAGGCGTGCAGCTGTGCATGTCCCATGTGTTCTGCAACTTTGTCAACCTATTCTGCAAAGTGGCCATTGTCTCGGTCATTTTTTCTTTATCCTCCTTCTCTCTTGCCAGTGTGTTAGCCAGTTCAGCCTTTTCCTTCTCTGCTTGTGCCAATTCAGTCATATGCACATGGTGTGAGGCCGGTATGTGGACCTTACCTTTCAATGACGTGACCTCCTTCTGCAATCTTTCTATCAGGGTGCGCTGCGGGTTTGTTTCCCCCGTATTCTTTCCCTTGATTAACTCCTGGAGGCTACGTACTTGGTTTGCCTGGGTGCGAGAGTTTTCCTGTTCATTCTTTAAGGTCGCCCTCACTTGTTCATGATTTTCTCTAGCTTTCTTAGTGCAATGGTGACTCGCATCACCTCATCCTTCAGCATATCACCCACGACCTGAAACAGGTATCGGTTGCTGGCACTTTGGCCATGTCAATTGCATGTTCGAGCACCCGGTAACTGGTTGTACCTGTATTGGGATCCAAGATGGCCTCAACCATAGATAATACTAAGTGCTCTGTATCCACATTCATGGTGGCGGAAACCCTAGTGTGATACTTCTCTACATATCCTTCCAACTGGGCTTTGTACTTATCTCTGATTACTGTATTTGCTTGGTTCCTTGCAACTGCCATGGGTTAGGTAAGATCTCTGATGGCTTGTGAGACTTCCAAAAAGTCGGAAGAGGTGGTGCTATCTCTCAGCACTTTCATCCCGGCTTTACTCTTGTCCAATTGACCATACGACATGAATGGTTCTAGCAATTTCTCTTCCCCTTTGACTTCTGCCTCACTGGAGGCTGTTTTCTGCTTTTTGCGAAGGTGAGAACCCGCTCCTGAGGTACCTTCTTCTTCTCTGCGTCGGCCTTTATTGACGTCCTCTTCTTCTCCTGTGGCAGATGAATCTGTCTCCATCTGCGAAACCAATGACCAATTTTCAAGGTTAGCCCTCCACTCCATGAACAACCTTGATTCATGCATATAAGGTGCGGACCTGTTCCTTTTTCTTCTGTTTGAGATAATTTCCCGAGGATCATAAGCCCAACCCTTTCCCATCCTCAGGTCCAGTCCTTGTAGCATTTTCTCAACAATGGGAAGTGCATGTCTCGAATTCACAACAAAAGGGCTGATGGTGACGGGGAGTCTCAGGATGAAACCCTTCTTCGCAGGGACAAAATGGAGTTGGTCAGCCTTAAGGGTCTGCCGAATGTACTCCAGCGCATATACTCATCGAACAGGAAACACAGGTAACTAGTAAGGGGAAACCTCGGCTCCGTAGACCTGAATTTCAGTGCAATTGTCAAATAGATACCAGTCCCCAGTGCACTGGGATTTTCCGGCTTGTAGCCAGCTCTTCATCTCAGGAAAAACTCTAGGTGAGGGTGAATCGTGGATAATAGTATAGGCAATGGACATGAAATTATTTACAAAACTGGAATAACCCTCCCCTTTAGGTAATTGACGCACATAACAGTTCCAGTCAAAAACTGGTCGGGGTTGGGAATTCACGTCATATACCCTAACCAGACCCAAACCTTCAAACTTATCAGCGTGTTGATGTAAGAAAATATAGAAGATCATCGAACAGAAACGGAAGTGACTAGATTCTGAAAGCTCCCGGAACTAGGTATGAATGTTAGCTGCAAGGAAACCAGGGATATCTAGCACTACCCCCCTTTGAGACATCAACCATAAGAAGTAAACACATACCCTGGAGATTTCCCCCAAAGCGCCTACCCCTAAAAGATCGGCAATGAGGGCAAGGATGGGCTGCACTTCCTCCTGGAACAGACTCAGTGGGAAAGGGTCTATGGTGGGAAGAGAAGTAGCTTGGTTACTGGTGATAGAGGAAATGAAGTCATTTTGGTGCTCCCATGGCAGTTTGGTGAACTGGGAAGTCAAAGCCACTTCGTTGAAACTGATGTAACTAGCACTGGTGGGAAAGTGGAGGGCTTGCCTGATAATGTCGGGGGAAAGAGAAAAAATATTATTCCCCTGAGGAGAGGTAAACGTGCCTCGCTACTCATTGTAAGCATCTCTGAGCCAACAAACAAAATCAACCACAGAATAGACTTAGGGAGTAATTCGATGGTATAAACCAGATACGACCACCCGATACTGGTCTCTATTCTCAACATGCCATCTAAAAAGCTAGGGTTTAATGGTGCTGATGTGAAAAGGGTATTGGGGATCATGGATTCCAGCTTGTAGGTCAATGAAAGGCTCGAACCTGGGTGGGTTTCTGGTTTCTCAGACCTGAGGGGTTTCTGGTTCAACTTTCTTGGGGGTGCCCCTTCCCGTGATTGACATATAAAATTTTTTAAAAGACGAAAGGAAAGCAGAGAGAAAATAAGGGACAGAATACCTGTAACAGGGAAATATACTCAAGAAAACGACGTGGGGGTGTTGATAGCGACTGGGTAGACCTTGGCTCTGATTCCCACTTGGTTTATACCGTAGCTGGAAGACCTGCGACTTTTACTGGAGTAAACTATGGGAAGATTGTTATTTTATGACCGAGCATTCTGAGGTAAGATGACGGATCGATAAAATAGACGGGGGGAAAGTGTCGTAAGGACACTAAGAGTGGAGCACGCGGCGCGTATACGTTGGGCGTCAGCTGGGGACAGGTGAACACCGCGTGCCGGGTTTAATACTGGTATGGGCCTCTGTACTAGTTATCCTAAGAGACATACCTTACCTTTCTGTTGCGATGAACCATACGTTTCTCAGAGCCTCTTATTCATGAGCCAGGTTAAATATACTGCGTGCCAGTTGTTTGGGCACACGTTCCGATTGGCCATGTTATCGGACCCCAATACTTCGATCGGCCACATCGTTCTTTGCTTTGTGCCCACACCATGGTGCTGCCATACAATTCCGCGGGGGGTATGGGTCTGTCCCCCCTTTCGCCTCTCTACCCTTGCGGATATTCCCGTATAGAGAATCCCACACATGTCTATTTGAGAGGCGACCAACCTTTGAGTTATTTCGCTTTATATCCCTTTGCATCGTGTCTTTGCATTTCTTGAAGTACCGTTCCCCCTTTTGCCTTGTATTTTGACCTTTCTCGTACGCATGCTCTACTCTCAGCGCAATACTTGTCTCGTCATTGTCTTTTACCAATCAAATTTTCAAATTTTCCAACATCTACCATATCATTCAATACATGTCTATCCAAAAGTTTAACTTGCATAAAAATAACTAATGGTAACTTACGACCAACAGATTGAAGGAAAATTTGGGAATTATTTCAAAATATAGCTACTCCTGAAGCTGACTTCCCTAAAAAATGTGTTCTAACCAGCTTGTTAACCTCAAGAATTGGTCCATGTGGCATATGATGATGATGTGGATTCCTTCACATCATATAGCACACTATCATGTATCCCTAGACAATGTATTCCACTATTGTGTCACATATCCTAAGAAAAATAACACAAATCCAAAATAATGCTATTTCGAAGTTTGGTCAACACATCTGCAAACCGTCATAATACTGACGTTTGTTTTCACACGTTGCAACACCGACGGTTGTCCCCAATTCCGCCGTACTATCGACAAGTATCTCTACACATCTCTATTGCGACGTTTATCCCCAAACCCTCACAATACTGACAGTTGTCTGCAAACCGTCGCAATACTAACGTTTGTCCCCAATAGCATCGCACTACCGACAAGTGTCTTTAAATGCTGCAATAGCGACGCTTGTCTCCAAATGTCGCAATACCGACTCATTTCATAGAAACATCGCATTTTCGACGTCGTGTCCCAAATCGTCGGTGTATCGACGACGTTCCTAAATGTCACAATACCAATGATGTCCCTGTATGTCGGTATAGCGATGTTTGTTGGTGGGATTTAAAAAATTTAGAAAAATTGGGGAAATTTCCAACAATACGTGAAAAGTGTCGAAACTAAAATGTCGGAATTTTGACCAAATGTACTAGTGAAAACTAGGTGGAAATGGAGAGCAGGTATCTCCTAAATTATTCAATCAAACCCAGCAAAGGAAAAAAATTTAAATAACAGAAAGAAGATAGACTTAAGGTGCTGGAAGACAATCTTAACCTAAATTTTATGTTCTGTTATAAGGGGAATTGATGTACAAAATGGAAAACAGAAGGGAACATTTACAAGATTTGAATAACATCAGCATCTAACAAAGTTCATGAATCTTGTGAATGCGCTTGTTCTATTGATATACAATAAAAAATAGTTACAGAGCTCCAAAGTCAACTTCTTTACAACTCAGAGTCTATGCAGTATTTAGCTCAACAACCAACACTAAAAATATATCATTCATGCAGTATTTATCTGCAAAATGAGGAGGTGATCCTAAGCTACGGTTTCAGATATTATTTATTAAAGAGGTAATGAATTTTTGACCTTTGAGACCATGCAAGGCCCAAGGAAAAATATTTAAGACAATCTCATTGTAATAATAACTCTTAGCTTCACTGTTTGAGCTAACTTTGGAAATATTTTACTTTTAACGCTTTTCATTAAATTTTATAATAAATGCTAGGTAGATGAGAAATATCTCTGATTGTCTTAATAACTGTTGATGCCTTTTTTGAACGAAAACTTGTTGTAGGTGGAAAAATGTGTCTCTGAAGAAGTAAATGCCTTGGGTTTAATCATTCAAATCTTCCTTTGTGCTAATCTTCTTTTGAATTTCCCTTTAACCTCTGTTTTAGGCCTCTAAACCTGATTTTCCTTCTAACCTCTATTTTAGGCCTCTAAACCTAATTTTTCTTCTAACGTATGTTTTAGGCCTCTAAACCTGATTTTCCTTCACCGTTTTCTTTTTCCCTGAGTGGATTTGATCTTGGAACACTGATAAGATAATGACATTTTCCTCCATGTGGATACAAACTCATCATTTTTATCTTCATCACTTTCACTCTGCATATCTCTCTGCCATGGTAAATCCATTTGGGTATCATCAGCAATGTCAGGTCCCAACATTGTGCCCTCTACAACCATTGCAGGTTCTCCAACTCTACTCTGTGTTCTGGAGAAGGTAATGTCCCATGCCAATAGTAGCATATTCAAAATATTTTGTAGTTTCCACCATAAAATTCAACTCATCTTTTCCACCCTCTCTGGCCACCTTTTTCAAATCTCTAAGTTCTTGTAGTTCTTTACAGCAATCATCAGTGTTTTCTTCTATGTTCTCTATAGACCTTTCAAGTTCATTCATTTTTGTCCAGTTCACCTTACCTTTTTCCATATTCCATCAGTACTTTCTAATAGACTTTCTTCATGTTTGGCCTTGTGTGCTTCCTCCATGTCATTTTCCTACAAGTAATCACTACTTTGGCACTCAAATGGACTATCTATTTTATGACCTGTGTCATCTACAAGACCAGGTTTTTTCCCTTTCCCTTGCTGTAAATTGTTTTTAGTCAGGAGTAGACAGTCTACATCATCAGTACTTTCTGCTGATAAATCTTCCAACACCTCTACAGAAATGCTAAACTTTGTCCCATTTTTCTCACTTACAGGTTTTGAACTAAGAAGATAATCCTCCTTGGAAATTTTAGGTCCTTATTGAATAACCATGTCTCTTCATTCTATTACATCTGAGCCACATTCTAGCAAAGGAAAAGCAGTGCCTATAACATCCAAGGATTTTTGGGAGCCAAAAAAATTCTTATCATAAGCATGTTGTATTGAAGATCCAAAATCCAATGTACTTGACATATCTAAAGAGCCTACAGAGATAATTTTGAGTCCATCAATGATTGAGGACCGTGGGGAACATGGGAAAAGAAATTTTCTGTAAGAATACTTCTCCTCAGTTTCCTGAGGTAAACCATGCCTTGAGCTATCTTTGAAGGCTAGAGGGGATCCTGAAGCTAAAATTTTCATTGGTTCACAAATTAGTCTAGTTTTGTTAATCCCAGACAACATTTCCTCCATCTTTTTATTCATCTCTTGAGAATGAGCTGTATAGTTGAACACATCTGGTGTTACACTTCCATAATCTTCACTACTCGATTTCCTTCTCTTTGTTGATTTGGACCCACTTTTACGGCTTCTTGGAGGAATTATGAAGTTTTTTGAACTTTTTTGGATTGCATAGAACACTCAACAATCATCCCAGTCTAGGCGCACAATGCTTCTCCAAATGCGCAACACCTCTCTATAGGTGTGCAACGCCTTCAAAAATTACGTTGGAAACTCCTGACAAGGGCGCAACGCCACTGGATAAGTGCACAACGCCTATCCAAATGCACAACACCTTCACAAATTATATGAGAGTCTTCTAGCAAGGGCACAACGTGAAGTTCTAGGCGTGCAGCATTGGTGCAAATGCGTAGCACCAAGTTCTGAATGCACAACACCAAGGAACTTGACCCAAATTCACTCAAAATACTCTGAAATTATTCTTTGCTGGATGCTCTTGATGTTCTAAAAGAAAACAATGAATCATTTGAAATGTAAAATGGGTTTTCATAGGCATGTGGAATTTGATTTAACTTGAAAAAACACTTTTCTAATGTTTTAAGTATTCTTCCTTTTATCACTGATACTCTTTGATGTTTTTTTGCTAGTAGGTTGTTGAAGTCATGGAGTTGGCTTTTCATTTTCTCAATGAGTCTTGTCATAATGGCTTTGATAGCTTTGGATTGCATTTATTACATATTATAACATAAAATTACAATTAGAGAAATTTAAATTAATCACATAGGTGACTTCTTATCAAAATGAAGATTTGATAAAAAGTCTTGAAACTGAAAATACAATCCTTAAAACATAATGAATACATCATGAAGATCATAATCAATATCTCTTATATGTGTGCTGACCTCATCAAAATGAAGGAATGATATTGAAAAATGAAAAACCCTAATGACCTAATGGAACGATGAAAATTTATTCAGTATGAGACACCTAAGATGCACATGCAAATGCGTTTTGATCCCCAATGGAAGAATGCAAAGATTGACACTAACAGAAGTAAAGGAAAGTGATAAATGTGAGGGGGTTGATGGGACTTTTAGTGGGGAAAATGGAGAAATGAGGTTTTAGGTACGAAATAATGATGAAAATGAGAGGTATAAGCCCATAATGAGTCTTTTAAGAGCAACAGGGTGACTTCGAGAAGGAAAAATAAGAGATAGGGAAAAAGGTTTTATGAAGATAATGAAGGCAGTGAGATTTCTAAAGATAGTTGATAGACAAAGAATGCTATCTTTAGTTGATTGTAATAAATCCATAGTCACCTAGTGAATCTGTGGAATACAGGAGGATAACAATGGCTCTAGTTGGGGAGGGTAGCTCCTTTAGGACGTGTCAAGAACCTCAAAGTTCAGATCTTTGGAGTTTATAGATCAGTGCCCTGCTTGTACTTGGCAGATTCGTCTTTCTTCAATTGTTGATTTTATGTTCTACTTTGAAGCTATGATCTTTAAAGATCTGAAATCATGCTTTGCTACAACTCAACTCTACCTACCCATCATACTTTTCCAAACATTTTTTCTTCATTTGGGTGTATTTTAGACTGGCAAACCCTTGGCATCATTTTTCTTTTGAAATAAGAAACTATCTACTTATACCCTTATATCATCCAAAGGCTTAGATTAGGTTGATGGGCTCTTCTATTTCTCTTCCTAATATACTTATCTGTGAAGAGTAAAAAGTTTGACAGATTTTCATTCTGTAATCTACTAAATAGAAAATTGAAAGTATGATCAAATCAAGATTAAGTAGTTTGATTTGTCATGAGCTGTGGCATTCTGGAAAAACTGCACACAATATTTATTTTGCAAAAGTAAAACTAGAAACTGAGGGCTTTGATTTTAAATTTACCATCTGCCACTCATCCCTTACTTTTTTTGGTTTGGATTATGCTTTGGAACCAATATCTTTTCCTATCCTCTACTGATACGCCAAGTTTAAATAGTTTGGAAAATCTTCATTTCTAACTTATCAGTAATCAATTTAAATTTGTTCAACCATGATTAAGTTGTATGGTTGAACAATATTTCATCAAAAATTAGTGGCATTTGGACTTGTACACTTTCAAAAATATTTATTTTGGTATGGGGCTTACCTTTTGTTTTTATTTGCCCTCTTTTCTTCTTTTCTTTGTTTCTATGTTTCATTTTTCGGATCTTTTATTCAATCAGTGTTATGTAAAATGAATAAAAATTTAAACTAATAACTTCAACAAAAATAATACTTAAGCATTATGTCATTGACAGGACCTCCATATATTTTTGTTCCATCCATTTCTTGTAGAAAAAATGCATTGTTACGTCTAGCAGAATGAATGATGTAAGGGCCTTTCCATAGATTGTAAAATTTCCCATGCTTGCCTTTGTCCTCTCTTCTTGAATCCCATTTCGGAACTTTGTTTCCAATATGGAAGTCATTGGCTTAGTCCTCTTATCAGATATTTTTTTAATATTCTCTTGCATTGCTTGTGTTCTGTTGTATACTTCTTCCCTTGATTGCTGCAATTGAATGGTTTGGTTCATCCTCCTTTGTATATAATTCTCTTCTGACTGTACCTCTTGAATAAGCTTCATCATTGGGACTCCCAAGGATGTTGGAAAAACTACATCCATCCCATACACTAGTTGATAGGGAGAAATGTTAATTGATTTTTTGTTTGTTAATCTATCTACCCATAGTGCATGCACTAATTTGCTGTGCCATGACTTTTTGTTCTCTTCCAAAAATTCCTTGATGATATTTACCAAAATTTTGTTAGAGGACTCAACCAACCCATTACCTTGAGGGTAATAAGTTGTAGAATGCCCTAATGTAATGTGACACTAGTGGCAAAATCCCATCATTCTCTTGGATTTAAAAGCATCAACATTATCAATGATGATTTTTCTTGGACAGCCAAATCTGGACAGAATATTGATTTCAAGGAATTTGATGATTACCGAGTCAGTGGTAGTCCTTGAAGGGATGGCTTCTATCCATTTGGTGAAATAGTCATTTGCAGTGAGGATCCATTTGTGTTGGGCAGAGGAGGCAGGGTGGATTTTTCCAATGAAATCTAAAACCCATTGTTGAAAAGGAGTTTCAACACAAATAGGCTATAAAGGCAGAGGAAGTAGTTTTCTCTTTCCCTCAAATATTTGGCATTTATGGCAAGTCACTACTAGATTGTGAATATCAGGGAAAAGAGTGGGCAAATATAAACTAGCTCTAAGGATTTTGTTGGCAGTGGTTTTCCAATAGAGATGACCTCCACATTCTCTTTCATGAAACTCATGCATGATTCTATCTACATATTCTTCAAGTAAACATTTAAGCAAGATACCAACAGAATTGTTCCAATATAAAACTTTATCTAGAATGAAAAAATTTACAGCTTTTAGTTTCAAGAATATGGCCTTTGTTTTGGAAAAACTAGGAGGAGCATTTAGATTAAAAAGTACATATAATATATCACCCTACCAGAGTGAGTTCAGAAATACTTCTTCAATAGGTGGAGTCACCAGCTCCTGTTTTTCATCCAAGGAATGTATCATGTTTATGTCCAGTGCTTGAAATCTTGCTTTAGCCATAAGTTTGCCCAGTCCTTGCCCTTTCATTATCTTGGTGGGCTTGATTTCCATATCATACTCTAATATGAAAACAATCCACTTACCTCTTTTACCATCAGGATCCTGAGTTAGTATGTCCTTAACAACTACATGAGGAACAAAAGCAATGCATGTGAATGCAAGATGTAGATTCTAAAATATTTTAATGCTTTGATTAAGGCAAAAGCTTGTTTTTCCATAATGTTATATATCAAAGGTGCATTTCTTAGTGGCTTGTTGAAGAAAGATATGGGTTGTTCTTGTCCCATTATGTTCTTTTGTAGTAATACTGCTGCAATTATGTGTTCTGATGCAAATGAGAAGATGAAGAAGTCCTTAGTGAAGTCAGGGCTGATGAGGGCAAATGTTTGGGTCAAAGCTTGTTTTACCAATCAAAGGATTGTTTTGCTTCTGTGGTCCATTTTACTCATGTTTCTCTTTTCATCATGTTAGTAATGTTTCTTAGGAGTTCTGCAAGGTTTGGTATTAACCTTCTTAAGAAGTTGATCTTTCCAATGAAAGATTGCAACTCTTCGATGTTCCTAGGGTGACTGATCTACAATATCCCCTCAATCCTCTTTGGGTATATCTTAATCCCTTCTTCATATATGATATTGCCTAAAAATTTTCCTTCTTGAAGACCAAACAAAGCTTTCTTGGGATTTAAAGGCAGACCGTACTTTCTACATTTTTCAAAGACATTTCTTAAGTGATCTGGGTGTTCTTCATCAGTTTTTGAGTAGACTGTGATGTCATCAAGATATATCAAAATGAAGTAACCTATTTCTTCGTAAAAATCAATGTCCATGGCTCTTTGAAAATTTTCCCTAGCATTCATTAACCCAAAAGGCATTTTGACATACATGAAGGTGCCCCAAGGTGTAGTGAAGGTGGTTTTGCATTGATCATTTGGATGTACTAGCACTTGATTATACCCTAAAAAACCATCAAGAAAATATATTATTTTGGAGCCTACTACCCTTTCAAGTATATGATCCATCTTAGGTAAAGGGTAGTTGTCTTTCAGGGAGGCTTTGTTTAAATTTCTGAGGTCTATGCATAGCCTAATTTCTCATGTTTTCTTCCTCACTGATACAAGATTTGAGACCCATTTTAAGTACCTGAGTGGGACTATTATTCTAGCATCATACATTTTTTTTATTTCTTTCTCAACTAGAGGCACTAGGAAAAGGTTTATTCTGTGCAATTTCTGCTTAAATGGTTTCTGGTTTTCCTTGAGAGGAATCTTATGCTGAATGATGTTTATATCATAGGAATTCAATCCTCATTTCCCCATGCAAACACATCATTAAATTATTTGAACAGCTCAATGTATTTCAATTTTATAAGAGTTGACAGTGTTTTGGACAGTTTTATCATCTTAGGTTCTTCTTCACTGCATATGTTGCATCCTTCTACACCTGTTTCAATGGATTCTATTTTAGGCTTCCTAGCAACATCATTGAAATCAAACAATGCTTCTAAGGGGACAAGTCCTCTTGGCAATAGAATGTCTTTACATTGCAATACGTCAAGGTCATTTTTATCTAGATATTCACAAAATTTTTCCTTGTGAGGGTGTTCTAACATATTTATATCAACAGCAGAAGGTGGCTCTGTTTTGTGTGTTTGTTCCTCAGCAGAACAATCCTCTTCATGATTTGAATCTGATTTTGGCATTTCAAGCTCATTTTTGGACTGCAGGAAGTATTCAATCTATTTGTCACCTTCAAAAACTTGCTAATAATCTATGTTATCAGGGACTTCCGGTCTGCTTTTGACTTTTAATATGTATTGTTCATTAGCATGAGGTAGTTTACAATTGCTGGCAGCGAACGCTAGTTCATTTGAAAGGTTGTTTTGAGTTCTTGGGATAGAGGTAAGTTCATATTTTTCAAATGTTTTTAGGAGTTCTAAGGAGCATTTATATATTCTCTTAACCTGGGATTTTCGGCTAAATATTCTCCTTTAGTTTTCCTAATAACTAGCTCAGAATCTCCTTAAACGGAAATATTCTTTGCTCCTATGTTTTTCAACAATTATAAACCTAGGAGAAGAGCTTCATATTCTGCAATATTGTTTATACATTGAAAATCTAGCTTGTAAGAGTGACTATCATTAGCGTTGTGTATCCAAGCAGTTGCTCCTGAACTAGCTTTTCCACAAGAGCCATCAAAGCTCATGTTCCAAAGAGTTTCAAGTTCAGATTTTCCATTGTGTTGTTGTTCATGGATGCTATGATTTTGACTATTATGTTCTTCATTTTGTGTTAGGTTTGACTATTCTAACGGGTCTTGCTCTTCCTATTTTTCATCTACTTGTTCATTAATGTCATCCTCATTGTACAAAATAAATGAATCCATATCTGAATGGACAGAATAGAGAGGGGCATTGTTGGGTTTATCGTGGTTTATTATAGTGTATTTCATGTGAGTTTCTCTGTACAATCTTCTTGTTTCGTTGAATACTGGAATGGTAGCATATGTCATGTCCATTTGGAGGGTTCCTTGAAGCTTGGCTCCCCATGATCTAGATGAGAGCATACCATATTTTGGGGGAATTTCAGCCACTATAATATCCATTACTAGGCTTTTAGTTGTAGTTTCTGCTAAATTAACACATAGATCTTTGATTAGGCTAAGACATTTGACTCTACTTGAATCAAAAGAGTATAAGTCTTTGTATGGTCTAGTTATCTCAAGGCCTAATATTTCCATGACTACCTTTGGCATGAGGATATGAGGAGCTCCTGAATCTAATATGGCATTGTGTAGGATCTTATCATGAATGTTCGAACTGACATAGAATGGAGGCACACCTCCCTCTTGAAACTTTCCCTCCACCTCTGGCCCAAACAACAATTTTGGTTTGTCATCACTCAAATTTAGAGTATCAGTGTTATTTCCCTTTTTTAAAGCCTTCAAAACTTGAGATCTATATACATCTTGAGTCACTAATTCAGTAAGGGGTATGGCTATTTTTATCTTGGAAATTTCATTCTCAATACTGAATGGTGTGTGTGTTCTTGGAAGATTTAAATCAGTTTTATCAGACATTGTTTTTTTAGCAACTTTAGCTTGTTGATTTTTATTTGGAATCTCAGTTAAAACAGTTTTTTCAGGGCCACTACTTAATGTACTATGGTAAATTTTTTCACCATCATGTAGCTGATTTTGTTTTCACTTTGATCAGAATGCTTAGCCATCATGTTTGTATTTTCTGTTGTCTTTTTATGACTGTTTTCAGGGGTCTTCCTGGAAGAAATTTTTGGGTTGTTCCTCTTGGAGGAATCTTAGGTTTTCTTACTTCTAAGGTCATACTGCCTATGAACCTCCACGATAGCATTTTAAAATCCTAGTTTGTATTCTTCATAATCCTCATATGTTCTTTCATATTGGTTTGAGGATAATAGACCTTGTTCTTCTTTTGTGAGGAAAACAATATCCTCTTTGTTGGAGCCTACTAGGTTTACATGGTTTTCTTCTAGTTCCTCAGCCTCTCTCTCCTGTTCATCTACATAGTTTTCTTGGAAAGGAGTTTTGATTTGTTGGTAAATTTCTCTTTGTCTTATTTGAGGAGGATCTCTTCTGAAGTTTTTGTTTCTATTTTTTTTTTAAGGATTTGTTTGGTTTTCCCTAGGGGGTGCTCTTTCTTTTAAGTTAATTCTCTCCATCACCCTTTCCATTGTCCTAAATAGATTGTCAATTTTAGCATCAGATGTGGAGCCTACAGGTTCCTCTTTATATGTAACCCTCTTTTCTGTTCTCATTCTAGCCCTATTAGAAATTAGATTGGTTTCTATACCTACTGCTCCCCTTTGCATGTCTTCTAAAGTAAGGGGATCTCTTTCTCTTAATTGTTAAGCCATTTCTGGATCAAATCCATCTAGAAATTTTACTAGGGGTAGGCCTTATGGGGGGTTTCATGTGGGGAGGAAGTGCATTATATATACTATTGAACCTAGTGCAGTAGTCTTGAACACTCTCACTAACATTTATTTTAAGGTTCTCATACTCTGATAAGATTTGAAGAGGATTTTTCTTAGTCTCCCACTTGTTTATGAATACTTGATGAAGGGAAGGGAGATCATGAACACTATTAGGGTCTAAGATCTTGAACCGTTTCTTTGATTCTCCCCCTAAACTTTGGGCAAACATTCTCATTTGTATGGTCTCATCTTCTAATTCTTGGTAATCAAAAGCATCATTCATCTTGTCTACATGCTGTTGGGCAGTTGTGGGATCAATCCCATTTAAGTGAGGGATTCTAGATTGATAGTCCTGTGGCATAGGCAGTAAAGGTTGTGGTAGTACCAATGGGGCATACCATGCTGCCATGATTTGAGGTAAAGGAACCCAAGGAGGATTTATAAGAGGAGGGTTTATGAGTGGAGGTGGAGGATGAAATGGAGGGGTTTGAACAATGGATGTATGAGTGGGGGTAGCAGATGTACTTGGACCAACTAGTTGATATTGAGCAGATTGGAAATGAAAGGAGTCAAAGCGTTGGAGAAGCTAAGGATCAGGAGGAGTGGAAGGAGAGGCTTCTATACTAGGAATCCGCTGTAAGCTAGTAGGATCAAGGTTTGTCTGGTCTATCTAACTTTGAGACTTAGTTTTGAATAGGTTTCTTCTATGGTGTAAGTCAAATTGGGTATCTTGCAAGGATGTAAGGTTTTCAGGAAAGGAACTTGCTTTGTGAATTGGTCTGACAATAGTAGAATCTTTAGTCCTAGAATTTTTTCTTAAGATTCTTTCTAGGTCATCAACTATAGCAGGAGGATTTGGGTCAGGGTGAGATTTGGTGCATATTCTTTGTGAAGCCAGATTTCAGACCCAAAATACAGAGAGGTTGAAAACTTGTAATATTTTGAGAATAGAACAATCTGTAATGTTACTGAATTCACACAGTATGTGACTAGGTTTTATACTATCAGGATTGATTAACACATCCCTAGGGGAGTCTGTGAGAGCCAGTGGAGTTAGCAGGCCTACTGAAAACCAGTGGAGTCACCAAGTGGATGATGTTAACTGTTTTTAGGATTTGTTTGTTGTCCACCATCAACAATTGGATACCAATCTTGAGATATTTTTGGGTTTTCTAAGTTCTTTATATAACACTATGATTTTCAATGAGTGTTTATTTCCCCAGTGGAGTTGCCATTATGTTAGGTCCCTGTAATTTGTTAGATTGGTAAAACCAAATAAACAAGGGTAACATCAAACCAAATTTGGAGTCCGAGGACCTAGCCTTCTTGGATTCAGAAAGGGCTCTCTCTATATTTGTATAAAAGATATAACTTGATTGATTTAGGATGCTGATTTTAGGCTAGTTAACATGATAGGGATTGTTTGTTTTATTTTGTTTTGTTTGGTTTCTTGTTAAGAAGAACAAATGGAGTAAGAGAAATTCAAACCATTGGGCTATGGAGTCTGTGAATGGTTTAAAGAGTACAACAAAAAATCAAGGGTTTTCCACAAGGCAAGTTAACAAATCCAAATGGATCTTAATAGCTTATGTGGGTGTGAAATGAACACTAAGTTGTGAGTTTAGTAATTTTAAAGGGAAATTAAGAATCCTTTAACATGTACTAGAACAGGAAGAGTCTTTAAGATTACTATTTTTAAGAAAGAACCAAAGGACAGGGCATACCATAAACTTCTTTGGCCAGACTTTACCAAGTAAACTTTAAGACAACAATCCAACAAATCCTATAGAGCAGGGAACTCCTAAATTCTCCAGCTATTCACTTTCAGACAAAGAAAAAATTTAAGATAAAAAATAAGTAATGATTAAAAAGCAGGGAACTCCTATATTCTTCAATTAGACTTCAAAGAACTTTAAAGTGACTATTCAAGATAGACCAAAGGACAGGGAAAACCATAAAATTATTTAGCCAAAGTCTAGTAAGTAAACTTCAAATAAAGCCTTGAGAACAACATTTCAAGAAGAACCAAAGGACAATGCAAACCATAAACTTCTTTGGTTGGACTCTACAGAGTTAATCTCAAGAAAAAAAACTAGGTGGAAATGGAGAGCAGGGAATTCCTAATTTCTCCAATCAGACCCAGCAGAGTAAAAAATTTAAACAACAGAAAGAAGATAGAATTAAGATGCCTCTAACAGAATATCTTAATCTAAATTTTTTGTTTTGTTATAAGAGAAATTGATGTACAAAATGGAAAACAGAAGGTAACAATTACAAGATGAGAATAACATCACCATCTAACAAAGTTCATGAATCTTGTGAATGTGCTTATTCTATTGACATCTAGTCCAAAACAACTACAAAGCTTCAAAGCCAACTTATTTACAACTCAGAGTCATGCAGTATTTAGCCCAAGAATCAACCAACAAAAAAAATGAAGCATACATGCAGTATTTATCTGCAAAATGAGGAGGTGATCCTAAGCTAGGGTTTCAGATGTTATTTATTACAGAGTTAATGAATTTTTGACCTTTGAGACCATACAAGGCCCAAGGCAAAAATATTTAAGACAACCTCACTGTAATAATAACTCCTAACTTCACTGTTTGAGCTAACTTTGGAAATATTTGACTTTTAAGGATTTTTAATAACTTTTGTAATAAATTCTAGGTAGGTGAGAAATATCTCTGACTGTATTAATAACTGTTGATGTCTTTTTTGAAAGAAAAAATGCTTTAGGTGGAAAATTTTTTCTCTGAAGAAGTAAATTCCTTGGGTTTAATCATTCGAATCTGCCTCTGTGCTAATCTTCTTTTGAATTTCCCTTTAACCTCTGTTTTAGGCCTCTAAACTTGATTTGCCTTTTAACCTCTGTTTTAGGCCTCTAAAACTGAATTGTCTTTTTAACCTATTTTTTAGGCCTCTAAACCTGATTTTCCTTTACTGTTTGCTTTATCCCTGAGTGGATTTGATCTTGGAGCACTGATAAGATAATGAAATTTTCCTCCACATGGGTGAAAACTCATCGTTCTCATCTTCATTACTTTCACTCTGCATGTCTCTCTGCCATGGTGAATCCATTTGGGCATCATCAGTAACGTCATGTCCCAACATTGTGCCCTCTGCAACCATTTCAGGTTCTCCCACTTTACTCTCATCTAATTTATTGGTGTTTTGGAGAAGGTAATGTCCCGTGCCATTAGTAGAATCTTCAAAATCTTCTGTAGTTTCCACCATAAAATTCAACTCATCTTTTCCACCCTCTCTGGCCACTTTTTTTCAAATTTCTAAGTGCCTACAGTTCTTTACAACAATCATCAGTGTTGTCTTCTAATTTCTCTATAGCCCTTTCAAGTTCATTCATTTCTGTCCAGTTCACCTCACCCTTTTTCCATATTCCATCAATATTTTCTGATAGACTTTCTTCATGTTTGGCCTTGTGTGCTTCTTCCATGTCATTTTCCTGCAAGTAATCACTACTTTGGCACTCAAATGGACTATTAAGTTTATAACCTGTGTCATCTACAAGACCAAGTTTTTCCCCTTTCCCTTGCTATAAATTGTTTTCATACAGGGATAGACAGTCTACATCATCAATACTTTCTGCTGATAAATCTTCCAAATCCTCTACAGAAGTGCTAAAATTTGTCCCATTTTTATCACTTGTAGGTTCTGAACTGAGAAGATAATCCTCCTTGGAAATTTTAGGTCCTTCTTGAATAACCATGTCTCAACATTCCATTACATCTAAGCTAGATTCTAGCAAAGGAAAAGCAGTGCCTGAAACATCCAAGGAATTTGGGGAGCCAGAAAAGTGCTTATCATAATCATGCTGTATTGAAGATCCAAAATCCAATGTACTTGACTATTCTAAAGAGCCTACAGAGATAGTTTTGAGACCATCATTGCTTGAGGAACTTGGGGAACATGGGAAAATAAATTTTCTGCAAGAATAATTCTCCTCAGTTTCCCGAGGTAAACCATGCCTTGAGCTATATCTCAAGGCTAGAGGGGATATTGAAGCCAAAAGTTTCACTGGTTGACCAATTAGTCCAGTTATATTAATCCTAGGAAGCATTTCCTCCATATTTTTCTTCATCTCTTGAGAACGAGCTGTATAGTTGAACACATCTGGTGTTACACTTCCATAATCTTCACTACTCGATTTCCTTCTCTTTGTTGATTTGGAATCACTTTTAGGGCTTCTTGGAGGAATTAGGATGTGTTTTGAACTTGTTTAGGTTCACAGATCACTCCACAGCCTTCTGTGGCTAGGCGTATAGCGCTACTGGCAAGCGTGCAACGCCTTTGCAAACGTGCAAAGCCGAGCTCTAGGCACGCAACACTAGTGTAAACTGCGTTGAAGATTTCAGGCAAGGGTGCAACACCAAGTTCCAGGTGTGCAACACCGGTGCAAACGCGCAACGTCTTCACTGTTTTCTTGTGGCAAAGGCACAACGCTGGTGCAAATGCGTAATGCTGGTGTCTGTTTCCTCCTCGCAAGGGCACAACGCCTCTCCAAATGTGTAGCACCTCTAGGAAGGTGCACATCCCCTTCATAAATCATACTGGAGTCTTCTGGAAAGGGCGCAGTGCCACTGGGCAGGAGCGCAGAGCTGGTGCAAACGCGCAGTGCCAGTCTCTGAACGCGCAACGCCGAGGAACTTAGCCTAATTTCGCTAAAAAAACTCACAAATTATCCTCTTTTTGAAACTTCTAATGCTTTGCAAGGGAACAATGGCTCTTTTGAAATGTTTGATAGGCTTTATAAGCATGTGGATTTAATTTAACTGGAAAATACCCATTTCTCTAATGTTTGAAGTCTTCTTCCTTTTATCACTGATACTCTTTGACATTTTTTTTTTGCTTGCAGGTTGCTGAAGTCATGGAGTTGTATTTTAATTTTCTCACTAAGGCTTGAAAAAATGGATTTGACAGCTTTGGAATACATTTATTACATATTATAACATAAAATTACAATTGGAGAAATTTAAATAAAATTACATAGGTGACTTTTTATCAAAATGAAATTTTGATAAAAAGTCCTGAAACTGAAAATACACTCTCTAAAACATAATGAAACTGAAACCTTCAAGGTGATCTTGTTTCAATCCCTCTCATATGTGTGCTGACCTCATTAGAATGAAGGAAAGACCTTGATAAATGCAAAACCCTAATGACCTAGTGAAAATGCTTTTGACCTAATTTTGAATGAGATTTTGACTTAAATATTTTCAATTGAAAACAGAGCATTTGTCATAGGTTATTATGCTCAAAGGGACATGGGAATGAGTTAGCAACAAGAAATCTTAGTGGGAGGATGGAGTTTCTTGATAAGGACAAACACCAGCGGAACAATTTAAATCATGACCTAAATGGAATGATGAAAAATTCATTCAGTATGAGACACCTAAGATGCACATGCAAATGTGTTTTGATCCCTGCTAGAAGTATGCAAAGACTGACACTAGCAGAAGTAAAAGAAAGTGATAAATGTGAGGAGGTTGATGGGAATTTTATTGGGGAAAATGGGAAATGAGGTTTTAGGTAGGAAAGAAGGATGAAATGAGAGGTATAAGCCCATAATGAGTGTTTTAATAGCAACAAGGTGACTTTGAGATGACAAAATGATAGATAGGGAAAATGTTTTATGTAGATAATGAAGGAAGTGAGATTTCTAGAGATAGCGGATAGGCAAAGAATGATATCTTTAGCTGATTGTAATAAATCCATAGTCACCTAGTGAATATGTAGAATATAGGAGGATAACAGAATAGAGGAGAAAAACCAAGAAAAGATGTGGATCAAGACCCCCTTCTCATCTCTGTCAATAGAGCTTGAGGAGGGCGAACCTTCCCACAGACCCAAAAACTGGTTTCTATTCACTTTTTCTGAGATTAGAAGTAGAGTTGCATTACCATTTTCCAGTCTTCCTTTGCACGATATTTTTAATGCATTTGTCGATTTCTCGTGCATAAGATCAACAAAGTTTTTTGCAGAACTTATTTTCAAATAAACTAGAGCTCCGTGGTGCTTCCCCGCTTCATTTTCCATTGCTGTTATGCCCTCCATTCCCTACTTTTTCTGCGTATTCCAATTGCTGCACCCAACTTTTATTCCCCAAAACACTTAAACCCTTCAGCCCACCTCATTCCTTTGTTTTTATCTGTCATGGTTGCCTTACCCTCTTTAGTTAAAAAATGCTTGAAGAACCATCCAAGGTCGACCTCTGCCTTTGCTCCTCGAGTTCCCTAATATTGTACTTCGCAAATCACACTTCGTGACTTTTCCCTTTTAATTTAACACTTACCACTTGTTGTAATTGATTGCTATATTGCAATATCACATATCGCAGATCACACCTTTCCCCTTTTTCTTTCGAGAATTACTGCAAATCGCATCACATTTCCTTTTCACTTGACCGCAATCGCATCTCCTTTCCCTAATCGCACTTCACAGTCTTTTCTAAACAACACTTCCACTATTCTTCCAGATTTCAGATATTGCAAATTGCAATATAGATTTTCGCACTTTGCATCATTTCACTTGTTCCCGTTCGAACTTACCGCTCCAAATGTTGATTGCGATATTGCGATTGCGCTCTGCCGACGGTCCCACCACCACGTCACCCATTGCAAATCGAATTTTGCACCTTTTCCCTTTTTCTCCAAGACTTAGCCTGTTTAGCCTGTTCCCTTTAACGCTTACCACTCCAACTTCGCGATATCACGATTGCGATATCGGTCCCACCTCCACATCGCATATCCGTCATGACATATTTCAAGTTATTCCGCTCCAAAGCCTTTTGCGCTATAATAGAGTCTTAATCTGGTTTAAACCCCCGCTTTCCACTTCTAAGCTTCATTTCATGCGTTAAGCCCTCCATTATCCTCTTTAGCCCTTTTATTTCCTCCAACCTACAAATCAACACTCCCTTTAATTAGAATTAAGTGATAGATAAATTAGTTGGACGAATATAAGCATGATAGATAGACCATAGGATAAATAGAGTGCATTTAGCCGATTTGCCAAGTTAAGTGTGGTTTAGAATCAGTTTCCTTTCTGCCATTTCTTTTCAAAAATATAGTTTAGTTTCTTTTTAGTCATTTCCTTTCTGCAAATTAAATTAGTTTCATTTTTGTCATTTCTTTTCAGCGATTTAATTTAGTTTCCTTCTGTCATTTCGTTTCTGCAATGTAGTTTAGTTTCATTGAAGTGTGAGAGACTTCACTGAGAACCCTTAGAAATATCACCTTTTCGTAAAGCGTAAGAGGATGACATGAACATAATGCATCTGCTGTGTATATAGCACTGTCACCTCCAAGTTTCTACGAACCCCGGGTTGATAAATTAAAGTATGGCAGCCCCTGGGAGTTGCAGCACTCTTGATGCAATACCAGGGCTCACCAATCTCCTCGAAATGCTAGAGCTCCAAGATTGAGTGTGAGAATGAGCTCTAGGGGCGTCGATTAAATATATTTGAGAAAATAGGGTTTATGTCGCGCATCCCACAAATCAAGTGAAAAATGACACATGGTGAGAGTTTCCAAAAATAGCTATTATACTTCCTTCGGGTTACTAAAAATAGATACCTAAATTTTAGGGATCCTTTTTGTTTTTTTAGCTTTTCTGCTTTTTCTGGGAAAACTTTCCATGCACATCATGGGGAAGGATTGCGCAGTTTCTGGGGAACTAGCAGCTCCCGACTCAGTGCATTGCGCAGTTTCTAAGCTCAGTGAAGGATTGCACAATTTCGTGGCTTAGTGCTGGGCTGCTTGTCATGACTGAGCAATTATGAACATCAAAGTCAAGTCTAGCTCCATGAATTGCGCAATTTCTGAAGGCAAGCCCAGAATTGCTGCACAAGGCTTAGACATGAGGTTAGCTTGTGACTTAGAAAATATTTTCTAAGTGAAGAGAAAGTGAACAAAAGCATGACTAAAAGATAAACATTAGTCAAAGCATGGATACCTGATAGCAGTGCAAGGTAAGATCCTGTGAAAAGAAGGTTTTGGAGGGTGGTTGTAGCCGCTACAACACACCTGATCCATATTCTAATTGGTTAGATCTATTAAAAATTGCATTATATCCATCAAAGACACATGTTAAAAATACACCTCGTGGGTAGAGAAAATTTTAAGGATGGAAGTTTGTCTTAAAGTTAAGAAACCTTGGCGAATGTTACTAGTCCCTAATATGAAAATTGTAAATTTTTTGGTGATATTTTTGTAGAAATATTTAGATTTCCAATGATTTTATATTAGTTGACATAATATTTTGGCTATTTAAAGGTAAAATAATGGTGTACTATAAAGTTTGGGCGAATCATTTTAGAAAAAAATGGAAAATGGCGATTCTTTTTTTTTTGGAAAAAACATGGAAAATTATCCCACCTATGAATATTAGCCCCTAATATTTTCCATGCTTGTGGATAAAACCATTTATGGGCATATGATTTCCTTATTCTAGATGTATCAAAATAGGAAGGAATTTCATATAAGTGAACAATAGTTTTAAAAATAAAATTCCGAATTCTAATGGGAGCAGGAATGAATTGTTTCTTTCTTGTTTTGTTGAAAAGGTGTGACCAAGGTTTGTATTTAAAACATATCTATGATGAATAACATATATAAAACATAATATGGGAGTAGTATTAGGTTCAATTCAAATATGAAAATCCTGATTTATGATAATTGAACATGACATTCAAAAATACCTTTCTCTAACAAAAAGGATTGAGCCTCTTGAGAGAACCTATCAATAATAGGACCATATATCATATTTTTAAATTCTATGAAAAAGGATACGAACTTGATAAAAGTAGAAGGGAGCCTTGTGTTTCCAAAACATTGAGTACCAAAATTGAACAATGTCTTCTTAAATTCTTACATTTTTTGCACCAGGTGAATCTCTAAATATATTTTAATAAAACTAAATCATAAATCAAATAAAAGGCCACGAAGAACGTGTTTAAATTCTATAAATTTATTAGTTGGAAATAAATCTCACTCGAAATGAGGTGAGACAAATTAAGGATGATTCTTTCTACGACCAAATAGTGGAGAATGTACAAGATGAATTTTGGAACATACATACTAGAATATTGACAAAAAATCCCTGCAAAGGTCCATGTAAATCCATATGAGCTTACTTGTACTTGCACAGAGTTTGGTGAATCCATAGTTATCTTTCGTTAATGTCTTTAAAATATGGACACCTCCCTTTCATTCTTTCAAAAAATCATTCACCTTCGAAGCCTTCAAAACCTTATGTGAAGTTGGAAGTCACAACATTTTTATAAATATACATGATGTAAGATGCACTAGATTCTACCAAATTCCTCAAGTTAGACCACTCTTCGATTTCTATCAAATTTTTCTGCACACTATGAAACAATGTTTGTGAAATCAGACACCTCCGAGATGCAACCTACTTTAGCTATCCTAGGATCCCACTCCTAGCTCAAATTGTTCTCCACTTCTAGTAATATAAAGTACCATGTATATGCCACAAACTAGTATAAGTCTTGATTTTCTCATCCACATGTGTTGATAGGTCTCCAGAATAAGGATTTTTTCCTTTTACCCAAAATCGTTTGTTTTGTTAATATTGATAGAATTGTACTAACATACCTTCAATCCTTGGTTAACAAAAATAATAGCATTGAATGTTACTGTTGGGGTCCTGTGATTTGGCAGATTGACATGCCAAATGACAAGGAAACATGCAAACCAAGCTTTAGAGCTCTAGGATCTAGCCCTCCTAGTCTCAGAGAGGGATCTCTCAATATGTTTATAAGGATATGTCTTGAATGGTTTAGAAGTTGATTTTAGGCTAGTTATGAGGTGCAGGTTTGTTTGTTTTGTTTGGTTGGAAAAATATGTTTCATCCAGTATAGGTAGAGCATGGGAATCTACAAGCCATTGGGAAATGGAGTCATGTGAAAGTCCAAATAGTTCTGACTAAGAAGGAAGGGAAACCAGAGGGAAAATCTAACCTGGTCAAGGATTTGTTGAATAATATAGGTGAAATGGGATGGACATTAAAGACTAGGAGTGAGAAGCAAACTAAACCCTTCACAATGACTTAAAGGATTCGTGGAATGCCCTATTTCCTCCAGTGAGTTCACTATTTTGGACTTAATCAATATAAACACTCAAAGAAAGGAGAAATGCAGACTAAAACATTCTAAATGGATTATAGGATTCAAGGAACACCCTATTTCCTCCTACAAGTCCACCGTCGAGGGCTTAATCAACAAAGACATACAATTGAATTCAAAGAAGAGGGAACACCTTAGACATCTAAGACTGCAATTATAGAGACCTTTAACACAATAATTACAGTAAGGAACAGGGGGTATGATTAAAACAGACCTCTCTGTCTAACTGCAAACATTAATAATCAAAGGGAGATTTCAGATACAACATTTAGTGGAAAAGAAAGAGGGAGTGCCTAAACAGTATTTAGCATACTGAATTAACCATTTCTGAATAAACAAACTGAATATTCAAGAGAGCTGTCAAACTAATATGTCACATTCAGTAGCGGAAAACATATAAATAGTGAAGGATAAAAAGTTCAGAGGTGCTTCTAAGATACATTTCTCTGCCTAAACTTTTTATCCTACTGTAAGTTAAGCATAATGGAACAAAGTGATAAACGGGGAAATAACATTAACAATAAGAAATTACTTCACCAAAACCAAGCTCGGGGATCCAATGGTCTAGCCTCCTTCATTCAACAGAGAAAATAGAAACATTCACACTCCTTCAGAACACCAATGCTTCTTCAAAGCAGTAATCTATGTATTACCTTTGAAATCACCAAATTCCAACCTTTTACAATGAGACTTCGAAGAGTCTTTATAGAGAAAGACGAGGAAAAGTAGGTAGAGGAGGTTTTAATGATAATCAGAGATTGGAGAGGGCAGTCAAATGCTCCATTGTGTGTCATAAACATAACATTAAATTTTGGACAGATTTAGTAACTTTGTTGCTTGTTGAGACTATTTTGATATGACAGAAATCACCCACAGGGTGTCCTTGGGAAGAAAAACATCTGGAGTGGTATTTTTATCTTCTCGGTGTGAGTTAAGTAAAGAATGGGCTATGAGGACTCCCATACTTCTAAATAACTACTTTTGACAGTTTGTAGTAGCTCCCTTGGTGTAATAACTACTTGGCAGGTTTGTGTGCATGGATATGGGCTATGTCTGTCAGTCAACTTTCTGCACAAATAACTGCTCTGCCTCTTTGTACTTCAACCTGTTTTAGCTCTGTTTATGTTTTCACTTTGCTGATTGCTCGAACTGTCATTTGCACTGATGCTCTCGAGGTTGTACTAATCTTGTATTTTTTCTCTGGTCCCCTTGACGTTGATACTTGGTCCTGAGATTTCTATCTGAACCTCTGTGTCACCTCTAGTGACTATGGAGAAAACTCATGCTTCGCCGGCCATGAAAACCTGCAAACATACGAAAAACTATTATGAAATCCTGCGGGCTTGGTTTAGAATACTTGCAGAGGCTCTAGGGTGGCGGAGGAGCAGTGAGGAAAAATGCTGATGCAGCGGAAAAATGGAAGAAAAACCTTGGCAGAGCAGCTAACTAGGTCAATGGAGGTTTGGGTGCGAGGATGAACGTGGACCGTTCGATCTCAGAGATCGACGGCTATGATTAAAAGTGAAAGTGACTTTGTGGAGGGTAGCGGTATAGCGAAAAACCAGGAATGGTTTTTGTGCAATAAAATGGGGGGGAGGTGGTATTAACTTTTGGAGCGTGATACCATACAATGACTGACACGTGGATAATTAAAACCTCCCATATCGCACAATTTTGAAACGTTAAAATTTGGGCGCAAAAATTACGTGATATTGGATGGTGACCGTCGGATCTGGAGTGTTAGATCGGACGATGGGGTTGCACGCGATAGGCAGCACTGTGTGTGGGTGGAACATATGGTGGGGCCCGGTAGTGACGTGAGGTGGCTTGTCATGGGGTGAACGGCGGTTTAAGTGTGAGTCGTCGGATCTCCGAAATGAACGGTGGAGATTAAAAGATGAGGTGGAGAATTTGAAAGGATAAAAGGGACGGGAGGCGGAAAGGCAGAGGAAGGGAGGCCCGATGGCCGTTGATCTCTGCGGATCAACGGTCCAGATTTATTTAAAGCCATAACGTCAGGACATGGTAAAATAAACATAAGACACGGTTTTTTGCGATGCGATGGGATGCTGGCCGTTGGATCGGAAGAGAGATCAATGGTCAGGATTAACCGGTGGGCGTGATTGTGAAGGACTTATGAGCAGAGTGCGACGAGATCTTAGCCATCGGTTCTTATGGATTCGACGGCTGAGATTAAATCGCATCGGAGATAAGCAAAGAGGCCAAAACACCGGGGTGTCTGAGTTTGCGATGTGCGATTAAGCGCTGGCCGTTGGATCAGAAGAGAGATCAATGGTCAGGATTAAATCGGCGGGTGTGATGGTGGGGGCTATGGGTGGAGCGCGATTGAATCTCAGCTGTTGGTTCTTGTGGATTCAATGATCAAGATTAAATCGGCAGGTGGGAGGAGAAGGGGAAAATAACAAAGGTAATCAACGTTTTGCGATTGCCGATTGCAATGGAGCGATGAGGCTTAGTGCTTGGTCCTGGGCATCGGGTCATATGCGGAGAAAGGGGCTAAGGGCTAGGCCGAAAGGGGCTTAAGGCCTAAATGGAAGAACATGATTTTTGAGGATTTTTGAAGGGTTTTAAGGCTTTTTATGCTTTCAGTAGAGAGGGAAGAAGGGGTTTTTAAACCTGTAAATAGATCTTTAAAGGTTTGAAGGGGTTTTGAGGCTTTTTCGAGGCTAAATGGAGGGTTAGGAGATGGAAAGGAAACTTTAGAAAAATGGACAAAAATGGGTGAAAGGGAGGTTTTTTAGGGGCCTTTGAAGCAACTTTCCTTGGTGAATCAACATGGTTTTAAGATGGAAACAATAATTAAGGTCAATTCAAAGGATAGAGAATCATCATAAGACTTCAAAGATGATGGATTTTCAAAGGAAATATATCTCTTGAAGGCTTGAAAGCACATTTAGCCACCACTAGTTATATCAGAAATTATAGGTGGCTAACAGTTACTATACCCATCACCAACCCTCCATAATAATCAGTTAATATTAATTCCTTTTTTTAAGTTATGTAACACTCCCTACCACTCCCTTGGATTTTCTGGGGTTGTGGGAGGTGTTATATGTTTGACCATGGAAAATTTTAGGGGCTAATATTCGCAGGTGGGCTAATTTTCCATGGTTTTTCCAAAAAAAATATTCGCCAATTTCCATTTTTTTATAAAAGTGATTCGCCCAAATTTAACAATATAAAATTATTTTACCTTAAAAATCGCCAACATTATATAGAAAATATATATAATATCATTATAAATTTGAATAATTTTATAAATACATCAATAAAATTTTTATATTTTTCACATTAGGGACTAGTGAGATTCGCCAATTTTTTAAACTTGAAAATAATTTTCCATCCTTAAAATTTTCCCTGTGTTTGACCTGATCCCCAAAGTATATTATGGAGATGGGGTTGGAAAAAAATAATTTTTGCAAGTCTACAAAATTTAATTATGACACCACCATTACCCAAATTGTTGGGAGTTTTTCAACGATATAATATTTACTTCAATCCAAGTTATTGTTCAAAATTTATGCTCATTAGAAGCTTTACAGTAGAGAAGAATCCACATTGGTCCATGGATCTCTTTGTGGCATCCACATGGGCCTTTCTTGGCCCATGTGGCACTACTGCAACCACTTAACCACCTACTTGGTCACATGCCCCGTTGCACGTCGTTCTGGCGTATGAAACCACCTCGGTCAAAACTAATGGTAGCACATACCCCTCCCCCCCCCAATGGTGGTTTCAAAATTAGGGAAGGGCCCCCCTCAATTAATCTCAATTTTCAATTGGATATGGGTGGGTTTACAAAAATCCCAACTCCCCCCCCCCCCCCCAATCCTCATTAAACGTTGACCATGAAGCCCCCCCCTCAATAGATAATGACCGTTGATATATAAGCTACTCCACTTAGCTCCTTTGATATGTCCTGTGAACCTAGTAGGTTCCATCCCCAAGCCACATCACCATTATACTATCACGTGGAATCCACGTGTATTTGATCTGGCGCCTATGGAACTTCCATGCCAAATTTATTTCGTGGTGTTAGTGTATCCAAAATCCGGGCTTGCACAATTGTGCAACTTCTTCACATTCTCAAATTCATAGACCTTCGTATATCTTGGTGAAGGGTTTTGCTGGGCATGGTTACCTAGTTGGCCATTCTTCGCATGCCTAAAATTATATATGAATTACTCTGTATCTATGTTGTAGAAATACGTGTGCCTTTTTCCAACCCTAGATCTCTAGATTCAAAGCTAGTACAAAGTAATGAGCATGGCCTTGACATTGCTTATGTTGTGTGGGTCCCATTTGAAAGTTAGAGAGGCTGTTATTTGGGCCTAGGAACATCCAGTCCTCTAATAAGTGTGCGAGTATCTACACCGAAATACCTCTTGGACTCCCGTATGCAACCACATAAAAAATGGGAATATGGCCTCGAAGCTCTCTGGGCCAGTTCCAAAGAAACTACCTCGCATCTTCAGAACTTCGAATCCATGGATTCTACCAATGTGCTAAGGATCAAGGATTGATGAGCCCTAGTATTACAACAATAATGATACAACTCCCAAGGCTACCAACTTTAATTATCAATCTAGAGCTCACACAAACTTAAGAGGTTTCAATACTATTTACACAACTAAGAAATGTTCTAGTTAAGTTGATCTGATGTAATGAAGTGAATCAAGATGCAAAAACACCACTATGCTACAAGAAATATTCAGAAGATTCAGTAAAT